>VWZW01006009.1:614424-847610 GCA_013397115.1 Edolisoma coerulescens | reverse complement strand
CCCCCCCCCCCCCACCTTTTTTAAAACCTACATCACACTGTGACTAAAGCCTCTAAAAATTACTTTTCCACATGAAGGTTTATGCATGAAAGTTATAGTTTCTAATGTATTATCTAGAGATATATTTTTTTATTATTACAACTTAATGATGTTTCAGGCTGCACCCTTCATGCTAAGGTCAGATTTTTGCTAGTGAAAGCACTGTGAAAAATAAGAAAATTGTATTAATTCTTCATTAGAAAAAATTTCACACATTTCCAAAAAGTGTATGCCATACCTGACAGAAACTGTTAACACACACAACTAATACCTGCATTTCAGAGATGGAAGAGTGTCTTTCAAGATTAGAATGATACAAACAAACTTATTTCAAGGGGATGTCTAAGAGTTTTCAGACAAGACTTTTTGACCGGGGCTAAATTTCAACAACAACACTGAAGCTTAATATCTGGTAATTTCTCCTCATGTAAACACTGAGAAGGCAATATACATCTTTGTGAATTTTCAGAGTAACCTACAATTTAAGGTGAAATTCAAAATCTATTTTGTTCAACAAAATAGCATAAAAACACCAAGTACAAATATTTTCATGATTAGTCATGTAGCTGACTGTTTCTTAAAAAAACTGAAAAAACCCCAAACAAAAACCCAAAAACCAAACAGAAAAGGATTAAGAAACAATAATTAAAAGGAATAAAACTGAACTATCAAATGCCAAGCAAATATCACAATTAAGCATTCTCTCTGATACACCAAAACAAATCTGACCTACCAAATCACTTGTGGAACTCCGAGAGTGTGAAATACAATGGTAATTTATATTAACAGCTGACCTAAAGTATATATAAAGAGCTAACACAAAGTTAACTTCAATATTCAGAATAACATTTGTTTTTTGTGAAGAGCTGTGTGATGCAGTGGATGCAGGTTCATTCCACTGTAAAAATTTGGGTTTACATTAAGGGACTGAAACTGAAGAGGCAGTGAAAACAGCTGTACAGCAGTCACTCCTGCTGCTCTTAAATTGTGGTCAGCCATCCTACTTTTATGATGCCAAGTATGTGTTGTCATTTATACCCAAATAAAATCTGATGGATTAAGAAAACCCCAGAAAGCTGAGAGACTAACTCTCAGTGAGGGAGTTAGTTAAACACAGTATTGAGTCAAGCCAACTTGGAATCAATGGGAGCAATAGACACGATCCAAGAGCAGCCTGCAGAAATTCATTTTTGTTTAGAGGAAAATTGTATCTGTTTGGTTCACTTCTCACCAGCATGAAAAAAACCCCCAAAAAACCAACACTCTCCAGGAAGCGTATCTCAATAGGTGTAAGACACACCTACTATTTTTAATATTTGACTTCTCACTGGGATTCCTAAGCCCGCAGGAGCACAGTACATGTTATATTCTGTCCTTCAAACATGACCAGAAAAAAGCCCTAAATCTGTTGTGGGTCTAGCAAATGATTCTAGCAATTCCAAAGAGAATCCAAGGAACTCGCTTTTTAAAGGAAAATCAGATCTTAATATGCATAGTCTTTTAAAAGCTCAAAATGCCTGATATTTTAAAATACCCAAAGACAGTCTCCGTGTTTTAAAAATCAGTCAGTTCCTTGCAGGTTTGAAAGAGGACAACTGACACAAACTTCCCTTAAAGTTAAACATAAGTGAATAGCTGCTGCCAACAGAGATCACAAATGATTTAATGAAGTTGGTAGTGTAATTAAATCACACCCTGTCTTCCTGGGACAAATACTTTTGAATTCCTACCCCACCATGACTATTTTAACACCATGTGGTTTGTCTCCTTAGAGGGAATGGTGCTCAGAAATGTTACGTATAGCTTCTGACCATCCAGCCCTTTCTATCTACACCACTCAGCCGAGCAGATACGTTGGTGGTACTTATGGAGAGCTGCCTGGATGGGACACTTAAGCCTGTCTCTTATAAACATCCGGCTGATTAGCTCAGGAAAATCGGTCTCTCTACTACGTACATTTTCAAAGCCATCTTTATCTACATGTTTCATTTTAAAGTTCTGAAGTGCATATCCATTTTTTCATAGGCTTCTTAACTGCACCAAACACTTAGTTTAGCCTGTTCAGGAAGAGACCTTTCAATGATTAGCAGAGTGACAGCAATCGCAACAAAAGATTAGTTTCTATACGTACACCCCTCTCAAAAAAGAAAGCACATGATTTATTACCATGAAGTAACCAATTCTCTTCTTGTTCAATTTGAACAAGTAAACTATGGAAAGAAAATATAGTGTGAAAGTCCAAGAAAAAATATTGATCCATTGTGGAATTATGGTACTAATACCATTGATGCGGGACCTTGCTGCAGTACACAACTTAAAGATATTGTACACATAGAATTTAGGAATTGACCCTCCAGGCTTTCATAGAAGAGCAGATCTCCAGCTCTAAATCATGGAGGCATTTTTGAAAATTCTATCTAGTAAAATTCTGTCTAGTTTTCCAATTCCATTGGCAAAAGCCAATTTAAAAAACCTTTTCTTTGTAAAGTAGACCACAAAATATTTCACTGAAGTAATCTGAATGTTGGAATTTTGCCTGCTGTGGGTATAAGTATTGGAAAAGCTTTTACAGTAACATGCCTGTGTCCATGCCTGGCTGGCTGTGGTTTATTCAGCCAGTATGAAGAATACTTGCTCAGAAGCAGCAGTAGGAAGGGTGCCTGAATCAGAAACCTATTTTTCACCCTTGGAATGGACAGAGCACTCACACCACTCATTCTCCACCACCCCCACCCCCTCCAGTACAGTTTAAACTCTTTTACTTTTGGTGAACAGGGATCAATACACAATCCCACATCAGCACCACTAACAGGAGTGGTTTAACCCCAGGCAGCAGCCAAGCCCCACACAGCCACTTGCTCACTCCCCCAACAGTAGGACTGGGTAGAGAATTGGAATTGTAAACGATAGAAAACTTGTGGGCTGAGATAAGGACAGTTTAACAGGGAAAGCAAAAGCTGCACACACAAGTAAAGCAAAACAAGGAATGAATTCACTGCTTCTCATGGGCAGGCAGGTGTTCAGCTATCACATGTAATGCTATCATGTGTAATGGTTACTTGGGAAGACAAACACCCAAATACATCCCAGTCCTCCTTTTTCCCCCCCACTTTATATCCGGGGCATGATGCCAATTGGTCTGGAATATCCCTGTGGTCAGTTTGGGCCACCTGTCCTGTCCTGTGTCTCCCCCCAACCTCCCACGAATCCCCACCTTCCTTGCCAGCAGAAAAAGCCTTGGTTCTGTGTAAGCCCTGCTCAGCAATAACAAGAACATCTCTATATTATCAACTCTGTTCAGCAGAAATCCAAAACACAGCCCCATGCCAGCCACTGTGGATAAAACTAACTCTACCCCAGCCAAAACCAGCACAAGGGGTTAGGGTTTGGCTAAGGTCAGCAGTTATGAGATTACAATATCCCTTTCCTTTCTGCACCAGTATTGGCTATTGCTTCTACCTCTCTGAAGCAGAGACATCTCTCTCCTTAACTGCTCCAAAACAGTTGAAAAATCAATTTATGAAATTTAAAAATATGTAAGGCCAGCTTTTGTTGTGGCTGTCCCTCAAGTACGCTGCTGAAGGAACATTGGGGCTGAGCTCAAAGCAAAAACCCCCTGGGCAGGACTGTGCCTTTGGCTTCATACAGAGGCTACAGAACCTCAGCAAACCTGCAAAGCTATCTAAGCTCTTCTATGCCTGTCTTTGGACACCAGCACTGTCCTCAGCCAGCTGGGCACAAAACTCACAAATCTACTCCAGGCTGCTCTTCTACTTATGTTAAAATTTGGAGCCACTTTTAAATGAGAAATCCAGATTCTCAGGGGGTTTGTAACACTTTTTCCTCCTTAAAAAGAACAGAACAGAAAAAGGTGTGTGTAGAGGACTGTTCATAACTCAAAACTTTGCTTTTTCTATATACTGGAATTTGTGAAAATGGCCTCTGCCATATTTGACAAAACTTAGCACAAGTTTTATGAGTTGCAAAAATGATATAGTAAAGTCTGACAGGAGAAAAGTATGCCTTTGCAGAGCATTTCCAATCACCATAAACTTAAATCACAGCTCTATGATATTGAGTAGTCCCTGTTGGCCAGAAATGGACAGGAGTCAGCAAATTTTTAAAATAGTTTACCTCTGGGATGCAAACTGACAGTAAAGTTCAATAACAGTTTCGTATCATTGAGCAGTCATTTGAGAAGCTGATTTGGTGGAAGAAAAGCCGAAAAGGAAGGGTAGGCAGAGACTCACCAGTTTGACCCTCTGCCCAGGGGTGGCACTGATTTCCCACGTGCACTCCTTTCTGCTGGGATACTTGTCTGGCCAGTTGGGACTGGTGATGATGCCGTTGGGACTGTGGATCTTCTGTTCACACTCAGCTGTGCCAACAGTGACAGCATCAGTTAGTCTGGAGGTATGCATTCAGAGGTAGTCAAAAAAGTACTATTTTTTGCCAGGGCAGCCACTAAATGGAAAGGATCTTTAGGAAGACAGGTAAGCACGCTCTTCAGAGGGCAAAGTCATGTTCTTCCCCTCAGGCATGTGCTTTAGAGCATCAACCCAGCATGCTTCTTTATGGATTGCTGTGAAATGTACACCATTGTTTACAGTGGATGGCTTTTTTTCAGAAAAAGTATTGCATAGGAAAAAACATAAGATAAATATTAAAAATTAATCAAATATTTTCCTATTCCCCCCTTCTTACAAGCGTGTAAATCCATATGAAAAGTCTCACTGTTCCAACTTCAAAAGAAGTTTCTCAAACAATTAATTTTTTTCTCTTCTTGCTAATTTTCAGCTCTGCAGCTACAGTGCAATCAATTTGATTTCTAAACCACATTTTCTAGGCATACATATACACAATTTGAGAACAGCTAAGACTAAACTGTATGTACAAAGAACAGCTTAATCACTGACTTTGTAACTAAACCCCTAGTACCCAGAACTAAAAGAAGTAATTTTTTAATTTAGTTTTTTAACAATCTCAAGTTGCTTTCTAAATATCAGAGAATTATTTGAAAAGAAAAACTTTTAGAGCAGGCAAGTAGCATTCCAAAACCAGTGAAAATGCAAATGATTCACAAAGGGCATGTCTTTAGTCTCAAATTAAATCCATGCTCAGAAACAACATTGAGAAATTACAGCAGCTTAAATGATATTGCACACTTGAGGTTCATTTGCAGACAATTTAAATTCTACTTAAGTCCCAAAGCCTATTGTTTTCTTGAAGGTAGCCACACCTTGAGAGAGCCAAGAGGAAGAAAGATGCATAGGGCTTTGACTGGAACTTAGATAGTCTGAATACGTCGCCTAAAATACTAAACTAAAGGGTAGATATGGTTTCAACCTGTCTGTGAGGAAACTAACTGCTACTGATAGCAGCAAATCACAAGTTTACCAGGCTTCTCTCCAGAAACTCTAGACTTGTGTTTAATACAGCCTTAGATAAATACTTTATCAGACCTTTAAATATTCTACACTTCACAGAACTATTGAAAGTAGCACTCCATGCCAACGATCCCAAGTTTTCCAAACTGCATTCCTGTGGACCTCGAACTCAGCCCACACAAATGCTGGGGATGGAGGGGATGGGAAAGGGGAGGGATGTTGTAGTGCTTAAGCCCAGATGTCTAAAACTCCATCACCAAGAACTTTTTTCCTTTCTTTTGTTTGAAAGGAGAGCTGCAGAAAGCTTTCTGAAAGCCAGTTGTGTAACCAACCACTCAAATGCCTTCTCGCTCACCTTCCTTGCAGTCATGTTTATTTTCATGTAGCACAAATCCATTCCGGCACTGGCAGACGTAGCTTCCTACCGTGTTGATGCACTCGTGCTGGCAGCCACCGTTGTCCTTGGAACACTCATCCTTGTCTACAAAATACACAACAAGCTCGGGTGAGCACACAGCTCCCAGCAGACCTTGCTACCAAGAGGAGCACGGAGCCTGAGTGCAGAGCAGGATGAGCTACAGCACAGTCACTCTCCCCAGTAAGGCAGTTTCGTGGTACCTTGGTTCTAGCCACTCTTTGCTCAGCCTGCAGCCTTGCACTATGGCACAAAGAGTCTGTCTCATCTTTATAGGAGATGAAGGTTAGCTCCTAAGGGAGACGAACACTAGTAAAACAAGCTAGAACAAAGGAGGTATGAGATTTACCAGCCTTTACTCTTTCATGTGGTCTAGCTGGTAAAAGTTTCATAAATATCCAGTTTTATTTTAGTAAACAATGGTAGTGTAGTTTATGGACAACACAAATTATTCCAGCTTTATGCTAATTTCACAATTTAATGGTGATATCTTGAAAGGAATATATAGATCAAACAAGACTTCAACTTCTACACATTAAACATGTAAGAAGAGAAAGATTTCACATAAGCTTTTCTAATAAGTTGGGCTTTTTTCCCCAGCAGAGTGACAGTGTGCTTTACTTTTATTGAATCTGGACATTACAGAACATCACAAAAAGAAAAACATTTCATTGAAAGAAAAAAAAAGAAATTTGCATTAATTAGTTCAAGATCTACAATATAGCATGCAGTTCTGTTTATTAACATATAATCCTTCAAAAGAGCTTTTAGTGTGTTAGAAATAAAGCAGAGAGTAGTGGAGGAAATATGACCTGCATTAAACAGCTACAAATTCATTGCATGGACAAAAGCCAAACTAGATTAACAGGCTGTCATTGTAGCAAGAGGCCTCAGCTGCCACGCTTCTATGTCATTCAGCTGTTCTTGCTTCAGGTGAGGCTGGTCCCTTTAAAAGAGGCAGACTGCTCCTTACATGTATACACAGCCATGCATATATGTATGCACATGTATGCAACTATATATGTATACACACACATACATATACATTCTTAGATATAAAAATGTACGCATATATAAATATATCTATATATCTATATATATGTATGAATACACACGTATTAAACCTCCCCTGTATCTTACTTAATGTGCCATTTCAACATGCAAAAGAGAGGAGGTAAAAGAGCAAAGGAATTTTGGTCATCCCAGAGGTCTGGTTGTTGCAGGGTTGGAATGCAGAGCATTTACCCCCTTCAGTCTTTATACCTTGGAAAGCAGCAGTTAACATTATCTCCAAACAAGGCAACGTGATATTTCAGACTTTAGCAGGTACAGCAAGAATTTCTATAGATTAGAAGCCACTGTGGATTATTTAAGTCTCTTTTCATTGTCTTACTCATGCATTTTTTCCCTGCCCTTACTCATTTCAGTAACACAACAAAGGAAGTTTGCATTGTAATTGCATACACATCATCTTCCTCTGCCAAAATGTATGCAGCTCTCCCAAAATCTATTCAGCACTTGATCCGCTGACTTGCAGGTCTTCCCATAAAAACCAGCTTCTACTTATAATACAAGATGATAATGTACACTTATAAGTAAATTCTGCAAGTCAAACCCAAGCATCCACTGCATTTTGTACTGTAAATCTCAAATCTGTTTGCACTGAAAGTTTCTGGAAACTTTCTGCAAGTGTGAACAGATTTGAAGGTTAAGAAATAGTTGAAAACACAGATACCTCTTGAAATCATACAGTCAAAGACTACTTGTCATTTTGATGATGAAACGAAGCATAAAAGCCTCACAATACACTATTTATGCACCTTGCAAACTGAGGCAGTAAACCTATGTAATTTCAAACCAAAGCTATAATTTTGCAAAAGTAAGCGCTATCATAAATTAATTCCACATTGCAAGTGAAGAACAGTAACAAGCAATTGAGAAATTAGAAATAATATGAACAAAACTCTTTAATATTTCCCTCCAAAGCATTAGTTTGTAATTTTCCACCAAAATAACAAAATAAAAGGAAGGCAAGCTCAAAATGCATTCAAGTTAGGCTTTCAAGTACAGAGTAGGTGCACAAATCCTAAATAAAAGCCCTGTCCATTTTCATCATCCACCAAACTCTGTGAAAACACTGAGAAGTATTTTAGCATTAAATATGCTTATATTCTGTAAAATAATCTCTTAAGAGACAAGTGCATAAGCAAATAGGGCCATGTTGGATGTCCTCGGAAATAAAGTAATGGACAGAAGGTAGAAAGGAGAAATTTTGGAACACATTTGAACTACAATAATTACTTGTACATAGTTAATCAAGGATGCAACTGTTGAACAAGCCTTCCTCACACTTCATAATCGAGAACAGACTTTCTGTCAAATTGATTGCCCAGTTTAAAAATTTGTGAAAAAAACCAATTTGTCTGTATTAGTTACGAGAACAAATGTTTTGCCGTGTAAAAACAAAGCCATTTGTTATGCTGACAGATGGAAATGAGTCCCCCCCCTTTTGAATGGATACTTTCTTTCTTTTCTCATTTCAGTACTCAGAAGAAGGAAAGATCCATTCTCAACAAAATATTAGATTGAATCATTCTGAGGACAAATGGTCGTACCTCTGAGACCCTCAGAGGCCACCAGTCTGTGAGTAATACGTACTCGGCCTGAAGGGACCTGTATCAAGTCCTCGCAAGATTGAAAAACAAAAATTTTCTCTTTGCAGGCAGCTTTCTTGTCTGTGGAAAAAAAGTACCAGGATGGCACCAGAGGTGAGTTTGTGTTCAAGGCTAGAAACATTCTAGCTGTCTCTTTTCAACTGCTCAATGATTCACCACCCAAGAAAAGATGTCCCAACAAACCTCATTTCTACATTACATCAAAAACCATGGATATTTTGAATGATAATGCAAAGAATCGTGTTTATTTAAAACACTGAAATAAGTCTGAAACTTACGATAAATGGAAGCAGTTTAATGACAAACTATGACTGATCCTTAGGTTATCTTCTCAGAAAGATCACAGAAAAAAAATTAAAGGCTTTAAAAATATATGTATATAAATTATTATTATCTTTTTTGAGTTATTTAATACTTCTCTAGTCTTACAGGCCCAGCAAAGTGTTGAGTCCTGAAGGGACTTACTCCTAGGTCTTGGTCTTATAACAAAAGCAGGAGACAGAGGAGGACAGAAGAAAGATGGAGAAGAATAAAAACCTAATTACTGGAAGTTTTTTGTTTAGAAGCCTAATATCCAATTCCAAAAAGTTGGGTTTTTTTTAATAGTATGTGGTGGCCCCCTAGTTTCCTCTCTTTATCCGAGAAACTTGATTATAAATATACAATAGAGTCTCTGTAGATCAGCTAGATCCCTGCAGAGGCTCCTGAGCTTTCTTCAGAACTGTCCCATCAAATGTAAATTTTACAGAACACTGAAAAAAAAAAAGTTTTTCTCACTTTCCAGTAGCACCTGTCTGGCTGTTAACACTATTTTACAGCCAAAAATATAATTACATGTTGTCTTGTATCAACATAAATACCTTCCTAATGCAGGTCATCTGTTGCCCTATGTCACTGTTTGCTTTCACAGTTTATCACAGCAGGTTTCAACCACCCAAAAACTGCTTTCTGTCATCTAAGCTGGAGCTGGGCCATCCTTTCTCAACTCTAGCTATGGTGCAGAATTCACCACCAAAAGAGTTGCTGAAAAAAAAGAGAAGTTTTGTGGCTGTGCTTGAGGAACACTTTACAGTTCCTAATCTTCACACTAATTTAACTTATCCACCTTTCTCTCTTGCTGAGCATTGCTTATGCCCTTTACTGGTGAATAGAGTGCAAGATGTATTTTATTCGTTACATTTTTTTTCATTATGTATGTCTTTATAATTACGTGCTTATACATACTTCTATTGTGATTTAATTAATAAAATGGCTAAATGCACGCCATCAAGTATCTAAGTATTTCTACCCAGATATCATGCTAATAGTATTGTATTCTGAAGATTAATATACATATAAACAGGCAAAACCCCAACACTTCATCAGCTGAAAAATTATGTTATCAACTCTCAAAAGTCAAAACACTTGAAGTCTCAAGTCTGTTCTTCATTGACAGATCAATAGCATGTTATGCCCCTACTAAGGAATTCAGGGATAAGAAAGTAACAGTGTTTTCTGACAGTCCTAAGATGTCTGATTAGTTATTTGGAGATGACATCTTCTTTTTCAATATTTTAAGTTCAGAAATATGATTTGTCTCAAGCATTACAAAATTTGTTTTAATCAGAAAACATTGCCAGACAGGGAAAGCCAGATGACACAGAAGAATGGAATCTGCTAGAAATTAGAACAAACAGAACATAGTTGAGAAAGAATAAAAATAAAATACTCATATTATATTCAAATATTTGAACTTTTATTAAATGCTGGCAGAAATGCATTATGAAGCACTCAGTAAATTTATATACTTACAGATTCAAAGACTATTTATATCAAACTATATTTTTTTTTTTTTTTTGAAAGGGAATAGCTATATACCATGTCCAGGACACATCACACATTTCTATTCATTAAAAAATACATTAGTTCAAAACTATCCCTGACTAAAGAATTTATTCTGTGATCAATTACATCATTTAAACATTTTTTTCCAAATACTTTGTGAGGGAAAGATAAGAATATTTCATTCAGAACTGAAATACACAAGGGAAATCCTAGTTCTGAAGAATTACAACCCAGTGCTTTGTAATCCATGACCTTTAGTTTAGTGTTTCCCCAAGATACAGCATTGGTGGAACCCACTCATTTAAAAAAGTCACTTAAGCAAAATAAATAAATACATATGTGAAGATGAGCTATTACTTAATAGAAAACCAAAATTTAACTGATTATAAATGCATAAACGATCGGGATGTCCAAAAAACACCACTTCTGAACCACAGAGCTTACACGAATTACTACACTATCATTGCAGTCTTATCTAGAATAATTGTATGGACAGATCAAGTAAAAAAATTTAAAAAATTTCATTTGCAGTTTTTAGAACTTGAACATGTCAATATTTATTCCTGTAAAAAGTCAAAGTATGTGACAATTCCTACTGGCACGACTAGACCTACATAAAATCACTGGCTGTGTGTTTCTAGGAGAAAGCTCTGTTGTGTGCACGTATGTATTTACTACAAATAATGAGTAAACCTTGAACGCTTCTTGCTAATGTAAATCATAAATTTAAAAGTAAAAAGTGTTACTATATGTAAAGATGGATCTTTGGAAGACTATGACCAGGAAAAAAATATTTACTTAGAGGAGGCAAAATGTTTGTATGAGATAAAACACCTTTTCTCATCTTTCATAGTTGCTTAATAAAAATATCAAAATAGTCATAATAATATTCAAAGTCTAAACTGTTTGCCTTGGTAGATATTTTTTCACTCTCCAAACCACATCACTTATATATTATACAGATTCTTATTGGTCATAATTATTAGTTATTAACAGTAACCAATGAAATACCATTTCATTTCAGTTTGGTAAAATATTTTAGCAAGCAAATGGTAATAATGGTCGTATATTTTACTACCTGCTAAGTGTAATCGGGATTCTCCATATTCAGATTTTTAACCGCTATCAAAAAATCTGGGGCCCAGTTCAACTCCCAAATTCTTCTGTTTGACACCCGGTTTAGGGAGGTGGGCAGCTGGGACTGGTGCTTTGTGTTGTTTTACACAAGATGAGATACCTATCCCTATGCGTGTGTGCAAACACACGGGGAAAACACAAAGCAAACTTTCGCTGCAAACACCGAGTGGTCTCCTGCCAGAGCCAGGTTTCCATATCCCACTCTCAGTGGGTAATTGCAGAGGCCACTGTTGAGCAAATATTTCCTCACGCCTTAAGCTTCACTCCTGTGTAACTTTATCCAACAGTGTGCGTCCTCATGTGATATAAACTTCCACAGCTCTGATCTCCCTCAGTAAAATTACACTCATAAATAAAAAGACACAGCTCTTTTGCAAGATCAAGATCATAAACCCAGCTCTTCTGCAAAACATTAAGAAGTGCAAAGTTTGGCACAGAAGTATCCATAATGTTAAACAAATGTTGTACCACAAAGTGGTAATTTCCCAACAAATGGAATATATTAAGAGACCTGAGTAGAAAAAATACAAGACTACACAGTGTGCAATTCGTATCACATTACAACTTGGATTTGAAAAAAAATAGCAACCAAATTTAGGATAAAAGAAATCTCATAAAAATATAGAAATACAGGAATTTTCTTTCTTCCTCTGTATCTCACAAAGTTTACTTGCTTCTGCTGTTATTTAAGTATATATAGATATGTTCCATATATTTTCTACAGACATTGCAGGGCAGAACGGTATTTTAAGACAGGAGAGTGGTTTATGTTTATGTAAATAAAATTAATTCAGAGCTACAAGGAAAACCATAAGCAAAGAAGCCACTCATTTTCGTATCAAAATTGTGGTCTCTCCACCTAGCCAGTGGACACCCAGAGGCACTTACAGGTACATAAGGGTACTTTTCCATACCTGAGAAGAAGTGTGCCTTGAAGCCTTTTTTTGAGACAGTGTTGTCAGAACGGAACTCAATTCGCATGTTGTTGTATTGAGAGGTGATAACTTCAGGCACTTCTGTACCGCAGAATTTACCATGGAGTTTGGAATCAGAAGAAAGGCCACTGCGAATCTCCACATAATCATACTTACAAACCTGAGAAGAGAAAGAAAGACAAAAAATTTGGCTAACCAAAATAAAAGCCTGAAGCTGTTTACAAGTGCCAGAATTCTGATTGGTATATATATTGCTGCTTAATAATAAAGGGACAATAGCCTTCTTCACTTTCTCCTGACTCTGAAAGCATTTATAAATTCCTACAAACATTTCTTGGTGTTAGGTAAAAATATTTTAAGATCACTAACACATAGCTATACTATGAATTATGTTCAAACATATTTTTATAGATGCTGACCTGTGTTTAATATCTAAATTTCAAGTGCTTAGAAGCATTTCCACTTAATTTAAAAAGAAAACATTCCATTGATAGTAAATTAAAATCTAGAAACATTAATCCTAAAAATTATACCTATCTGTGTGCTATAAATGACATACCTCAAACTTACAAACCTTCTACTGCTTGCATCTCAAAGATTTTTTTTTTAATATTAATTTTCATGTAGAAACTTACAAGGTAAGTTTTTATCATAATGTATTTAGGATATATTCATTTATTTCCAAATATATAACTCTCCACTATTAAAACCATACAGCTTCATCAACAGTAGCATAGCTTTAATTTGGAAGTAGGATGCATGCCACTTTCATTAAAAGGTTAAAAATAAAGTAATATAATGTAATAAAAAAGCCTTATGCAAGGCCTACTTCTCATGGTAATACTTTGAATGCATAATCCCTTGGTCAACTTAAAGCCATCCACCCCAAAACTTCTAAGCTTCTTAGGCTCAACTATCAATCATTTAATCAAAAATGCCCCAGTTGTCTGCAATTAACAGCTTAAGAGAAAACATTGGCCAGGAGGATTCATACAGAGCTTATATTGTCCATTAAATCCAAGTTGTCATTGAAAAATTGCAATTTCCAGTCAAGAAAGAAGTGTCAGGGGACCTGGAAGGGAACAATAGAAAAGGATGGTTTGGCCTTTGTTGTTCTCTCTCTACGAAAAATTGTCGTAATTTCCAGTTGGCTTTAATATAATACATTGAATATGTAGATTAAACTTTTATTGTTACCGGAAGAATTTTCATATGTTGCAGAGTTGGAAAGTGACTAATTCAGTTGAAACTCTTTCTGTACAGTATAAAGAACAAAGATTCATACAACTTGAGTTGCTGCCACATGCTGATCTATATTAATTGGAAGACACATTTATAATAATGCATGTGATTTTCAAATATAGCTCACTACATTGATAAATCCCACCAATTTCAGCAATACAATAGTGGTGAGTTTTTATGGTTCCATAGCTTTAGATCAGAAATGAAATGTAATTTCAGATAGGTCTAGCTTCCTCTATGCTACACTGCACTAAAAAAAATTTACAAGTTAAACTGCAAAATGGGAATGTAAAATATTAAAATTGTAATAGTGTAAAAGACATGTTAAACTTGGTCCTAAATGGAGCTCCTATAACAAATAAAAAAAAATAGAGTACTTGAAAAATGTATACATTTTGTCTCCACTCAGACAATATATTAGAATTTTCCAGATATTATATGTTTCTTCTGATTTTCACAGGCATCTATCCTTAGTACTACTATGTAACAGTATAAAGCCAAGATTTAGTGGCACATGAGATGATCAGACTCCAGTTCTGAATGTTGAAAGACATTTAGGATTTTTCTATCTGCTTATGTTACACGTCTTTTCTGACCTTAGAAAAGTGATTTAACTTCATTACACGCCAGGTGTTTTCCTTGCAAATCTTGCTCACATACCAAGAAAGTGCAAGAAAAAGGTTTTTATTACTTGTTCAAATGGTAATTAAATTTTAATTCTTTAGGACTTTTAAGTTTTTATTACATCTCTTGCAGTTCTAGTAATAATGATTACAGGACATGAGTGTAACATATATATCATTGAAAACTGGAATTTCACGGACTTTAGAACCCACTCCAAAAAATTATGGGGAGGTTGGAACCTCACATTGCTGCCTCTGCAAATATTATTGAGGTATTTTGGAGAAGCCATGGCTGGTGTGGTTCTTAGTTATAAATTAAACTCCAGCTTTTGTCCTTTCAAATACCTCTCCTCAAAAGGTGGGCCATCTTTATACCAAATAGATTGCTACAAATTTATTTAGTCAGAAATAACATCCTGGGATTTGTGTTCTTAATGCCATGTGAAGAATGTGCATATAAACCCAGTTGTTACAGCACGTTATGGCTGGAGTGTGATGAGGGAATTCAATGATATGACAGAGAAGTGCCTACGAAGCAGAACAAAGGCTGAAAAGGATGTTGAAACCCATATTTTACTGCTTCTCATCCAAAAAGCACTGCAACCCCCACCACTTTGTTTAAAGCTGTAAGGAGCATCCTTTACACATGGAGGGCTCTGCCCTGTCCCTCCTCCTACCTGGGCAGGAGATCTTGCATGCCCAGCTCAAAAATTGCTGCTGTTCTATTGTGCCTTACTTCTGGTACTGCTCATTTCAAAATATTCCCTGAGTGAGATCCTTGTAAGTGATTTAAATGCTCCCTCACTCCATCACTAACCACAGCTTATGTGTATTCTTTGTAGTCAGTCTGTAAAGATGATTTGGTTTCTCCAGATTTTCTTCTCTTGAATTCTTTCCAATATGCTTCAGCCCCATTTGCTCTGTTTTATTTTGTTGATAAAAAAGTCAGCTGAGACTCAGCAGAGAACATTTTTTAAAATTTCTTGTAATACACATACATTTAGATATGTAAAAGAGAGCTATTCTTTCCATGTTTGTTTTGAAAGAATCCAGAAACAGTCCCAAAATGAAAACAAGAATATCCATGCTTATTGTCAGCATATGAAAGGTCAGCAAGGGTTTTATAAGTCAATATCTATTTTCAAATGCTCGTGAAACTGTTTAGTGTGTAACAGATTGTGCAGCTCTTTGTTCACGGTCACTTACTTCATTCCCTTCTAACTCAAAAAACTCAAACTTCATTGAAATTCGGTATTGCGTTGGGGCAACCACCTGCCACACACAGTTTTTGTTTGGAGGATACTCTTTTGGCCACCCTGGTGTGGTTATAGTCCCATTTAGCTTTGTCAGGAGTCCTCCGCAAGCAGCTGTAAAATTAAAAGAGAACATCGTTTCTTGACTGACACTGTGTTTTACTCTAAATAGAAACACACTGAGAAGAATCAGTCCTCTCATTACTTATATGCTGCAATGCCCAGACAGAATAATCAGAATCTTGCTTTATCATGCTTGGTGCAAACAAAGAAAAAGAGACAGCCCCTATCTTGAACAGCTTGCAGGTTTGTGGGCAGAGATAAGTTTCAGGACTACACAAGGCGTTATCATATTCATTCTTTTCCCTTCCCTGCAGAGACTCTGGTTATTCTCTCACAGTCTTTCCCATGCAAGACTTCTGACCTCACCGCCCTCCCCAAGACCCTGACCACCCCTCTTCTGACAGAGGGATACTTAAGATGAGCTTCTCTCCTTGATTATTGATGCAGAATCAGCCCTACCTGTCTCAGCTCATATGGCTGTATATGCCTCCCATAACCTGCTAGATAGGGTCGCTTCTTTGGAAGAGCAGTCACGTACACTTCAGTCACAATTACTTATGCTGAAGTATGGAAGTACAATTAAAAGAGAAAATGGCTATTATTTCCAAATATATGCCAAATAATCACCTCCATAAAACAGAAAAATACTGTACTTCGTTCCTGAATGCAGTTCAACTAGCAAAGGATAAACTCATTAATCTTTTCCATCTGTGTAGATTTTTTTTTAAAAAGGAAAGTAATGGGATTTAGAAAAGCTCTCGATCACACTCTGCTACATTGATACCATTACAGCACTGTGACAGCACTGGAAGTCATCCACAAATCTCTTTCCAAAGAGCTGAAGGGGGGAGCTCTACTCAGCTGTGCTCTCCGCAACACTGAATGCTTTAAAAACTGGCCATTCCAGTCTAGCTGATGATCTCACACTGCATCTACTCCATCTAACGCAGCTGGGAGAACTCACCACTTACTGTGTCAAGGCTCATTTTGTCAATTCAGACACACATCAGCGTTCCTCCTGGTCCCTAGTTTTCCAAGCAGCACGCTTCTTGGTGTACATGTAAAAGTAATCTGATGGGAATGGGTGGACTAAGACCCTGGGTCACACCTCAGTGCGTCAAAAAAGACAAGACACAGGTTTAGAGACTGCACCCAGATGACACAAACTGTTCCCTCAAATGATCCAATCTGGGTCAGAGCAACTACTGCCAGATTTCAATTTCTACTTTTGAACATTGTTCTATTGATCCTTGAGGCAAGGGCGGGAAATGTGGAAGTAGTGAAAAAAGGAAATCTTAATGCTTTCTATTATGCTGCTATTGGTGGAGACTTGGATTAGAAGACCATGAAACAAATGTCTGTGCATGTCAACACTGCAGTGAAGTATAGGGCAAAGTTTCTGACAGAGAGGCTTCTACTCATGTGTGCATTAATACAGCTAGCTCACCTCCCAAAGGCCCAAACTATAAGGAGGATGTAACGACCACAGTGACTACACAGTAATTTTGATTCAGCAGTCCCAGGTACTATCTACATACAGTGAGTGCCACCTCACATGGAACAAACACATACACACTTTGAGGGATAGCTTGGGGTTTTTGCTCTACACTGCACTGCAGTACTTGGAGTGACTTCTTTTGACAGAGTTGCTTTACTGTTTGGGTGCCAGGGATGTATCCCTTTTCTATTTTTCAGAGGCAGAGGGAAGAGTGTTCTGAAAGGCTGGTAATCTTCTCTAATATTCTGATTTGAGTCAGCAAGCAGACTAAACTGAATTCCTTGCATAAATTTGGGCTGATAATCAAAAGCCCAGAGACCAAATCTCTGTCTTCATGGCTTCCCCTTAGATTAAACTTATTTTCTGATTGTCTGCCTAATATGCAGACATCCAAATAAATTATTTTTCCAAAGTCGTCTTTATTAAAGGTGGGGGAGGGAGGAAAAACAACCAAAAAATACCCAACCAGCTTGATGAGAGCCACAATCTAACATGCCTTTAATATAGGACTATCACTACCTCACACAAAAATACACCAAAAAAATAACCCAAAACCAACCCCACAGATCCAAAAGCAAAATAACAAGAAAGAATTGCAAAGAAACTAGGCAAAACTACCCCAGATTGTGACAAATAAGGAATTAAAGCCAAGAAATTGGAAAAAAGAGAGACCAGTGAACTGCATCAGAAGAAAACCAGGACTCCAAGTACTCCAATTTTCAAAATCCATTTGCTAGTCAAACAGATGAGCTAAGAATAAATTTGTGCTATCCCTTGATTTATTGATGTCCATGAGTAAAAATCAAACAATTGGTGTGTAATGATCAAGAGCTTACGTTTCTTTCCTTTGATATGACATATGCATAGAATGCCAAATCTTATCTCAGTTCAATCCTATGTTTACACAGAATTCCACTTATCTTTTTTTTTTCTCCAAATGATTGTTTCAACACGCTTTTCTCACCCTGAAAAGTAAGAAAAGTCCACAATGTGACCAGGACTGGGGAAGATTCCTCTGAGCTTTGAGCTAAAATAAAGGGTCTAGCTCTTCCAGACCTGCCAGGTTCCCAGGCACATCCCAGTCAGAGGCAGTCAGAGGGATCGCTAAATACTCTGATTCTGAGAAAGTGGCACGTGACTCTGCTGGTAATTGTCTCCTTGAGCATGGTGAGAGACTGCTTCAGTGAGTATTAATAGTGTAATAAGTGGTATGAAGTCCTACTTTGCACTATTCCTGACTGACTAACAGCAAAACCTGCAAAACTAAATTGCTGACGGACATGGAACGAACATGGCTCTGGCACTGCTACTGAAAAGAGAGCACTGGTTTTCTGGGTTGGGTTCCATGGATCTCATGCTGCTTGGACAGAGCCCAAGAAATGTGTAGCATGTCCTTCAGGCAATGGCACTCTGAGAGCTTTAAGAACCCCTAAGACAGCGACATGCTGTACCTTCACAGCTCTTCTTGTCAGGACCAAGTTCGTAGCCAGGATCGCAGGCGCACTGGTAACTGCCCAGGGTATTTACACAGCGCTGCTCACAGCCACCATTGTCAGGTTTGGCACATTCATCTTCCTCTATCAAGACAGGGAAGAATGCAAAAATGTGTTAAATAATTACCTTCCTCAGCTGTAACTGCTGTATCAATGGTAACCCAGAAAGCTGCATGCATGCCACTATAAGATGCACTATATAGCACACTGTGGCTGCTGACTAGAGGATTTTCAAATGCTAAGGAGACCTCCAACGGAGAAAATAAAAATTTGTCCTTTGTGGGGTGTGGGTGTTTTTGTTTCCTTTTTTTTTTTTTTAAACAATATCTACTGACAGCTGCAGAACTAATTTATAAGCACTTTGTGTGCAGCATACAGTAATTCAGGCAGCCATAATCTAAAGGTTGTACAAAGTATTGAAGGAAAGATTGAAAATCCACAGTAGGGTCACTTGAAGGGCACTCTATCTCACACAGAATCAATCTGTGCATTATCCTGAATTCATACTCAAAAACAGATTAACAGAATCCTCAAATCCCAGGTTTTTATTCTACTGATATTAAAAGGAACAAGATGAATCAGGGCTGGGGGAGGGAAAGGAATTGTGTGTTCTCTCTACCAGCTCTGAAATATACCCATGAGATTCATTGCTAAAATATTCCTCAGATGCTGGAATATTGTTTCCTGACACCAGGACAAGTGATTTCTCAGGAAAAAGTCAGAGCTCCTATTCTCATGCCTATAGCCTTCAAAGTTATAATTGTCTACAATGAAAACTATCAGTTAGGATTAGAAAATCCATGGTTTGTGTCTTTTCAAAAGAGCAAAAAGGTTCTCCTAGTGGTATGACCTGTATTTCAGGTGTCACCATGGCCACACCACTGCCAGTGGCTTTAACTGCACCACCGGCAGCACAGCGTGCAAATTACAAACTTTCCACTCATCAAATGCTTCAGGAACAGCTTCAGTTGTATGACACCCTCCTCTCCCCAAAAAACACCTAAAACTGAAGGAAGACTATGAGGTCATTGCTCAATACGATTTCTCATCTGGTTTTGGTTTTTTTTCCTTGCTTACAGAGAGTAATAAATTGATGAAGCAGACTAATCCAGAAAATGGATTAGAAAAAAACTGACAAGATTTAGACAAAGAAAAAAAAAAAAACTTTAACAGGAAAAAAAGCCATTTGCAATTATACTGTTTATATTTGATAATACAATGTAAAACAAGTGCCACTTTTTTTACAAAATTAGATATACTTCGAAACTAAGTTAATTAATTGAACCTGAAGACAGTAGAAAGTTGTGCTGAATATGTTCCTTCACTCTTTGGACACATTTTACTAGGAGATTCAAAAACCTCTGTTGTTTCTTTTGAATAAATTGTATGCCCAGGTAAAAAATACGCTAGAGAGAGTACAGTCTATTAGTAAAAAAAGATTGAGAAATATTTTTAACATCCTTTTATAATTTTTCTAGTCCAAGAAGAAGAGATAAGCTGTTCACAATTCCCAAAATATGCTTTAACACTTACCTTTAAAAAAGTTAGCTGCAAACCCTGCTTTGTTAACGGTTCCATCAGAAACAAACTTCATCCACAGAGTATTAGAGGTAGATCTAATGTCTTCTGGCTTGTCATAACCACAAAAGTGACCAATCAAAGGACTGTTCTCATTTGTTCCATCTCGGATTTCCAAGTAGTCATATGCACAGTTGTCATGTCTTTCAATCTGCAAAACATAATTTTCAAAGTGACTTACCTGAACTTGACCATAAATATCAAATATAGGTCATATAATAAACAGAATTGAATTTTTTCAAAATTAAGGTTAAGGTCTCTGTTTAGGGTTCAAGCAGCAGGATGATGAACAAGCATTGTTGAACTGATCTTAACTATACTTGTTTTCTACAAGAAAAAATACTGAAATGTTACTAAGGACACAGCAGTCTAACTGGGAAAAAAGTAACTAAAAAAGACATGCTCACCTCTAAGCTTCCTAGTGTTCTGTCAAACTTCTACTCTGACCTCAAGTAAAGTCCTCTTTTCTCATGTACACTCAACTAAAGAAGATTAATGGCTCAGCAACTAAACAGGTCAGAAATGTGCACTGCTTTAACAATATTAAAAAGCTTGATTTTGATCAATATGATAAGATTTTTAGACTCTCCCTTTATCCTCCACACAGAACAAAATTTTGCATTTGTCACTATTCACTGACGTTGCAGGATTAAGGTAAAAAATTGCAGTACATAAAGAATTCGATGCATATGAACAATTAGATCCAAACATACATCTAAAATGATCAGCTCTTAAGTAGTAACAGAACAGAGGACAAAAAGAAACTCATCATTTTTCTGTGGCTGTTGTGTCTTTCTGTTGCATGATTCCCAATTTCAGGTGTCGTCTTTTGATTTTCTAGGTCAATGAGTGAATCTTTGCTGTACTGATGGAGAAACCTACTGAAACCAGAACAACTGAAAACTTCCCTTTCCATTTAAACTTTCTGCTGGATTACATTCAAACACAGACTAATATGTGGCTGGGCATGTGTGCATGTCTACTTGAGCAGCGAGCCTTGTGCTCTTTACATAATAGTATTAGCAGAGTCAGTCCGAATGGGAATTGCACCAGAGAGGAAAGCAGTAGCAGCCCAAATATGACCTTGTCCAGAAGCTAGATAATTTACGATGCTTGTCTTTCTTTATTGAGAGAGTATCTTTCTCAACAAAATTAAAAACGCTCTTGAGCTGGGTCATTTTACTGCTGGAATACTTCACATCACTCAATCTTATTTATAAAAGAATTAACTAGATCCAAGCATTCAAAAATAATTCCTGTAAGAACACTCTTGTTCAACGAACTGGCTAAATCAGGAGAGGCAAGTGTGGGGATGGGGAGGGTGGGGAGGGTGACAGGATCACAGTCAGGTAGAAGGGGTGGGGAAAGCCTCAAATTGAATTCAGCATATCCAAATTCTGTTAAAACAATAAAGAAGACAAAACTAAACTAAGCCCAGAAAAAATCCACATTTGATCTCCAGAGAGAGTCTGTCTTGCACCTAAGCTTCACAGTAAGTAAAAGTATCCACTGGTTCCCTGCTCTACCCGTGCATCAGGATCAACACGAAGCTCAGGAACCACCACAGACTTAGGAGCTTTCACGTAGCACATTAGGATTTCTTATGTAAGAGGGAAAACTGGAGAAAGGAACTGCCTGATTTTATGTCATTTTAGTGGCATCAAAATATGGCATTTACACACATTTCTCTGTCTTCTTTCCAACTTTCCAATTCTTCAAGCATTTACATGCATAATTTTCTCCCACTCCCTTCTCTGTCACAAACCATATTGCCACTTACTGTAATTTCCTAGATGTTTGCTCAGGAATTGCTTTGGGACAGAGTTTGGGAATGAGTGAGGAAAGCCAGGAAGATTTGGGATGCAACCACCTATTACTGATTTTAGTGGCAATTGTACGTTTACAACGAATGCAGTACGTGAGCACTGGTAAGTTTTTGACGACACCAATTCCAAATTTTCATTAATCTAAATAATAAATTCATGACATCATATTCCAATTTGAAACAAAGTCTGCCTTGTTATCTCAGTAAAAACCGAGAGGTGAACTGGTCCAAAACCCACTAATATCAATGAAGGAATTGGGCATTTTCCTCCCACATCTGTGGTCATTTCAGTACTCAAGACATTTAATTAACATCAGTTTTTTCCATGTTTCCATTTTTTATGGGCAATATGGAAATTATGATTATCCACCAGCCCAGTGTGGCTCTGAGTTACATGTGCCAGATTTCCATTGAGGTAAATTAGTAGTTTCTCTTCTGAGGATCACTTAATTTTGGGCAGAAGAGAACAGCTAAAAATACATTTTGTATAGGAGTAAGTTTCTAAACTTCCCAAGACTAAAAACCAACCAACTTGCAAAGCAGTATTGAGTTTCAGAAAAAAAAAAATAAAAAAAAAAATTTAAAAGGTGAGCATTCTACTATATTAATTTAATTTTAGTTTACTATTCATTTAACTTCAGTAGTGCAACTGATGCCACTATTAACAATATTACTATGTTAAGTGATTAAAGTGTTACACCTATACATAACCTAGCAGATAAGTATTGTGGTTTTGAGAAATAACTGATACTTGGTAATCAGTGAAAAAAAAATATTATAAAATATGAGGTTTTTATCTGCACCTCAGGTTTTAAGATTATGTGGTACTATGACCTGGGAGCACTACCATACAAAGATCTGTTACACTTGCAATAGTCTCTCATTCCTCCTACTTCCTCGTATATTTTCTGTCTATCTTTTGTATTTCTCTTACTTCTTATTTATTCCTTGAGGAAAATCTCCAGTTAATGAAAGGACCCCTGCTGAGTTTGGTTGTAGCTGGACTGATCCCACAAATCTTGTTTACTGGAGCACTAAAATTTCACAAGGTTGATATTACATGTTGATGAGAAGAAACATGCAAAATGTTAGCAACTTCAAAAAAAAAAAAACCATAACTAAAAAGTTTTTACAGAAAAATGCATTTCCTATAGTAAACTGAAAGATAACCTCAAGTCCTGAAGGCCTTGGAGGAAACCCTGAATTTGAATGGCATCAGAGACTCAGTTGAGAAAATGACAGAAAAATTACTAAACCAGGCACATAAGAGCAGGAAAACACTATGAAGTCTCCCAAACAAATGGCAAGCCAGAGACATTCTCAACATCCATTCTCAAAAAAACCCCTTGTGACTAGTTTCAGTTTTAGAAAAACAAAAACAAAACCAATCAAGCAAAAAAAACTAAACAAAACCCCCCATAAAAACAAACACTCCAGAGTACCTTTGTCTTATAGCACTCCTCCAACAGAAAAAAAAGAAGATAAAAAATAAAAATTAAAACAAAAAAACAAACACCCCCACCCCCCTAAAACTGAACATACAAAAAACAGAGAGAAAAGGATATGAAGAGCAAATCTGGGAGCAATTCTATTGCAGTAAAAATCTTTACACTACTTTTTGTCATTGTTAATTTTTTTGTTCATAAAGTCAAACTGCAATACAGGTAAACACATCTGCCTCAGGTTGTGAACTCCAGTCACAAAAGGTGGCATATATGCCTAGTGAAATCAGAAGATCAGATAAATTTTATTCCCTGATTTATTTTAAAAGAATTTAAATTATCACCATCTGCACAGAGTTTAACAAGGTCACTCAAATGAGGAAGATTAATATGAATCTGCTCTACAAACCCTCTGGATTGTGTTAGCTGGTGAGACTGCATGCCAAAAAAAGTTCTTAATTAAAAAAAACCAAAACTAACAAAAAACCCCTGTTAATTTTCAAAGAACATTATTATAAAGGTGACTGCAACAATGAAAGAGATGGAGTTACCAGTCCCAACATCTCTACTGTCACACAGACAGTGGAAATTACAGCAGCCAAATGAGAAAGCGTAATCCTGCACTCAGTGGAAAATGTGTTGCCCACAGCAGGCAAAACAAGATGACTCATTGATACAGTTTGAAATTCTCAGTTTCCCTAGTGCTTTCATTTCAGAATGAAGGTTATTTATACAGTTATTTTTTTCTAGTATTACATAGGGATAATGAGAATTCCTCTTACTTAACTGTACCTTTCAGAGGACAGAAAAGTAATTTTCTCACAAACACGCTGCAATAACTCTGAGGCCTGACATTTACTTTTTTCTATCTCAGCTGGCACCAAAAACTGTGATTTTTAAACAACTTTTTGTTTTACTGGGCAGTGCACCAAGGATTCAGTCCAGAGAGGGACTCAGTATCAAAAACCAGAACACCTACGTTCAAGTGCTTGGAGCAGAAGTGGAAATTGGACCCAGTGGTGAATGTCCAGGCAAGGCACTCCAGAGCAGCTTCCAAAGCAACTCCCATCCTCAGCAGGGAGCCCAGTGGATGAGCCAGTAAGAGATGCCACAAAGACAGATATAACAGTCTTGTGCCTGTCTGGGGCACCTCATTTGGTGCTCAAGGGCATCTTGCCACTCTGGAATTACAGCTCAGACTCTCCCTGGAAAAGTATTTCAAGTCCCTACTGTTGGAAACTTTAATTTTTTTCCATTCAAAACACATGAAGTATAAGCCCCAACTTGAGACTGTCCCCTGACTATATTTCTGCTCAATTTCCTCTTTCTTCTTATGAGGTGTTAGTCCACAAGTTTCACCTCTAGAGAGTGCCATAATACTAAGCAGTCTGGAGGAAAAACTGGACATTTCCTTCTACAGCCTGAATCACTTGTCTACTAAAATGTTCTGTTGTTTGCTGGTGCTTTGCTTCTAGTTATTTCCTGTATGGTGAGGCATAAACATACCATCTTCACACTTATAAATAGAACATAACTTGGTGATTAGGAAAAGGTCCTGAAAGATAAGGAGAGCTGTAAGTTTGATTCTCCCAGCGGTGACGTTGGACTGAGGTCAGTTCGAGCGATAATGCATCGCACGTGTAGACCTTTGCTGAGCAACTGCATGCAGACCAAATACTGCAGCAAGTCTCTTTTGCAGAGGCATAGGGCCATTTTCTTTGTAATCACATTAAAAAAATGCTGAGCACTAATGGCAGACTAGAAAAGCTCCATAGCTAGTCAGTAAATTATAGAAAAGGTACTCAAAATACTGTTCATTTTCAATAGGGCTTAAATACAGAAACTGACATATTATGGTAAGTAATCTTGAGCCAGGTCATGCAGACTCAGAAGATCAGGGGAAGCTGATCTTATCTGCACTAGAACTGACATTAATTCAGGATTAAAAAAGAAAAAAAAGGGAAAACTAAGTAGAATCTATGAAATTATTAAATCTCCTATACTTTGCATTCATAATTGCTGATAAAATCCCAATCCCTTATTGTCTCGCACTCATATCTTTCTATCAGTCACAGCAAATTGTGCCATAACCCTGAAGTCTGTCTGCAAGACTAAAATGTCAGGTTGGAAATTATAGCTATGTTTACTATACCTGTATTTATATCTATGTACAAAATAAAGCCAAAAAGTTAGGATTTTTAAAAAGTGTTCTTCATGCCCTTACCTGCTGAAGCATATTCAAATCAAACAAATTAACTCCAAGTATGCTACTAAATTTATCTACAAAGTTCAAGCCGGTGTATTGTGTAGGAATAAAACAGACATAAGAAATACTACGTTTGCTTTTTTATGTAGTAGTTTACCTCTGTTTAGCAATGTTATACACAGCGTGATGTACACTAAAGACATACAAGTATGACTCGCCACATCTTTTTTCTTCCCTCACTAAATATAGGTTTGCGATCTCAATATTAGTTTTAGGGTTTTTTTCCTTTTCAAATCAGAAGCCAAAAAACACAGTGTTTTTTTCTCCAGACACACATTCCTTTTTAACAATAAGATTTAGCAAAGATAAAAAGTCCTGGTTATTTAACAGAATATTGAAGTAGCCTTGCTGAGCTGGATTATGTATTTGGTAAGCTGTGACTATCTTCAGTAATTTAAACATTCTAACTCAAATATTGGAGATAACACAAAAAACCTTTAATCTTGAAAATTCCTGCGAAAGGGAAGATTTCATGGATTCTGGAGTTAATTTTTCATAGAGAATTCATAAATTCGTTCACAGGTTTAATACGTATTCCCTTAAATTTCACTGTCACTTAGCCACTAGATGCTTGTCTGAGATTAGTTAAAAGGCTTTACCTCAAATGCTTGAAAGGTTAATCCTACATTGTAGTTTTCTGACACTGTTATTTTCCACACACATTCCTTCATTGGTCTGTAGTCATCAGGATAATTGGGAGATTGGATCTGGCCTTCATTTTTGTGGATTTCACCTCCACAAATAGCTGATAAAAGCATAAAATTTTTACTGTCAATAATGACATTTTCTGTAATTTCCCCATGCCAAAACTGACATTATATGCTCCCATTTTAAAATTAATAATAAAGTTGTTCTGGAAAATACTTAAGTCTACCAAGGATGAATTATTGAAAACACAATTGATTTAAACCGTTGTATGTGTTTCAGTCAGCAAATATAATTTAGCATTTCTAATAGCTCTAAACATGTCTACAGTGTTCAGGAAGATTTTGTAATAATGGATAATCTGAATCTATAAATTTTACAGAATATATTTAAAAGGTCAAAATAATTACATTTCTGTTCACCCTTGAAACATACTTAATAAACATTCTTCATTAGTATTTATTAACCTTTAGAAAGACAAATGAAAGCAAAATCTCATATTTTATAATGATCTATGCATTTTAACCTGCAGTTCATCACTTTAAGCTTGCACTCAGTTTGAAGAAACAGCTAATATAATAAAAAATATTTTCACCAAAAGCACAAGCTCTATTTTAAATAGGTGAATGTTGACTTGCTAATGTACTCAGTATGCACAGGTGCCTTTATTAACTATTCCCAGAGTACATGGAAAATATAAGGCAGATTTTTCTGAAGGATAAACAGAAAATACACACAGAAGTCTTTGCAAACACTAAGCATGAGAACATGCATATTGAGTTAATTAAAGACTGGTAAAAACTGTTTATGATTATTATCAGTCATTTCCCTGAAAAAGAACTCAGCTGAAATCCAGTCACAGGAGGAGTTTCAAAACACTCTGTATAATAAGTTAGCACCTACTGTCTCTTAGTGATAAAATACTAATTTCATATGTTAGTTTTGGCAGGGAGTGATTAATATCCAAAGGTATCTGGTCAATATTTTTCTTCGATAATCAATTCATTTTTAACCCTATAAGAGGCTTACCTTCATAAATTGCTGCAAAACCTTTCCCAACCCAGTTGCTGCTGCTGCGGAACTCGATCCACATCCTGCTGTCGGAGGATGTGAGGACTTCTGGCAGTTTGTCACCACAAAACCTGCCTAAAAACATGCAACCAGTAACTGCATTTTCTGCCGCCTCTGAAGCCAAATGCTGCAAACATTTATACAAGTGTTTAACATTATAAGCAGAAGTAGCAGAACCAACTCAGTGGAACTATTCATACGCTTATGGTTAAGCACATGTGTTTCTGTAGATCAGGACCTAATACACAAAGATTTTATTATAAAGCTTTCAGAACTTTTTATTGCAGTCAGGCTCACAAGTCTAAGTATAAAACCTTAGGGGAATTAATGAAAAAAATTATTGTTAGAGATTGTTTCTATACAAACAAACACATGCATTTTGGAAGGGGAAAGTGAGTATTAACCTTAAGAAAGGAACGCAATGTAGGTCACAGTAATATAGCTCATTGTGCCTAAGGGCCAAAGAGATTTAAAAACTAACATCTAAATGACCTATTCTACAGTATCCTCTTAAATTCTGCCTACGTGGGTAAAATTTCTGTTTTTCTAGGTGATAGGGAACAGGAGAAAAGGATGATTACTGCCTGGTCTTAATTTTTTCTTCTTTATTTTCTGTTCGAGGCCAAGAAAATAGACATTCCTGTTAGAAAGCTGTCCTCTGTATCTGGGCACTAGCATTATGGGAGGTGAAGTCTCCCCACCAACCTTCTGAATTAAAAGTAGGATGACTGCAGCTGTTACGTATCAGTTGCAACTCAAACTTAATTCATTATCGCTTTGCATGTCTTTTCTCTGCAAGAGCAAAGGACACACAAAGAATAAATAAAAGCAATCTACTCAAAATCTTAAAAGTACAGGCACAGAGCTCATAAGAACAACTCTACAGCAGGTGCATGTGCTCATCACACAACCTATGGATTTCCCCTCAAGTGCTCTACAGGTTTGTCTGTAAACTACTTCCCTATTTCTCTGAACAAAACTATGGCAGCTTCATAGTTCAATATCCATGAGCAAAGCAAAAACTTGCACATTTTGTAGCTGGCATCTTTCCCCACATGCAGCTGAATAACGGTTAGCTGCAGTGAAAGGAAGGCTTGAGGCTTGAAGTCAAGGCCATTTAGAGGGTTTTTTCCCCATCCCCAAGTTTAGATACATTCTAGACACCAAAAACACAAGAAGTTTGTTGTGGGTTCAGCAGCAGGTTCACTGAGCCCAGTTGAGTGTGGTACAGGGGACAGTGCAGCATTTAACAGTTGCATACCAAGCAGAGAGGATTTTCTCCAGTAGCCATCTCTCACTTCAATATAGTCGTACCAACAGAGACTGCTCTTATAAAGGTCCATGGTGGTAAAGTTTAAAACAATCTGCAATCAGATGAGAAGGCCTAAATAAATCGAGTGTGGTTAATAAGAGAAAAACAATCACAGCAGCATTCTGCAGAACTGAAGCCAGAGTGGTCACCTGTAACAGGATTCCAACTATTTAGATATTTAATTAACCTCTCCTCAATTATTTCTTTGACTAAAAAAAAGTTTCTTGGGAAACTGAAAAGTTTCTTTTATTTAATCTTATATATTTGAGCAGATTCAAGACAAACTACTCACACTTAATTGCTCACAGGGAATTTTATTGAGAAATAAAAATTTGAGCATGCTAATTAGGTAAAAATATTACTGTAGTATAATTTTAAGTATGTTACTTGATAATTCTACTGCCAATTCATCTTCCATTACATTTTGACTATAATCAGCACTGACTATAATCAGCTCCAAATAAAAAGTTTTTTAAAAATCATTGTTTTGTTTTGGTTTGTGCTCCCTTCTACTGCTGTTTTGACAAGACATTTTACTTTCAGACACATAAATGTTGACAATGGTGGACAGTAATTCTGAAAGCAAGGTCACTAATAAGAAATGGTATACAGTCCCTTAATGATGCTGAATGAAACCATAATAAAGACTTTTATACAGAAATCTGAGTTCTGTGCATTTCTGGAACTTTTGACTTGGACTCCAAGTTTTCCTGAGAACATCTGTAAAAAGGCATATTTTCAATACTTACTATGAGTACTACCCTTATATTAAATTACATTATCCCTGTTTTAGAAATACTAATCCTAAAGTACCATAAACTTACACTTTTAACACAGGAATAGGATTCATCCTGATGACACGCTGACACAATAGCTACAGTTTAAACCCTGACTGACTGGGATAGTCTTAGCATCATGTCCTGCAATTACAGGGACAAATCCAATCAAGCAGATTAGAAGTTACTCAAATATTGTATTATAAAATAATTTCCAATTAATACCTTTTTATTGGATTTAGTTGTATTTGGAAAAACAATATATCTTCCTCAGAATCAGGTGCTCAGTGTACATAAATAAATATTTCAAACTAACTGAAATTATTCTCTATTCACATTTGAGCATAGAATTGGTATTACTTTAGCTTTGATCCTAGGAACTCACAATTGAAAGCTGCCATTATAAAACAAACATGAGTTGCTGCACAGTAGCAAATACCTCACACTGCAAAAATACATCTCCATGGCAGCCTATGGAGCAGCTGCAAGTGTCAGCTGAAAGGAGAGGAATTTACCCTTAGTCCAGATGCAAGGAAAAAAATTATAACACCATAACTGGAACAATGAACCCAGGCAGTCAGATAAGATGTTTTAGTTCCATCTCACACTTCTAGGTTTTGTGCACCCTTTCATGGATATCTAATTTCTATTTCATGGAAATGTCACGGGACATTTTGCCTTTTCTATTCAGACAGTCCTTGAGGAAGATGTACTGAAGAAATAAATGCACAAATATTACCAGAATTCCAAAACTACCTACTTACCATGAGAAATATGAAGATCTGGCTAAAAATACAAACATTCATAGGCTTTACACTGCTTGAGTTTTTTATTACATTTCCAAGTGCTATTTGAATTTACTTCAGAGGATGGCAGAGAGATCATTCTCTCATTCACACTGCAATTCTCTGTCCTTGGCAGAATTTTTCTCCTTCAACTTTTCCTTCAAATAAAGAGGCCACACCAACTACAAAACTTTTGTTCTCCTCAAATCATCCACTTTGCAGTTCAGATTCCTTCTAAACTCCTAGCTTCTTTTTTTCTCAAAACATAAGCAGGTATCTCTGCTTTTATTTAGCCATACTGCTTGAAAAGCCTGCTGCCCTCACCAGTCTTGTCCTTTTCCACCTATGCCAATTTCACCCGCCCCCCATCTGTGCAGTCAAAGGAGTTCACAAGGGGGAGCCCTTTTTCTTTGCCCTGATGAGATGCAGACAGCTGCTTAAACTAACCCAGCCGGCTCTGTTGGAAGCAAGCTACGGAAGCCACAACCTATACCTCCTTCACCGCTTCAGCTCCTTAGAGCCTGGAGGTCTCTCACCAGTCTAGCCACAAGTTTTCCTTTTTCCATGACACAGCTGAAACATAAGATTTCTCTGTTCTTTGTTTGGAAATTCACCTTTTTCCCAAACCTCAGTTGCCAGGATGGAGCTGGGAAATGGATGGTTTCACTTAGGTGCGATCATGTCAATATCTCAAAGTGCTGCTATCTAAATGGAAACGGTTAAAATTTAATGAGCCTCCTCAAAGGCCCCTGCTTTTGAAACTACATGAAATAACCTTCACAGACTTTTCTCACTCTGACATGCCAAGGTATTTGATGATACAGCAATTTCTTAACACTGACCAGAATTCATTAGCTGTACATAGGCAGAACCCCCAACCTGTCACAGCATGATTTCTGGTCATGAACCAAACAACTTTAAATATATTTAAGATTCTGATTTGCTATTCTGCAAAGTATTAAATTGAGCTACAGACAAGGCAGAGCTTGTTCAAGGGGACAGGATGGCTGAGAGGCTTCCCAGGAAAAACAATCAATGGGTATTTGTCAGCACAATTAAAGAATTATTGATTACATAGCAGATTTGATTGTGCAACTGCAGCTTCCAAGAGAATATATCATACCCCCTAACTGCCTGAGATAAGAAAGCACAAAATATACAATAAATACCAGCAGTATGAACCAAGGTCTCTGCAGGTGGCATTTTTTACCCATATCGATCAACGATTTTTCTGTCCTATTTTATCTTTCATGTAAAACATTAAGGAAAATTGAAAATTAGCGTAACCAATTCAAAAAAGGCAGATTCAAATAAAACACTGGCACAGTTGCAACTCTCCCTATGCCAATAAAATTTCTACACACCAGAAGGCAGGATTCACCCTGGCTGAGGGCATACAGTATTAATAACATCATCCTCCCTCTGAGACTTTTCTGGGTACAGACATACGAGCACAGCTGTTTACCAAGTAGTCTTAAGTCTCGAAAGTAAAAGGTGAATGGGCTGCCTTGTTTTACTAATAGAAACGCACGTATTTTAGGTTGGCCTGGCAATTTATGATGCCATGTTAATAATAAAGGGAATTCTATGGCTAGGGCATGCCACTGCAGTCCCAGCCTTCATCAAATTTCTGGGCATCAAAGAGCAGAAGAGTCCTTACTTGCAGAAAAAAGCATGGATATAAGTCCTCCAAACTATGCTCATACAGCAGAACGCTAAATCTCAGTAAATAAATAGAAAAGAGCTAGGCAGTGCCTTTTCAGTTTATTTTTAGGTGACTAAAGTGCTCACTGACCTTTCAGAACATGACATGATGCACTTATACATACTTTAAACTCCACACAGTATTCCTGAGATTTATCACGGTCAAAGCAGCAAAGGAACAAAAATTTGAGTAAATTTTCATTTTCCCTTCATGATATGAATGTGTTATTACCACTTACTGAGAAAAATTGGGATCAAGTATAACGCATGTCCAAGGTATCATGACATATGCATTAGCTAAGATTTAGACCTCATGGCTGTAAATAGGATTCATTATCTCAAGACAGCCAGTTTCCTATGGGAATAGCATGGACAAAACAGGCTTTTTGACACTAGCACAACTATCATTTATAGTTCTTGCTGAGCTATATGGAGACTAGAGAGCTGGAAGTAACAGTGCCCTATGGACATGACTTGTCATGTAAAATTTCAACTAGAAGATTCTGCGTAGTCTTTTCCCCATTTGGGGCAGCACATAAATTGGGAAAGGAGCCAGTCCTCTCACACGCTGACTTCAACACAGGGGTTTTCCCCCATTAAGATTTTGTACAGTATAACACAGCTTCAGTGGTGGTTACAAACTCAAGACATTTTTTTTTATTATATTACAAATGTATTAAAATTACACTGGTGTCCATAGATAGGCTTACACAAAGTTGGAGTACGCTATGAATACTTAAACATGAACATTAACTAGCACATTAGTATTTTTTTTCAAAAGCAAATAATTGTAGGATCAACACTAAATGCTTTTTTTTTTTTTTTTTAATGGAGGGGGGGAAAAAAACCTAAGCCATTTTTGTTGTTATCACAGCAGTGTCTAAAATGCAACACAAATAGTGGGGACATAAATTTACTATCTAGAGTAATTTTCATCCTTTGCAAAAACATTCTCTTATTCATCTCTTCATTTTTTTTCCCTGACAACCTGCTGAGCCACCCTTTCCCTCTCCACAGAGAGTGTTTAGTTTTCCTCCTGTCTCTGGCTCTTGCCCAGAGGATAGCAAACACTCTCCAAATGACTTGGCTTTTATCCCCCACAGTAGCAAATGCCCTTACAGCTCCTCAGGATCTCTTAGAACATCAAGAGTACATTTTCTTGGTGTCTACCAGGATCCTGACCTGAAAGAAACATGGGACAAAGTAATGCAACCAGGAGAAAATAATGTCCAGTACATACATAGTGGGAGACCACTGAGAAAAATGACTGAAATATCTGGGGGCAACTGCTGGGTCTTCCTGTTTGGACTTGCCAGTACTGAGTCTGTTAGATTCTATATTTCAGTCTTTAGATTCTGTATTGTAGTCTTTAGTATTTGACTGCTTGATATCAGCCACTGCTTCATGTAAGGAAACTTACATCCTTTTTCCTGCATATTTTGTCTTAGCTGAAGCTTTTTATCACTCCCTCTATCTTTATTTGTTTTGAAGCAGCCTGATACTTGAGCCAATAATTTAAAACAAGATTTAGCTATCACATTTTGAAAGTGCACACAAGAAGGACAGATTTTGCTTTCACTAGGATGGCACACTTCTCTCTCCAGACTGCTCTCACCAAGCCCATTTTTTTCCCCACTCTTTTTCCCATAAAATTGATCCCCAGAAAGTCAAACTATGTGCACTAGAACCAATACCAGGAAACACCTACAACAACACTTCTTTTACTCATGTTATTGTGGTTTCATTTTAGAAACATCTTACTTAACACACTAAGAACTTCCTTAGTTACAGCCCTGCTATCAGCCTCATGCAGCTCAGTCAGCTTGCCGGAGCCCATGCTGGAAAATGGACCATCCAGGAGCCTGAATCACCTCTTCTACTTTTGTACCAAACCATAAACTGAACTGGCAGACAGTTTAAAGGGAGTTCATGGTGCAAACGTACAATAGATTGAAATCATGCCTTCACTTCACAAGGACACCCACTGAATAGAGGATGTGGTTCTAATGCCACAGATCAAAGTCAAGCCAACAGTACATAGTCCATGGTTCCATTTTTTATGACACACCATTATTTTCAATTAATATGCATCTTTTAAACTTAAACAAAAAGCTAAATAACAACATTCTACTTTGAAAATAGTGTCTCTGTCTAGCTAAAGGAATGGCAAAATACCTTCTCTCCTGGGGTGACAGAGATTCTCCATATGCAGTGTGTGTAGGAAGGATAACCATTTGGAAATCCAGGAGAAGAAAAGTTGCCCGTAGATTCCTGTAGTGTTTCTCCACAGGCTGAAAGAAACAAATTACAGTAAAAATATAAAATTTCATGTGCCTAATGGAAAAAAAAAAGCATCTTCACAATATCTACTCAGAATACATTTAACTCACTGCAGACGCAGAATGGAAAATAAACTAGTTTACAATTTATTCAAAGCCATGATTTTAAGCCAGTCTGACATTCATTCCATTTTATGCAGGATGTTTTTATTCCATGAACTATTTCACTTGTGTGTTGTCTGTTGACATAACCAAAATTACGGCAGTCTTAAAAATATCATTGCTGTCAATCAACTGCAACATTATACATAGAACTCTTTTGCTAATAGAAAAAAAAAAGTTAGACGTCCTTTAAGAGCTAAAACAAATGCTAGCACAACATGACTTGCACCACACTGAAATTTTGTCAGTGGTTTCATTTAATTTAGTACTTTATCCACATGAGAGACTGATCTGACCTAAACTCACTCATTTATGTTGGTATAGAAAACTAAATCCTATATTCGACAAAGTCTCTTGCAAGAGTGATTTGTAGAGACATGAGTAATAAAAGCAAAGCAAATGTGAAGTCCTAAAATACCAAAGGCTTTTATATTCTTTATTATTGAAGCTTTTAGCACCCTTCTCTCGCCTGTCAATCATGCTGCTAGATACTGGTAGATGCTGGTTAATAAATCATCTTCACATTAAAATATAACATTGGAAGTTCCTGCCACTATCCACCATTAAAACTGATTTTGGTAAGGTGTTGCACCTTAGTCAGTCATCTTTTTTTGACCTTAATCAAAATTTTTCACCCACTGATTTTGCAGGTGTATACAAGATAGGAATTTGATATTATGTCATGACTGACAGTGTAATCAGATCTGCAGTGCTTTCAAATTACAGGGCTACCATTGCCAGCAGGTGAACAACCGTGTCATCAAAATATCAATGAATTATAAATGTTCTGGAAAATCTTTAAATAAAAGAGGGCAAAGGAAAGGATTTCTTATGACAAAGACAACACAGCTGTAAAGGCTGTCTTGTTAAAATGCATCTAAGAGGTGATCAGACAACTAAACTGTTATATCAGGTGTAAATTACATTCAAGGCATTAAATATGCTCTCTGACACTCAAATGGTTATTGTGATGAGGACAAAAAGGAAAGATTGGCGTGGACCTCAAGAAGTGTAATGGCTAAAGCCACCATCACTGTGTCCTTTAGGAATGAAACAGAAAAAAATTATTTTCCTTCCTTCATTTAAAAAATGGGGGTTTATCTTTAAAGAATTGCAGGCAGCCACAACAAATGAAAGTTCTGCACAAAGCCTTTTTAGTGAAAAGGCTGTATCTCTCATTAACCACATTTTATTTTTACCACAACAATGCAAACTTATTTAAGTTGAAGAGTCCTGTACTGGGCTCCCCCAGAGCTGGTGAGCTGTGCCGTAGCTTACGATGCAAAAGTAAAGCACTTCAGAAAAAGCCAACAGTAAATTGTTGGAGTAGAGGACAACAGAGCCTAAAGATGAGACATCCACAAGAATCCAAGTGCTCCTCTCACCCCTTTCAGAGCCCTCTCTTATTCTTCCCCCCATGCATAGTTTCATTAAGACTACACTGGAACATTCCATGCTCCATATAGAGAAGACGTGTACAGACTTAAAACAATGGCTTTTAAGATGCAAAAGGAGATACAGAACATTGGAGGTTTTGTCCAGGAATTATAGAATAAAGCTATTTAATATAAAAATTTATCTTATATCCATATTAAATTCCTGGGAGCTCTTTATCAAATTAAAATTATTTTCAGAACTATCTCTAAATTTAACAGAAATGTAAGGAAAATTGTAAGTAGATAACTTCTACTAAGAATTAGCACAATCAGAATTTATAAAATGCACTTGGGCTTTATGTGTGTTGCCATATTTATCTTTTAATTTTAAATTCTTGATTACTCAAGGGAACTATAACAGGAACAGCTTATACCAATCAATAGTTGAATTAATTTTCTATGGGATCTGAGTTCCAGGCTGACTTCCAAAGCTGCAGTAGACAGGGTGATATTTGGGAATTTCTTGTTGAAAAGCACATTTCTCTGCAATGGGAAACAGTTAAAATTCTAACACTAGAGTATGTAAAGGTTTTCTTTGTATTTGGACTGTAGCAACTGCAGTATTTATGACTGGGCTTATAAAATAGAATATTATAATTTTTTTTTTACTGTATAATGGTCCACTAGTAATGAAATCTACTTTGGGAGAGAAATGTGGAAGGAAAATGAGCGGTAAGGGCCACTTGTTTAAATTTCATTTCATACTTATTTTAATATATTTCAAGTCAGAAGATATCAATTACAACTTCAGTCTTATACAGCTCTGCTCTATAAAGCATTTGTACATTTTTATTCCTTTGTTAACCATTAACATTTGCCAAGGTTTTCTCTGATACTTTTTCCCCCCTTTCAAATGCCGTGCCTTGTATCAATTTTACTAGGCTAGACCACTTGCAGAAATGCCACTTTAGCTTTCCCCACACACATATTGTAACCATAAAAGTCATTCTCCTCTGTTTTACAGCTTGAGAAGGTTAGACATCTAATAAGACTTTCATGGTTAGGAGAGGGGAGCTATTTTTGCTTCTCCTTGAAAAGATTAGCAATGGGTGTAGGCAGCAGGTGGATTATATGCTTATACAAAGCAATTCCCACCAGTGTACTCTGCAGCAGTGTTTAATTACACAGCCTGTGTACGACACCTCTCTGGGCTGGCCTACACACACAGTCAAGTCCCATCGAGGATTACTGTGAAATCTGCAAATGATGAAGCCCAGATCCTCCAGGACATTTAGGGAACCAAGTCTCATTCCTTTGTACATAGCACTAGCAAATACATACTATCATTTATGGCTAATTTGAGTTTACCCTTTTTCCTTAAGTCCTTTAACGCTTAGACAGAAGTCTATACAACTATACATATATGGCATATAAAGCTGCCACGGAGCCCTAAAATATCCACTGCTGATCATGTACTTGTTAAATCAAAAACTTAAATCAGTTCACTACAACTCAGGGTCTTACTATTAACTTGATTTTTCTTTATAGTTATAGGGAATCTGCCTTAATCTAAAAACCCTAGTCCTCCTTATGTAGTGAACAAAGGCTGACGTTTGAAGGTGAACATTCTTTTCGAATCTAATAGGGATGGCAGCAAGTTAAGCCTGAGGAACAGTGAGAACAGCACAAAAAAGAGACAGGCTTCAGCCTTCATCTGCTCTTTTCTACACACACTGTCACAGACCCAGGCAATTTGTAAATTTGCTGAACTTCATCCATCCACCTTCTCTTCCTCTAAACACATTTCTCCCACCAGTCTGAGACTCCTTTCCTATCCATTATGCAGTCCCACTCTACCACTTATTTTTTGTTCTCTCTTTTGGCATATGAGTATCTTTCTCCATCATTTTCCTTTCTTATTCTTCCACTCCTATAAAATGACATATAAATGTTAACTACAATTTCTATATAAAACCATAAAGGCAGACCTGTGTTGAAATTTTAGCAGCTAGAAGAAAACACATTCTATCACCCCATTAGACTGTCTGAAAACCACTGTTTCCAGTGAAGTTCAGTCTCAAAGTTCAACTTTTATACTCAAATACCAAGACACTCAAAATTCAAAATCAGATTGGCAGAGGAAGGAATTCAACTTAGTTGCCGTCTTTCCCCTTATTATTCCATCATGTAACAATATAATTCAGTTTTAAAATGTAACAGATCCCTATCAGCAATTACATTTTCCTTTTACAAAAATCCTAAGGAAAATTTAAAAACAAACCAAAATTGCTGTTGCTACATTTTAGAGACCTGGTACTTACCCTGCTGCTGAAAGGTAGGTTATCAAATCTCACTGCTTGGCTTCACCAATCTCAAACCTGTTTCTTGGTCATTAAGCCCCTTCCTGAATAATGACCCTGAATATGCTGACTAGCTAAAACACCCTGCCAGGCTCAGCTGTCTCCCTGCTGTGAGGATCACCTGTATTCTCCAGCTTAACTGTATTCTCTGAGCTTAACTTCATGTGCATGGGCCCCAGAAAAAAACTTGGACCAGCAACTGTTTGCAGAAATAATTAGAACGCCAAACAAAACACTCACAATACCATAAAATCCTTTATCATAGAAGTGTGGGTCTCTGGAAAATACTGATTAAGTTATTGTTTTCTGTATTTTCATTGTATTGCATTTAAGGCAGCACAAATGAACACATTAAACAATGCAGATATTATTAAAGATTGAAATATTCACTGCTGTTTTATCATAAGCAGGCATCATGATTAAAATCTTTTACCTGGAATAGGAAATAAAACATACCTCCAAAACCCACACAGTAGCAGGGATTTTATTGCTATATACTGCAATGATCACATGATTCTTTACATAAAACCAAAAACTTTATGTCTGTCTGAATTTTCAGTTTCAGTATTTGCTGGAAAATTTATTAGAACAAAAGTACTGTGCAACTTTCAGAGATTTGCTTTCTTTATTGGATGCGTCAGTCTGGGTTGTGTTATTCAGCTATGCAGCTTCTATAAAAAATATTAACTGAAAAAATAGCATTTTAAATAGTATGCTGTTTAACATTTGTAGAAAAACCTTCTGCCTTTTTCTCTCTCTTAAAACTCACTTTCTTTTATGGCATGGCTCATCTAAGTGAGGCTGGAAAGCTAATCCAGTTTTATCCCAAAGTTTGCAAGGCTAGGTGCCAGAAAAGGAGCATGATCTTTCAACCACCATTTGTTTTTATTATCCATGTGACCCGTGTTCACCAGTGCTGCAAAAAAAAAAATCTTACTTTTGGAGTGCACACTGCTACTGAGCAACCACAGTGGTTTTACAATACTGTAAAACTAACTTTCAACAAGACTTTCATGACATTGAAAGAAATCATAACTCTCAGTACATATTTTCATGACATATATGAAAAGGATATTTTCTCTGAACAACTCTCTGAAAGTTAGCTCAAAAACTACATTGCATCTTTTACAGTTGACTTAAAGTGCATGTTAGAGTATTACGTACACACTAAAGAGACTAGTTTATAATTTCTTTCCTGTCTTTCTTTCTTAAGCCAATATGATCATAAGATACTACCTACTTGCATAGCACTTTTACTTTTATAGACCATTTTTTTCCTCCAAAATTTGTCTTTTATCAAAATATATAAGTATTCTTTGTGTTTATGAAATTGTTGCTCTCTGTGTACTTTCACAAGAAATAATGCTGCCAAGAGTGTCATTATTAAAGTACTTTCTCTACCAAAAGGAAAGACCAAAAATTGTTCCCAAAGGAACAGTTGTTAAAGAAAAGGTGTTAAAGTGGTTTCTGCTCAGGCAGGCCCAGAAGCTCTGTGAGTGCTCTCAGTAGATACAAGACCACGATTCAGTGTACTTACAGCACGGAGGAAAAGCGTATTTCAGCTGTACAGTGTACATCAAATGCACAGCAGAATCCCCAGATCTTCAGTAGATCCCATTGCTGCTGGTACAAATTTGAAGCAACTCCATTACTTTAATCCTGTTCCCTTTTTTTAGTCTTTCTGTATTGATCAGTTGGTTAAAAGTGGCAACATATCTAAGTTAAAAGAGTTACTGAGATTTCATTAATTCCCACGAGGAGCAGTAAGGCTGTAAGCCTATGCGGCACAGAGCTGGGATGTCCAGCCTCCCACAAGGGTCTTGCTGGTAAATTCTGACTGAGAGATGGCTCTTCTGAACTTCTTTGGTTGACACCAAAGGTTAACAGTGGTATCAGCCATAACTAGAGCAAGGAAATTGAAACCTTTTCCTTTGAGATTTCCACCATTCTGGGAGCACGTGGTGAAGAAAGAGCACTAGAGAACAACATGAACCACAGGGCTGACTCTGGGTTACGGCAGGCTTGCCACTGATGTCTCTGAGATAAACAGCAACTCTACCACACTATTTTGAGATAAAAAACTACTATGCATTCAAATTATATGATGATAGAATTAGGCAGAAGACATTCAAATAGTAAATGTATTTGTTAAAACTGTAGAAATTTTGTAGTAACCATTTCATCTACACTAGAGTTTGACAATTTAGTTGTCCTGGCTTCTTTTATTGAAAAGTTTTCAAAAAATCTAATGGGTTCAAAGCTGAGTGCAATAATTCATTTCGCTCCTTCTGCACTCAACTTGAATTCAAATAAAGTACTCCAGCCAGTATGCAAACCAGAAGTGATATTAAACATCTTTTTTTTCTAGTGGTTGAACAGCTAAGAAAAGCAGACTGAAATGTCATGTTGTTTCATACAGTTTGCCTGTCCTTGGGTGCTTTGCATTCCAGTGACCTTATCTATGAGATTCTTTTATGATTCGATTCCTGAGCAGCCTATGTCAGTTGCCAACACAGAAAGAGACTACTGAGCAGCTGACTCAAAAAGTTTATCATTCCTCTTGAACAACAAGTCAAACAGTTGCTAGTATGTGGTTTTTGTTTGTTTGTAGTGCAATACCTGGGCATCTATACAGCTTTCTTGCCTGTGCAATATCTCCTTTACTTAGACGGGTACGCTGGCCAATGGCAGGTCGTATACCATTGTCATCACGGGAAGGGAGAATGGTATCCAGAAACATGCCCCTAAAAAAAATAAAAATAAAAATAGACCCCAAAAACCCCTATCAGGTTTCTGTCATTAAACTGAGTTCCATGAATGTATGCTTTTTAAATCTGGTTTTCACATTTGGCATAAATAAGAGGGTAAAATACAGAACTTTGTATACAGATAACATGCCATAAAATTCCTCAGGTTGGCAAACTCTATGCAAAGTTACCAAAAATGAATCTTCTCTCAGTGCATCAATTAACATATCAGCTTTTGTATTTCTGCTAGACAAGAGGAAGAAGATCTCTTACTACTATTAAGACTACAGAGGTAAAAGACACTGCCATTAAGCTATTGCTATATTGAAAAAAAAAACCCCATAAATTTGCATAAATTAATCTCTACCACAAAATTCTTAATCACAAAGTTCCTATTTCTAACAAAGTTTTTATGAGAAGTGCTAAAGTCTGACTTATACATAAGAGCAGGTAAAGTCAGACACATTTGCCAATCATGATTCTGTCAAGTCTTATAAGACATCTAACTCCACTCTAGCTGCTGATGCTTTTGAAACAGAAATGCTTACTTGCCAGCCTTTACTTGCTTCACAATAAAACATATCAACTTACCATATGTGATTTTAATGACATTAACCTTAAATGACATCATAGAGAAGTACACTTGTTCCAAATGTGCAGATCATTCAAAATTTCCCAGATTTTTAATATGATCTAAAACATTTTGGTATTCTCAAATTTTAAAAGAGTAAGGTACAAAACCACATGCTATTATCACATTACAGAATTCAAAAGCCCTCAAATCCCATAAAATGGAAGTTAACAGAAGAATATGTTTCTATAGTCTCTTTTTCTTTAATTTTTTTATAATCTCTTGTATACCTTTAGGGCTTTTATTGAAAGTAAAACCAGTACGTTCAGGTAACATAGGTCCAAAAACGAACAAAAAGTAAGGATCTTTGTAGTTAGGAATACCATTTATAAAAACATATTGGTTTTTAAATTAAAATAAATGAAGCATTTTGAGTATTGCGGATACATACTGCTCTCTTTATCCAGTTAGATTTTTTTGAGGCATCACTAGAAATTTTGCAAAGAAAGAATCATCTCAGGATGTTACCCTAAACAGTGAAATAAACTACATATGGCATTAATCAGTTTCTGGAACTAAGGCACATTAGAAAGTTTGCATCTCTGAATTATAATTCTATTTTCCACTGAATTTCAGTACAACCTGAAACTGATGCTTTTCATACTTTGAAAAACTGCAAAAACAATCCTCTCTTAAATGCCTTAGCACTTTAATAAGGGAGCATAATGTAAGTTTTAATACAGCATGAACAAAATCCTTGTGTATGACTAGAATTTTATAATATTTTGTGATTTCTACTACTTATCTGGGTGAGCAAAGTCTAAGAAATAGCAGGCAATACGCCACGCTGTGCATGACTCACACTTGCAAAATGAATTAGTGCAAATCAATACCTGACCTCAGGGGTTTGCTGGCTGTTTTTAGACAATATGAAGTAACAACCCCTTGTACCTTGGGGCAGGGCATGCCTACTCATGGCACTATCAGTTTTTGCCAGCCTGGAAAGTGGTGAGATCAGGGCCAACAAATCAAATCACCTTGATGTTGTCATTGCCCTAGGACTCGGGGGGGGTTCTGTCTTGTTCAATTACTCTATTTTATACAGGTTTTTATAATCTCTTCCTCAAGGTAATGGTATGTCTAACTGGATTAAGCAATGTGACTAACAGCTACCTCATGTGGCTCATTCCCATGCTCTTCCAGGGGTAAATTATGTGTATGCTGAGTAATACAGCCCTTAGTTGGATTTTTTTTTTTAATAATATAATTTATATTGAGAGAACAAGCCAAACAAATTTGCAAAGGCTGATGAGGTTTTAGTGGGACTCAGCTTATTTCAAAGTGTCAGATTGTCTAGTATTTTTGCCTTAAAATGCATGAATTGGAAAAATAAAGAAAAAAAACCACCCAAGCACAAAACTTTTCAAATTAAAACTCTTTGTTAGGTGTTTTTGGAGGTTTCTTTTAATTTTACATTACTCCGGTGTTTTTAGAGAATACGTAGTCAAACTGTAACTTGGTATGAAATATAATAGGAGACTGGGTGAAAGCCTCCTTCTTCACTTATTCCCTAGAGTAGGGCTGACCTATGGGACCAGCTCATTGTACAGCTCCCCACCACCCTGCATCCTTTCAGAGACAGCCCCAGTGAGTTACTAAGGAGCTGAGAATGGATCAGCTTGCAACAGCACAGAGACAGCAGAACTCTTTATTATAAGGTTTTGATGACAGTAAAAATCTGTACAAACCAGAGAGGAGGCTGCATCCTCTGTTATAAATGGTTGACTGCAGTCCCTAGCAAAGGCTGTGGTTTTGTGGTAGATGTCCAAATAACCTGCGCTCTACCTGGATAATCCATAGTTATGAAACTCTATGCATCAAAGGAGATTTCTCTTTTAGAGAACAGATCATGCTACACATAACATTCCTAGCCATTTCACTCATTTAATTTTTCTAAATTCAGATTTTTGTGGACACAAAAAGAAAGCAAGTATCATATAAAATGATGTTTCAGATTATCTTGTCTGAAAATCTAAAGAACTGAAGCAAGATCAAAAGGCTGCTTTGAAACTGAATGGAAAAGAAATGCACTTTAAAATATAATTAAATTATTTTGACTTAAAATAAACAAGCTGTGCTTTGACTGCTGTAAGAATACTATATCACAAGGGACATTTTAAGGGATTTCAAAATACTTCAAAAAGCATAGTTCTTAGCATTCACAGACAGGAATAGAATTAAAAGTCAAAAGGTATAACCTGAGACTCCAACCTTGAGAAGGTGTTCCTGGCATAGTGCATAATGCTGTCAAAGTCATACGGTTCCCCAAGGGAGTTCACCTCTCCAGGCTCCATCTTCAAAAAGTTATATTCCTGACCTAAAAATAATTGATAATTATAGGTTCTTTAATATCTTTTTCTGTAATGGTAAAAACCAAACAGGAAAAGAAAACCAAAAAAGACCCTAACCTAATTACTCACTGACATTCATAAATCTTTGCCATTTGAGAGAAAGTGCGACTTTATCATGCCCTCTTACCAGAGAGGGCAGACATGTTCCGAAACACACATCAAATTTCTGTATTTGGATTCAGAAAGACTAGTCTCATTCAACTAACACATAAAGGCCCCACACATCATGATGTGCTTCTGTAGAGTCCACACAAATTTCTGGTTTGATACTTAATTCTAAAAAGAAATCATTTTGACAACAAAGACTCCAGAACAACCCTCCTCAGACGGGACACTAGGAGTCTAACTGGATACAACATACAGCACTAAACTACTGGATATTGCAGACTTTGCTTCAGCAAAGGCTGGTCTCTGAGACTCCATGTAATGCAGACACTACAAAGCCACATTTTCAAGATCCAGCTGTTGCAAATTAACAAGAGCAGAACAGGAGAAAAAGACTTATACTGGGTTCATAATTCCTTACCATAAGTTCTTTGGTCTAATCAGTATATCAGCAATACAAAGCTCCCCATACTCCAGTTCATATTCCCACTGGAGTCTTGCAAAAAAACCCTGCAGTGACATTAACATTTTAATGAACAGAAGTTGCACAATGTAACAAACCCCAAATGTCTCAGTGGTCATGGCTTCCTGATCCCATTTAGTGATCCTCAAGCTCATGCCACACCACAAGAAGTGGTTTCAGTCAGAAACCAGAGAGACAGCTGAAAGGGAGAGCAGGCGGCTCAAGATGGCACTCCAGCTGATTTTCTCATCACAGCAAAAGAAAAGGGGAAGACCTCTTACGGCATCTGCACAAGTCAGTAACACAGAGAGACCAGAAAGAAGGCTCAAATGTGCATGCCCTTTCAGGACCTTAGAGACTTAAGGGAGTGTGTATCACCTGCCAGTCTCCTTCCAAGTCCTAGGTGAAGTGGCAAAGATTCATTGTATCTCAAATATATTTTAAAATATTTTCTAAAGAAACAGACAAATACTCCAAGCTATCATTGGACAATTTCTGATTTCACCCTTCTTGAGCCTAGAATTCCTGTAAGTCAAAAGCAGGGTGTCGCAAAGACCACACCCATTTATGAACATTGCAAATGAAGCACACCTAGTTCCATCTCGCCTACCCAGCACAAGCAAGGGCACAATAGCTAGAGTGGCAAAGAGCTGATAGTCACAGTTTAAAGTTCTCAAGCTCCTCAGATGCTTTATCTCAACAACACCAAGGTCACTGAGTAAAGCTGCATGTTCTGTAGAGAGCAAGGAGAATAATGTGTAAACTGCAGGACCTGTGCCTGTCTTTGTCACAGATTCAAACTCCTTCACCTTACATCCCAGGTCCAAGCCTCTTGGGCAGCTAAAAGCTACTGACATATTTCTACTTATCATTCACTAAAGCCTACAAGAGAAATGCCCTTCCCTCTAGCACAGAAATATGACTTTCAAACAGCCCTAAGAGCAGTGGCTTCTTTCAAAGTTTTTGAGCATGATTGTTATTTTGCTCCTTCTAGCCTTCAATTTAATGGCTTGCTACTTGGCCAGACCTTTGGAAAACATTATATTATAATTTCAGTATTTTATTTGTAAATCAACTTGAGATCAGTCAAGGTAAGAAGAATGGCAGGCATAAATACTATTACAGCTATTCAGCACTCAGTGCCAACAGAGTTAAGCAGATGAAGGAAACACCAAAAACAAACACATTATTTTTTTTCCAAAGTACTTATAAGAATATCTCACCAGGCTGGATGTTTTCTCTAATGATGGTGACATGGTCATCACGGTCTGGTCTTGTATGTTCATGCCAAAAACCTATCACATGACCCAACTCATGGACAACTATGCCAAATTTATCACAGTTCTTGCCAATAGATATAGCCTGAGGACCATTTCCCCTTCGACCCACATAAGAACAGCACCTGTAATTAAAAAACAAATGCAGATGAAAGTTTTCATACATATCTCTACAAACCACATAGCAAATTCAGTTAAAACTTGAGAAAACAGTATATAAAGATCCAGCAGTATAATACACAACGTAATTTCAGCAGTCTCACCAACTTAGATCTTCTACAACAACTTATTATTCAAAATATCTTATAAGGGACACAAGAACGGGGCTTTTTTTATTATTCAAGGTCTTAAAAGATGTTCGCTTTGAGCAACAGAATTGTCACTGTCGTGACATTCTATAGACTGACTGAATAGATTGACACGGGAACTTGTTTTCAGCTAAAGAATAAAAATAAATGATGCTCTGATGAGAGCATGAGCCATCATATCTTTTTGGGTCATTGATAAAAATGTTAAAAATGACAGGTTGCAGGATAAGCTCCTGTGATACTTTCAGTCACTGCTTGAGTCCAATCCATTTACCACAAGCCTTCAAGCCCAACCGTGCAACCAGTTTTAACCTATTAAGTTTTCCATTCACCTATAATCCTGCAAAATCACCTTGGAGACTCAACACATTTAAACACATTTGTTTAAATCCTGGAATTAATTTGTAGTTAAAAACCTTTATGATCTTAATACAACACGTGAAGGCAGTGAAAGAGATTGATGAGAATAAAGTTAGGATAAGCACATATAATTGTGAAAAGGCAGAAAGAATCCTTTTGTTTACAATAGTTTAAACACTTCTGCAGAGTCTTCATGTTTGCCACTGTGTGGAAACTCTACAGAGAAAAATTGTAATGCAGAACTAAAGAACATTAATGATTATTTATGGCTTAAAACAAATCAATAGGTTATTGAGACCTAAATTTGTAGGCTATTTAACACACTTTCAATAGTTTTAACATGCCTATTTTATTGACTTCATATACATTACATGCTTCAGCTAGAAAATAAATATTTGGTGGCCTAGAAATTTCTCTACATATTCAATATAGTTCTTTCACAGTGATAGTTTGGAGATGGACAGATACAAAGGAAAAACTGAAAAAGAAATTACTCTAAATAGTACCTTCTGTGATGTCTCCTGCTTTACTTTTATTGACATTATTGATAACAAAGGCAAAATAATAAAACAAGAATTTAACTACAGTCTATCTCTTCCTGTCCTTCTTACTTCTTTTGGACCAAATGAGGGTCTAACGTTTTAAGGCTGTGCACTGTGTCTTGAAAAGATCAGGCAACAGCTGTGTGCTAATAGCAGAACAACCAGAACGCCAGTATAAAACATTAAGTTATTCAGACAATTTTAAAATAAAAAAATAAATACCTAATCAGTCAATTTACCAAATAAAATTAACAATACCAAGAAATGATTGTTTCAGATCACCTCTGAAAGCTTTCAGCAGTATTTCATAAATCATATAGATTTTTAGGTGTTTGACAAAATAATTTGACATTTTACTCTTACAGTAACAAAAAAGAAAAGCTGAGCATTCTCAAAATGACTGAGGGTATCTCATCAGATTTGAAAGATGGAGTTTTTTCAGAAGAAAAAAAATTAACTGCAATCTTTTACATAGTATTCCTCTAAGTTGTCTAACACTGTACATCTAAACCCCAGCATATTGGGAATTATTTTTTCAATGCTAACCTGCTCCTAAAAAGTAAGCAGCCAGAGGATGAGAGTTCCCTTACACTGGTTACTTGACAGATTTCAAGTACTCCCTAGAAAATATAAAGAAATTTATTGAGTGTTTCTATACATGCCAAGGAAAATTAGAATTAACACCAAGTCTTAAAATAACAGCAGCAGTTCACACTTACAGAGGGTCATTAGGATTTGCTAGGTTGAATGTCTTGTCAAGCATATCAGATACATCCAATTAAGTTACAACAACTTACTTCAACAATTGCACTGAGACAAAGAATAAGGAAAACTAAAATTAAAAAAAAAAATCTATGAAGTAAATAAATTTGTAATATTATGGGTTTGACCCCAGGTGTGTTTGGCAAAAGACCAAGATCTCTCTGTGCTGAATTGAGCACTTGTCACAACCCTTAAATTGAATCAACTGGCAGGTTTTAAAGCTCATCTCTTTAATCTTTATTGCACCAGACAGCATTTGGAGACAGTAACTATTTATGAATCTCTAATTCCATTTAATTAGTCTAGCTGGTTAATGATGGTGAGCAATGAGAAACAAATGACAAAGAGAAAGTGAAATGAATGTAACAATATGCTCATTCTTTTAAGTAATACTATTTCACAACTGCTGTCAAAAATACTCTTAATACAAAGGAAGAGAGAATCAGGTAGGGTCAACGTTGCCCTTTTTTTAAAAAGCTGCACTCTTGAAAATGTGACAATGTAAAAAAACATCATAGACCATGACATCATCTTGCCATGGCACTGACTGTATGAAGGTGTGAATGAATTTCATAAGCGTACTGGGACCATGTATCATCACCTTTATGTTACACAAAGCAAGAAAAAGAGGTTCACAAAATTCCCAAACAAAATCTCTCTCAGGAAACAGAGTGTTTTTCTTGGTGAAAATACCTCTTTCAATCATAGATATAACTTGATCTGTAGAAAGGAGATATATTGGCTATGACCTGGCTTGATGAATTCGCTTTTTGTCAGGGATCAAGACACAATACAATTACTAAGTGTTCCAATTCACTGCCTTAAGAGGACTTGTTGTGATGGCAGAAGTGTCTAGTGCTTCTTTATGTGCTCAATGGAGATGTCCACCCCAATACTGTAACCAGCATTCCTCAGCTAACAGCTGCCTATCCCGGACTATTTATACAAACCACCCCTCACCGTTTATGCCAGTGCACCGTGCTCTAGACTATGGCAACCTGTGCCTTGCTCCCAGCTCTCCTGCAGGCCACACCACAGCCAGCAGGGAAGCTGTGCCAGCTGCCAGGGTTATTCAACACCTGAGAACATGAGTCAGCCCTCCCCCGTGCACAGATTATTTAGCACAACTCTGGTTTCTTCTCATTTTATAAGAGTGACTGAGCACCTTTTATAACATGTTCTTTAGCTGAAGATTGCTACAAAGGTGCACCTCAGACTATGAATTTACCTATTTCACCAACTTTAAGAACTTACCTGCAATGCCTATTTAATACACTAGCAAGTTCAAAAAAGGGTAAAATATTCATCTGTTCAGTCTACAGCATCTGGGGAAGCATATGAAAGAGATTTGATTTTCCTGTATATCAGACAGATCTGTCAAATACTTAGACAAGAGGGTACAGTAGCAATTGCAATAAGCCATCTGAATTTTATCATAAAAATTGTTTAAGTCTGCTAATGGAGAACAAAAACTGCCACATATTGTGATCAAAGGCATGCTGAGCTACCAGAACAATATGACTTATTGTTCCTTTCTTTTTTGTCTTACTACGTAAAAAGAAGCTTGATCTTGTACTCAGTAATATTTATTAACAGCATGGGACTAGATGCCATCCCAGTTTGCTGATCCTTTTTTGGCTTTGCATACAGAGAAGTATACTGACTGAGTCTTCAGGCACTTCCAATTTTATAGGAAGAAACATAAGGATAGAGAAGGAGTAGTGAGCAAAGAGTGCTTTGAATCTGTTACCTATTAGAGTTTAATTTGCCCTAATCAACTAGATGCATGAATACTTGCTGTAATTGATATTAGTGCCAGTGTACACTGTTTGGTAGTAGAATCACAAACACTAGTATCTTAATACTATATTCTTATTCTTACATCTGCAGCTCATGGATACAAATCACTAATTACAAAATTTCAAAGTAGTGAGTTAGTGATTCAGCTGTATTATGAAGCCATATTTTAATAATTAACTGTCATCAAACTCAGGCTAAATAAACTAGACACGATGAAAAATAACTATAGTTTAAGACTTCAGCAGATTAAATTATTCTGATGGGAAGGAGGGATCCAGCTGTAAAGCTTTTGACATTTTTCTGAACAACTGTCTGTAAACAAACTAGAGAAGTGTGATATCAAGGGGGGCATAAAGCTGGCTGGAATATTACACGAAGTTAAGATAGAGAAGACACTTTTTAAACTTGCAGTTGGAGAAAACACTGCTAAATGCTATGAAGACAAGCCTGGAGCTCATAGCAACTTTAAGAGATTACACAAAAGATCTGGAAAGGGAAATACGGAATTAGTTGATGTCTTAAGATGTGCAAAACCTGGTAAAGACTGAAACCAATGATGGGGTGTCTGTGCTGCGGAAAGAGCTCTGGCTCTTACTCGGAATCACATCCCAACCAACCATGTGCCAAACAAGACAGCTGTTGAGAAACAGGGAGGCACCGTGCTTAGGTACCTAAGTGGGAGGAGAGGCTACAAGATATATGAATTAGCTATTGCACTGGCTCAGCAGAAGTAAGGGCTCATCTGGACAAATACGCCCTAGTTTTCGGGCTATCAATTTCAAGAAAGAAAAGAATCTCAAAGAGCAGTGTGATCAAAGGCCCAGAAAACACTATTTACCAGGAAAAAGCAAATTATAATTATAATTAGGTGTTTTGTAGCCCGAAAGACTACAGAATTCAGGAGGGACATAATAACAGTTTCAAATTATATAATAGATTCCTTCAAAAAAGTAAAAGGAATTTCTTTTCTATGGCTATAGTGAAAAGGAAAAAAGCTAATGTCCTGTAATTGCAATAAGAAATATCTGGTTAAACTATGACTAAAAATGCTGCCCCAGCTTCCTACATTTCTTGTATTAAGGATGCTGAAGCAATACAATTCCTAGAAGGCTGTGAAATATTCCTTTTTGCAGGTTTTTAGAACCAAGTTAGACAAGCATATATCAGCAATGATATAGAAATAGCTGTTTCTGTCTTAAGAATACATTAGACATCTTTCTGAGATCCCTTGCAGTCCTGCGGGCCTGTGATAATCAAAACTTATCTCTCATTCATTGCTGATATGTAACCTCTCAGCTTTAAGACAGTCATGTATCTCTGATAACCAGCTGCTACATTTCAAATATGCTTTTTTAATCACTGTCCTTCTGGGATGATCTTCCCATGAACTGTTTCAAGATGTAATGCATTACACTCCAAAATATCCTTATTGTTTACAAAGGCTCAGTAACACTTCACTTCCTAGTGTGCTAATGCTGCCATATGAGACTTTTGTAGATACTGCCACCTGAATTTCCACATTCATGACTATCCACTTCGTTTCATTTAATGTGTTATGTTTTGACTGTGTGCTCTTTGGGGCAGGGTTTATCGTTTAGCTTTTAATTTCAGCAGTGCTAAGTACAATAAAGTCTCCGTCATCTGTGAATGTTAGCTGCCATGGTAGTACAAACAATACTGACACAATGTGCTAACAAACCAACACAGCAGGGTGCCATGGGAAAGAACTGAAGATTAATTTCAATGTGACTGGCCATGTAGCAGAAAGTGTTTGCAGTTGGTTTGGTGTCACTTTAGTCTGGGCTCTTTCCGTGGAAAATCCTGCGTCAGCACTGGATGCTGGTGGGTAGTGCACAGTTCCTGCTCACCCAGAGAATATGTCTTTATTTATCTGGATCTTCCTGAAACAACTTGAGGACCCCTAGAAAAATCATTCACCTGCCTGTTCTGTTTGGCCTAGCTTTATTTCATCGGTGGTGGACTTTTCATATCTACACTCTTCTTATTTTTTATTTTAAACTTGTTACAGCCTTTGTAAATCATTTGTATTTTGCAAAGTACCCTTCAATAAAACAATATTAATGATAAAGAATAATATAGACTTTGGAGGTAGATAGTAAGTGTATTCCAACCTTCTGGTTAAAGCTGGTCATAATCCAGCTTTCCCCCAAAGTGATTTGATTTCATAAGGCATCCACCAGCCTAAGTAACAGTTCTTTGGCTGGAGAGATTTTTCTGTCATTTGGCTTCGGGTATTTTGAAGTTGTAGAATTTATATTTGGCAAATATCCCCATAAATCTCTTTCTAAACTGCCTGAAAACACTTACATCTTTCACTCTTCTGTTTAAATTGCTTTCTGCCTCTGTGAGTGCAAGGGAACCATCACGATTATTCTCTGCTTCCCGTTTTTCTTCCAGCTGTGTGTCAGTATCCCTGTATCCTATTTTACAGGTGAACCCTATCTTACAGGTTGTGTTAACTAAAATAATATCCATGCTGGCTCAGAACAAAAGTCCATTTCATTTGGCACTGTTTCTAACAGGGGTCTACAGCAGACCTACAGTGGCACAAGAAACCAAGAATAAGCTCCCCAGTTGCAAGGATCTGAAGCTCAGAGCCTTTCAGGGGCAAAGGCAATGCCTTTCAAAAGAAGCCTAGGAGTAGGTTTTATTATGTTGTCCTATACCTTAAGAAGAATATCATGGGTACTTTTACAGATAATTTTACATGTAATTTTAGAGGCTATAAATTAAATACACTCAGGATCATGCCTACAATGCAAGGAGGTCCCAAAACTTTTTTTAGCTACCCTATCCTATTATGATTCAAAAGTTGACAAGCAAAGGGCTCAGTGCTAGGGAAGGCAGCAAGACAGAGAGCTGTTCACTGCAGAGCCTACAACCCAAACAGGAGGTTACTGTCAGACGTACAGAATTTCCACAGGCAGTGTGCGCCTTTCTTGGGAAATGAACATGGTGCACTCAGGAAGTTCACTGAGCATTACATAAAATTAAGAATTCTAAGAGGAATAAATAGCAAACATAGCTGACTGAGGCATTTGTGAGCAGTAATATCTGAAGATGGAACATGGTGACTAATGAAAAGCTGCACTCATGAGTAATAAAACCTGTTCTGTTCACTTTTATACATCAGTGACCTAGAAGAAGGAATTTGCAAAACGGCCATAAATTTGGTGGTTAAACAAATCTGGGCAAGGGTAGTCTAGCAATACAAGAGTTAAAATTACAACAAACAACAATTTAGCTGGAAAAGGGATATGGGATAGATGGCCATACATAATTCAGCAGTAAATATGTGACAGGGAGAAAGCTAAGAATAAACAAATGATAAACCTGAAATACCTTTAGAACAACACATATGAATATTGGAAGCATGACAGAAAGCCAAAAATAAAAGTCTCATATCTATTTGTATATATAGCAAGATAAATTATCTAGAAACAGACAAAAGAGATGCAACCTCACAAAGTTTATATACATACCAGTTTCAACGAAGTTAAAAGCCAGGCAGAACAGGTGCATTATTTAAATGCGGTAATTATCTATTCATTTTCCTGTGAAGTGTATATATTCCCTGACAAACGGGGCCAAAGGCTGAAAGCAGGAGTGTGTGTTCCCACAGGTGCACACTTACCCACAGGGTCTGTAGGTAAATACAATATAGCTCTCCTCGTCGCTGCGCTCGATGAATGTGACGCACGTGTACTTCTCCCAGTGCCGCATGGCCTGCTTGAACATGGCGCGCTGCGTGCCTGCAACAACAGTTGTAGCACATGAAACCAGAGATTTCTCCTAACTGCAGCTTCCTTCTTACAATCAAAAAGGAATATAGGCCTGGAAGCAGTTGGTGAGTCATGAAGTGTGTCCCAGTAGTCCCATCTGTGGCAAGACTCCAGCTAAAGGGATACTCAGGCCATCGGTTCATCATAACATATGTGTCTGCAGGGGGGCTGATACTGCCTGACCCACCCCAGTAAATATAAAACCTGCAATAAAGATCACGACTCTGTTACACCAGAGGAAGACAGCAGAAGAAATACAGCATTGCTTATGTGCCTGAATCAGCATAACATTTGCTAAACAATTTCCCAGATGAAACTGTCAAGTGAACCACACTAGGGGAGAAGAGGAAAAAAAACCAAAAAACAAGGAAAAAGAACAAGCAAAATTGAGTAACCTTAGATCATAGCTATCTATCTAGTAGAAAGAAAAAAAAAAGTTTAAAAAAAAATCCTACAGCCTTCAAGTCTGGAGACCAGTTTCATCTAAGCCATGTAAATAGGCATGCCAGTAAAAATATTTGATTAAAATAAGGCTGTTGTGAACAGGGATCAGTCTTCCCCTTGTTTGCATCAAAATCTCTCAGAAAACAAATGATCCATCAAAAGTGGGAAATTCAGAATTTGGTAAAACGCTAAGCACACCTAGGTATTTGCTTTAAAAATGAGAAATACATCCAGAAAAGGTCAGAACTATCCCCTAAATGCAGAAGCAGGCAGGCCAACTCTCAGCACAGAACACAAGGCCAGCTAGTGTACAGTACTTCAGAGAGCAGAGCAACGTAATTTCATTGTGTGACAAAAGACAAGGCTTATTGACATAGAGGCAGCATGTGAGAATATAGCTGTATTGCTCCCGAGCTGAAAATCCACAAAGAAGAGTATTATTTGGCAAGAATTTGCTAGCAGAAATACACTCACCTTGAAGGTTACAACATAGAGTAATTAAACAAACAAAAAAATCTAACCTTTTTAAAACTTAAAGACAACAAAACCTGAAAGTTCATAAAAATAACAAGTTCAAATCACATCAGATTCTAAAATATAAAGGTTATTCTATCCCATCTTGCCCTCTTCTTTTATCTTTAAGCAGTGTTTTCTAAGCTTTAGAATTTATCTTTCATTATGAAAAAGGCAAAATCTTTAATATGGTGCTTTCATTTAGTTTACTACGATTATTTCAGAAGACAGTAATCCTAAAGCAAAGGTCACATGTGGTACAGTACTGTGTAAATACCCAAACTGAAAGCTTGGCTGTAGCTGTCAATTTCAAAGGAAGGACTCTGCTTTCTCCATATACACACAATGTGTGAGCATTATGTTTCTTTTGGTTCCCTGTATTATCATGCACAATAAATGTTATTTCATGTATTTTTCCCTTATCTCTTTGCTTTCCTTGCTCCATTTTTGTTTTAAATTAATCTCTTACATCCACATTGATATTGATCCATTTACATTTTTCAAGGATAACAAATGTTTTAAAGTTTTTCTACAGTTTTCTGCTAAAAATTCTATATATAGGGTAGCCAGCCTTTTTTCTTGTTGTATGCAATGTGTGTGTACCCATCTGAAAACCAAAGAGAGGAATGACAAAACACATTTAAGTCAGTTTGTTAAGTGAAATCAGTTTAGAAGAATACATGTCAGACCAGTTAAATTGGAGATATTCTTGTGCTAAATATAGTGCATTAAAAAAAAATTCCTTGATATTCCGTTACTTAGGCTCATGGAAACAAATGTACAACAAGAAATATTAGGTAAAGAAATAGAGCTTTTCCTCTCTAAAACGTTGTTATACATTTTTTATTATGTAGCCTGCCTTTGAAAACAATTAAGTATGACTAATATTTTCAAAACAGATGTACTTCAGGCCTGTTCCAACAGAAACCCTTCTATTGACTTCCATAGCATGAGTTCATTTTTAAAAATTAAAAAAAAATAAATAAATAAAAGAAGGCAATTTAAAAAATTATCTTTCCTCTTTCCACCCAAAGCACAAAGCTTACCAGTGAAATTTCCACCTATTACATATGGAATGACACCACCTGGCCATATTCTTTCTGTTCTTGATGTTGCAGCTCTGGGAAATCGATTTTTCTCATTTTTCCCTGAGAATTTTACAGTAGTTCTTCCTTTAGATGTATTGTTTTGCTCAAAACCTGCAATGATAATTAAAACACTGAATGAGATCACACACACATGAAAAAAGAGAGCAATTATTTTCCAGCAGGTCAAACTCAGATTATTTCTTTATGCCCTTTCAAAGTAGGACATGGCTGTTATGAGACACTCTATCATTACATAGTTTTCTGAGAAAGACTTGAAGTCTGAATCTTCATTTTTGAATATATCTAGAGTAACAATCTTGCGCATATGTTTATCAACTGGAATGTGCACTGCATAAGTGCACCTAAATTTTCCCATTCAATAAAAAATATTTAAGAGATGACACTCCCTGTGGTTTTGGTGGTGGTTTTTGGGTTTCTTTTTTTCTGGCTTTAGTTTTGGTCTGGTTTTTTTTCAATAAATGAGGATTTTTCCAGCAAAGACTGACAGACTTTAGACAAACTCAAAGTAATCAAGACATTCACTATCCCTTTCATTTGCATTGTATGATCTGGAAAAGCAAGTACATGGCCATCTTTAAAGCACTGGACAGTAAGAAATCATACATTTTTCATAAATTAACATTTGGAACCCACAGGCAGGTATTACTTATGGCTGGAATTTCTACAAGAGAAAAAAGTGTCTACCATTTTCAGGGATACTACCACCATTTATTCTATTACAGGCAAATCTTTCTAAATCAGCTGAAACCTACTATGAGAACAGAAAAGGATAAGGATAAGTTATACAAGGACTTGTACACCAGGACAGGTGCTTCTGAACAATTGTAAGTTAGTTTGCAGATCCAGGCAGTTGATCAAAATGGATCACTTGAAAGGTGGTCAAGAAATCCTGCTCGGTGCAGTTGAAGTCTTATTCCTTGTGGAAGACTACATTTTCCCTCTGTGAGAATGCCCTGTGGTACCAGCTGCACTTAAGTGTTAATGACGATGTCAGAATCAGGGAGGATTCCAGGGCAGAGTCATGGTAAGGAACGTTGGCATAGCCCTAATGCTGAGAGAGCAGCAATAGGAAGAAAAGGAAGAAGCTACAGCACAAGGCAGGGAGAAAGCTCTGATACGTGGGAAGAAAAGCCTGCCTTTGTGACAACCAACATGTAACTTAAATTATATCACGAATTACACTGAAAATTCCAGGGTTTTAAAAAAACCTGAAACAGGTAACGCAAATAACTTATCCTTGTAATTAAATTTGTAAGTGAGAATTGCACAACAAATTGCATAAAAACTGTCTACAATACAGGCAGACACTTTAAAGAAAAACTATTTTTATACTTAGTACGCAGTCATTACTGAACCACATTACATGCTTATCTAGACGTGTTACCATTCCAAAATCTTTTTATTGGTGCTCTTTAGAGGTCTAAGTAAGAAATGTATTCCAAATTGCACACAAAAGATGAAAAACATGTATGCAACACTAAAATTTTAATTCTCCTTTAAAGAATGAAGATTATGTATCAAAGCACATCTGCAAAGGCAGTTACCATGCTCTGATTAACACAATGTGGTGCAATTACAATGGTGTTTCACATATTTTCCTTTTTGAGGTTGAGGTTTCACACTACATTAAAGTGATGACTTCTTGCATCAAATATAGAGAGTAAACTCAGCCAGAATTACGGGGGATTCCACTTCTCTAGCTTCCTCAATTCAACTACATTCATACTGACAAGAGTATGATTAGTATAAAAATATGCTTGTTCAGCACAACACACCACAGGTGCTTCAAACACAGCATGAATCATCAGAATGCCCCGCCTGGATACAGAAAAAAAGTAAGAAACAAATGAAATTAGCAGCTTTGCAGCAGGGTCTACTTGCAATGAAAAAACACTGTATTGATATTAGTTAAGCAAGGTAACTGTGAACACAGCCATAGAACAACTATGTGGTTTAGCTTTCAGATTTCATGCTGGAAGAAGAACTCTAAGAAAACGGAACAAAGAGCTAATCTCTTCATTACTGTTCTTGCACTATTTATTTTATAATTTGTTTATGCCAGTAGTAACACAGAAAGGCTTTAAAGTGTTAAAGTGCTATCATCATTAATGTTCATGATACACTATCACATCAGGCAACTTGCTAATTTAAACAGTGAAAATACCAGAGCCAAATCTTCTTATCCTCTCTATAAGCTGATAGAGGGCACCACGTTTTTTTGATATTCCATGCTCTCCAAAGCCACCTTTAAAAAGAAAAGGAAAAAAAAAGAAAGGAATTTTCAAAAGTTAAAATCATGGAATTTTACATGACAGCAACTATATTAGCCTAGAGAGGCATCCTAAAAGAAGCTTCATATTCTTCAATAATTTCCATAAAAACATTTCAAGTATTCTTGACAATGCAATAAAATCACATTATTAGCTGAAAATTTTTCTAGTATGCATTCCATGAATATAAGCCAACATGTCTTTGTTATTCAGGCAAGTCATGACAATTACATCATCTAATTATTATTTAGAGCTTTTTTCTTCCTGCTGACCTTGACATCCTCAGAGCCATACTGATTGACAGCTAAAAGGCTTACTCTCAAAGAAATTTCCTGAATGCATGCCATAATTTTCTCATGTCAAGGGATGGGAAGGAGAAAAAGCAAACAGCCAAAGTTTCATCAGAAAACAAACAAACAAGCAAACCCAACAAAACTGATGCAAACTTAAAATGGTTGATTTTGCCATGAATTTATTTATTTATTTATTTTTCTTTACTAGCATGCAAATAGATGTCAATCCACTTTTCAGGCTTTGAAACATCACATGCTGGTGTATACTGCAGTAAGACCTGGCAGGTATATATACATATACGTCTGTGTGATTACAGCAGTCAAAGAAAATCTAAGCTAGCAAGTAGTTTATTTTAACATTTACCAGGCCATTTACAGAAATAAACCACATTTTCGGGTTTACTGCATACAGGCTGCTACATACTCCCTTCACACATAAACCTTTTGTGGCTACAAGTGGCTTTTCAAACACCAGTAAACCAGAAGCAAGAACACTGACTACACTGCATGAATCAATTAAATCATTCAGAATTGTTCAGAAAGTTTTGTGATTTTACAGGTTTGCCACAGGTTGTATTTTACAATTCACTATTTGTTATAGGACAAGGGAGTTTCCAAACCAGTTTTAAAACTGAGAAAGTAAAAAGATAGAAAGAAACAGAGCATTGGTCAGCCAACACGCCTTTCCCAACTTTCCATAAAAACTTTTAACATATATATGGAAAATATATTTATTAAAGGGCAACTTAAATTCATATTGCAGATGAGAAAATTCCATATAAGGCAAGTGAGTGTGTGGCTGCTCACTGAATAACAATGTGCCTAATTATTTGGATTACACTGTCACATAGTTGCTGGCTCCCTTGAGAAAAATTTTCCAAATTTTTAAAAACATTTTAGATAGATGAGGTAATAGTTCAACACATTCCTTTCCAACAAGTTACACGGTAACTATAATGTAAACTGCAGAGGATATAACATTGATCATCATTAATGTAATTGTCTCTTATGTTAACATTCATCTTATAAAATAAGGGTTATAGCTAAGCATTCCAAGCAAATATTAAAAAATCATTAAAAGCATCAACTGTCAAACACAACAGAAAACCCCTAAAGAATCCATTAGTTACTTAAAGGAAGAATTATACTATATTTCTATGGAAAATAAAACCCAAACCAAACCACTTATTTCTGTCTTATTGCAGCCTGTGTATTTCATTTAGTGAAAAACCAAAGAAAAAGTATCTCACTTAACTAAGCTGCCTTACATGACTACCATGCAGCCTTGCCAAACCATATAGATTAAAAAGTTCTAATTCCTATTTGCTACATCTTCTCATAATTCGGGCAGGAGAAGGAGGATACTTTTGGCAGTTTGGACTTATGATAATATACACATAAAAATGTTATCAGCTTTACTGTTGTTTCTGTCTACAGTGATTATGCATTTTGCTTTGGCAAAATGAAAAATAAAACGACAGAGCCATACTCCAAGAAGCTCACAGATTATCTGACCCTGCAAATCCAGGAAGATAATCCTCACAAAAAGGAGCAGTCACATAATGTGAATCAGAGCCTGTGAGCCTCAGGATTTTAATTAGAGTTGCAGTAACCACTGTGACTCCACCACTTCGTCCTGATGGTTTACAACCAAGTATCTAATCCTTCTACCTCATGTCACCTTTAGTCTGTGAAAACCAACAACAGAAAGTGCTCAGACATCAAGCTTATGATTAATTGCATTGTTTCTGTAACTAAGACAAAATTTTGTTTTCTAGATTACAGATATCTAGCATTCTTTTTATTCCTTTTCCAGTTTCTACCTAATGTTAACAAGCTAGTTGGCAATTTGCTGTTTTGGAATTAGGGGGAGACAAGCACACTAGGCTGTGCAGTTCACAAAAACAGGCCAAACTCACAGTTTATGCATCAAGAGTGTTGTAAATTTAGAAAAAAAGATACATGTGTAAAGTGTAAAATTGACTTCTGTAATGTTCTTTATGGAAAGATCAAGGATGTTGAGGGTTCACTGAGAGCAATTATGAAGTCATTAACTTAAGGGAGTTTGTTCTCCAAAGTTTAGTCCCACTGATCATCAAAATTGCATTGACTCCTTGTGCAATAAAGGCAGAAAAAATTGATTCAAATGAATTAGTAACACTTAACAGGGTAATCCAATATCCTGAATAGGATACCATCCACAAGAAAAGATAACGTGCATATCACAAAACACGTAAGCAAGGAAAAACTCAGTAATAGATTATTGAATATAATTCTAAAACTGCTTAGAAATTTATATCTTTTCTGTGGTAATTAAAAAATAATAACAACTTTGCAGTTAAAAAGAAAGAAAAAGTAGAAAAGCAAGAAGAAACGGGAGTCAGCAACCCAAAGAAATTACTTGACTGCATCCACTTTAAGGGGAAATGACCAGTGTTCTACATTTTTTCAACAAAACTAGCACCTGAGATATCTTCAAAGGCAATTAAAACCATTTGTTTGGAGGAGAGGAGAGCAGGGAGACCACTGACTCTATTAACATTTTAAAATCCAGTCTAGATCTAGAAATGATCAAAAGTTTTCCTGTTTTGGAAAAACAAGTGGATGAAAAAGGAGATAAAAAAATTTTCAAGTTGTCATAAAAACACTCTAATCACAGCATCTACCTAGAAGGAGTAAAAATATTTTTACATATATCAATATTGAAAGCTTAAACTCAAAATTGTTTCTTTGGTCTGAAATTTTTTTTTCCACATATCAGGAATAAGTTACAGTAGCTCAATTCAGGAACACATTAAACATGCTTAACAGACAACAAATTTCAATTATAAATGTTCAAATATTCTAATAGCATTTTTTCCAGACCTTTCCTCAGTAAGTTGGCTTTTTTGTATCATAACCTGAAAGTTTACAAATTCTCAGTTATCAATTTACAAATCACAGCCTGAAAGCATAAATATTTTTAGACATTAGACAGACATCCATTCAGGCATGGATTATGTTTTCCCTCTTGCAAACAGACATATTTACACATAAATAAGATCTCTTTATCTATCTGTCTGAATACCCAGCTGCCTCTGTTAATCAGATTGCAGCTTTTGGTGCTAATGCATTGTATGTTAACAATAGAGTAGAAATGTGTATTAAAATGTCAGATAAATAGTTGTTTTTTAGACAAGGCAGATCTAGCAAGGATGACACGTTCTAGTGTTTCTTCTAGGTCTGAGTACAGAACTGGATGAAACAGTAAAAAGAGCAAAAGGAGGGGTTGTAATGCCAGGCTTCCAAATTTGCCTCCAGGATACCACATATGTTCTCCATAGCGTGTTTGGGTTCTGCTATCAGGAACTTTCGGTGATGATATCAAAGCTTTGTACAATTTCCTTTCCCACATGACCACCTGCAGAGTAGACTCCACGCTTTCTACCAGTTTCTGCTCCTCAGTTCAACGAGACATTTTTAAAAACAGAAATGACGGAATAAAATTAAATTTTTTGCTTCTCTTTTCCCTAAAGTGAATTCATAGCCTCTGTTTAATAACTTTACTAAGTGGAAATTAATGTTATCCAAGACATTATACTGCCTTTCCACATTTAAAACACAGATTGCCTTCTACACAGAATTAACTAAGAGGAAAAATAAATTACAACAAGGTTGAAATAGCATACCTGTGTTATGGCCAAGTCTTTCGTTGGAGTGCTGCGTAAGGTCAATCGTCCTGTCAATTTGAAAGATTTTTAAGTCTTCATCATCTAAGGCAATATCTCCCCAAAAGACAGCTTTAAATAAAAAAGAGCTCAATTTAATTAAAGAATTACTTGGACAATAAAGCCAATCTGAAGAATATAATGCCATGTTTACAACCTTTGGGAAAGTATATGACAAACGTATATTTACATCACATATATTTCCTTACTGATCTATATTTTTATACAAAGAAAAAAAGAAAACTACCTAGCAAAAGACAAATAACTCCTTTCAAAATCTCAGTCTATTGGGTTTCTTTGCACATTACCTAAATGCAATAATTTAAATGTAGTGTCATTCTATAATTAATTTTTTAACATGTAGTTTTCTCTATGTAAATACAACAAAGCATAAAAGACACTGAGATGTGAACATTCAAACTATGAAGTCAAATATATACATTTCTGAGAAAACACCTTTACACTTCCTAACATCTTTCTGAAAATAGTAATTATTTGAAGGAGTTTTTATTATGTTTCAGTTGTTTCTATGTTACATTATGTTTCCCTCAGATAATTATCTGTTTTCTGTTAAACTGAGAAAAAAAAAAAACCCTTTATTTTTTATTTTCCTCTCAGTTTATTTGTATGCTTTCCTTGTATGGTTAATCTCACCATTACAATGCTTTCAAATTCTTTACTTTTCAAAGCTCCAATCTCTTTTTAACCATCCTTTGGCCTTTTTGGTGGATTTCTCCTTCTCTCTTTTCTTTTTCTTTTGCTCTATTTTCTTTCAGGTTTTTTTCTTTTTCACTTTTGCATAGGTAACTCATCTTCCCTAAGCTGCCTCTATAGTGGACCATGATACAATCCCATTTCCAAGAATTCATGATCTCTAACCTCAAACTTTCATCTCTGCCTATTTTTGATGAGATTTTATCCTGAGATCTCCCTGCCAATTCAAACTCAGCATTAAAGCTGAACTTAACAGCCATATCCTCAACTGCTGTGAATGAAGTCAACAGAGCATGTACCAATCAACAGGAGCTGAAGTGGTTGCTCATCATCTTTATCCAAATTCCTCCTTTTCCTGCTCCCTCTGTCAATAGCTCTATTTTTTGTTCCCTCAGAGTCACAACACTCCTGGATTCAATCTTTGTGCCATCTCCAATTCCTTTCCTTCTTTCCCTCATCCAGGGAGACATCACCAACTGCTTGGTTGTTTGCTAAACAGCCCTACAGCAAACTGCTTGCTTCACTTCCACCCAACTAAACCCTAGTCCAAAGCCCAGCTGTTACCAAATCAGTCTCTCTAGTCTTCCTCCATTCAAACTGATCCTAAACATTACTGTTAATTGTAGTCTTTTTCTCTGCCTGTTTTTATATCACATTTTAAAGACCACATATCAGACAGGATTCTCACAGCAGTTTCATGTTGCTGCAAAAGTTACCCATTTCTCAGAATGTGACGTTCACATTAATTGGTGTTGAATCAAATCCATATAAAAAAGAGTTTTTACTTAAGCAAAAAGATACGTATTTTTAAATAACTCCAAGATACTGTATGGCTTTGTCCAGCTTACATTATTTTTCTTGAACATAAAGAAACTAGGAGAAATTACACTGAATATGCCTTTAGTCTGCCTTGTAAAATACCTTTTAAAAAAACCCCAGATTATCTACACAGTGTTAATAATGAAATTATTAATTAGATCAAAAATTAACATTTTCATTTAAAAACATAACCAACACTTTATGTCTCCTCCAAATATATTTCCACATATATAATTTTTTTACACAAGATAATGGTTCTTGGAAACCACAAGTATTTGAGACCATTACTGAAACTGTTCAGTGAGCTCTAGCACATTTTGGAACACTATCCTTTGAAGGGCCACTGCCTCATGCTCACGTTGGACACACTGGGGACATCATTCCTCCAGCTATCCTGTTCTCACCAGGGATGGTTTTACCATCACATGAAGACACAAAGCTGATGACAGCTCAAGATGTTTGGGGCTTTTTTCCCCCTAAGCTTCTAGGAAAAAAAATCTCATATTATCAGGGTTTTGAGCCGTGAAGGAAGAAAGCCAGTAGTCTCCATCTGGTTGAGTTAAATATTATTTACTTCTACAAACACCTTCTAGAGGTTTCTCTTGAATGCCATTCATAACGGGGACCACTGTACATGCACATGGAAAGATTGCAAATTTTAACAACTTTCTATTCTGTTTGTTCAAGGAAGAAACTATTAACATTACTGTCTATAAAGTGTGCCCCAGCAGAGGTCACACAGATTGCCCACACCAAACTCGAGCTAAAGCTTAATAGCAAGGCCATTTCTCTTTCCTGGTAATACGGAGAGTTAACAAAAGGAAGATTCCAAATTAGCAATGGATGATGCAAAAGATATCCCACTGACAGAAATGCATTAGCAGAAATCACTTGGGTTTCTGTGTGTAATACTGATGTATAAACAGGAAAACTCAAGGCAAATCAAACTTCATACCAACAAGAAAGTAGAAAAAAATTGGAAAATATCTGCACTAGTCCTGGTGATGCATTTTTATCACTTTTACCACTTCATTGTGGTAACATTCACTTAAAGATGAAAATACAAATAGGAATACTAATTCCTGTGAATTTGTCTAACATTTGTGTGTACATATGTAAAATATACCTTAGTGTTCAGGCAGTGTGTAGTAACTTTGTCTGTTGCACTCAAAAGGAAAAGAAAGCTATTTTTGTTAAACATCTGGACCATTAGCTAGTTTTTGATTAGCAACAAAGGACACAGTTGAGTTTACCAATAATATAACCACAGTAATATAATAATAAGTGCTTGTGCAAACTGTCACATAACTGTAAACAAGTAAACTATGTGACCAATAACAGCCACGTTCTCTGACATACTAAAGAAATATGAGTAAACACTAAGGTCAGAAATATACAAGATTATTTGATTAAAATATAATGAAAAGTTTGGAACTTTCTTCAGGCCACTGGTTCTTTTTACTCAAGGCAATTCTGTTTTGCAGAAGGCAACAAAACATGCCAAAACACTGAAACATTGATAAAATTTAACTTCAGCAACAATCTAATAAATGTCACTTTATTTCTACTGAACTAAACCTCTGATCTTCTGAATTAACTTTACCTAGCAAAAGAAACAAGAGTTAACTGGATGCTCTTTAATTTCAATGTAGTCCAAGCAATCGGCAACTGAGACAAAAAGGGAGCTGATAACTGTTTTTTAAAATTACACCTTTTTTCCAATGAAAGGTCTGCACTGAATATAAATTCTGCCCTTCAAAGCCTAAAGCACAACCCCAACAGAATTATCAAAAAAAAGTAAAAAAAATTATCTCCCGTAACTATTAAAAGTATCCTTTAGTTTTTTGGAATGCCAGTTAAAGTGTCAAGCTACTTTGTAATGAGAGAAGACCACAGTTTTATCTCCTGCCTTAAAATTTTTATGGCCTGAAATCATCTGAAGAAGTCACTCTGTATACTTCTTCATGTCACAAACCAATCTTAATGTTACAGAAGGCAAGCAGAGGATTGTTTGGGTATGCAAGGCATGATGCTAAAGGCTTTGCTAAGAGCATGTCAGGATTAAGAGCTTTAGTGTCTCCCTCTAAGGAACTTCTGACAGAATTGACCAGTTCAGCTGTTCACTCCTTTTTCACACATATTTAATTAATAAGTTTCATCTGGAAAATTAACAAGAATCTGATAATCAACTGACTAGGCAAGAAAACAAAACTGAAACAAATGGACAGAAAAACTTTTAAAGTGATCCAAACAGAACTTATTTAAGTACCGCTACTTACTTAAGATTGTGTCATACTATCTCTTATCCTACCTATTTATTCAATGATCACAAAAACTTGATATTACAGATAGCTTTTTCATTTAATTTGAAAATGCAAGATTGACAATAAACTTTAGAAATATCTGTTGAAAATCTGAGACAGTATTAATTGCAGAGAAAAAGTATTTCAAAAAGTTTTTATTATATAAAGGTACTTAAGAAAAAAGACAATGGATCTTTTTGTCCAATACTTGATAAAGACAATACACGGTCATACCAGATTTCATGCTGGTTGGTTTTTATTTGTTATAGATTTTTATGTTTTATATGGCCACGACATGATGCATTTACACAAATTCAACAGAGGAAATACATGCATCAGTTTCAGAAAGGTGGACAAAACCTGGTTATGCAGTAAAGGCATGGTTTTTGTAACAGTGGAGAAGGATTTTTGTGGAGCTGTTAAAACAGAGAAGACTCTTAACCAGCAGATGCGGTTCTGCTTTCATACAACTCAAAAGCTCTCAGTTAAACAGTACCCACAAAAAGGTCTTATTTTATTAAAAAAGACAAAACACTGCCCTGTAATGCAGCTAAGTTCACTACTTGTAACCAATCAACTCACAAGCACGAAGAAAAACAGGAAAATAAGTAGTTTGCAAAAGAAATTTTCCATCCAGAGAATCACACCTTAATATTGCCACACAAACCACATTGATGGAAAGGAAAAATAAGATTATCTATAAAGCACAGGTAAAGCACAGGAACTACAGCTACAAGTCTACTACTACTTGTAACAGGATCTATTATTTCATGACAAATAATTAGTACTCATCTGCAAACTTCTCTGTGCTAATCTACTCTCTCCCAAAAAGACCATCACCACAAAAAGTATCCAAATTCTAAAGGAATAAAATATGCTACTAAGGACAGAAAAGAAACATAAATAAATTCAAAAAATAATTTTCAAAAAAGAGATTTAAACTATTTTATGTTTGTAGATGTACACACGTGGTGTGAGTCAATGAGCATACACAGAATAAAAACATCTTTCAAAACTTTCAAGATGGCTGGAAGAAAGAAATTATTTGCTAAATACCATAGGGCTGCAATATGTAGTAGGATGGCTCATTCTAGGATTTGAATCAATTAGCATGCAAGTCTGCAAAATACAGAAAGGAGTATATTCTTATAATTGCAATAACAAAATTATCTACTTCAAGATTCATTCACACTTTCTCCTACAATTGTTGCTTTTTAAAACTCAAATCATAAGCAGCCATTTTTTAATAAAATACATTCCTGATAGCACTCATACCAATATTAGTAACAACATATAAAATGCAAGTAAGTCAAGATTGCTGGTGTTTGTCACTACAGCACAGCAGCATGGCTGAAGGAAACCAACCTGACCTTGGGGTAGGTCGGGAGCACTCAGCTACCCAGCAGAGACCACCACCACCCAGAAACCATTCCCAGGATCTGATTTGCTCCGGCAACTCCACAGGCTAGAAGCATTTTCGATTGAGACCATCGCAAACTGAGATGTAAACTGTGATCTTGTCCTGTGAGCAGACGCAGAATTTTGATAGGAGGATTACTCCTATACTGAGAAGATACCAATGAAAGGATTAAGGCAATACTAGATGGCATTTTGAAAGCAAAGCCTCAATTTTTGTTATGCTACTGGGAGTGCAAAGCACAGAAAGTTTGTGCTTTATCCCCTTTGCAGAAGCTGCCAAGAATGGACAACACAAAATATTAGTTAACTGCAAGGCACAGCAAGGAAATCTGAAGAGCTCCTTTAGCATCCTTAAAGGTGGGATGCCCAACACAAAGCAAAGTCTGACCAGTAATTCATGCAGTAAGAAGTGTCACAAAGTGTGCTGGACAGCTTCAGGGCAGATATTAATCTAAACCCACATGTACAGCAGCTCTAATTAGCAGACTCTTCTACAGCTGAGTCACTGAGCACTTCCCTGTAACAACACAGCTATGGGCTCTATGTTCTATCTTGGTGAGTCACTTTATTCCATATGATTCATTCACAAATTACATAACTGCTTTTAACTCTGGACAGAAAAAGGAAAGACTAGACCTAAGTAAGTAAAGACAATTCTACCTCATTACAAGGAAAGCAACATACACTACTATAACTAACTTTATTCTATATTACCATTGTCTTCAAATTATTTCAGTCTTTCCAATATTTTCAGGTACAATACACTTTTCTTTGAAATTATCAAAATGAGAACAAGACAGGGCAAATAAACAGTAAAAGATCTTGTGTACAACCACAAGCATAACACTGCATACCACACCCTGAACTCTTTCTATTCTTGTTCATCATGAGTGTTACCTTCAGTTGTTACTGTGTAATAAATTTCCATGTTACCATACAAAACTCACAAAACTTTCAAGAGAAAGTTAATTTAATCAAGTGTTGGATAATTATCCAAATCAATTTGCCTTTAAATTGGAAAAAAATATGACAGAAAAGGTAAGTTAAGTGAAACATTTAACAGCATGAAATAGAAGACCAAGGTAGTCTATTTTCAAAGACACATCAAAAAAAAGTTAGCTATTCCATGATTTTCACCATGCAGCATTTCCAAATCTGCACAACTCTAAGCAATGGTTACTGAAATAACAGATATATACTGAAATAACTTATATACTTGAAAAAGCTCACATAGACACACCTGAAAAGGGATGTAACACCTCTGACAGGCTGCTTCCATGATTCCTCATAAATTGTGTAAAATATCAAGTTCATCAACACTCATCCCAATTCTATTTTTCAAACTCTCTCTTCAAACTCGCAATTAGAAAACCTGAGGAATGCATTATTTCCACTTCTCCCTGAGGAATGCATTATTTCCACTTCTATCAGAAAAGAAAATAATGATGGCAGAATACTGTAAATATCTCCAGACCACATACCAGTTAGAAATTCATTCCTCCATTCTTTTGAATGCGGCATCCCTTGACAACAGCTCACATGAATGCTCAAAGTTATCCCAAAATCAGCTAGTTTGTATGTGATAGAGATGTAGCCTTAGAAGCACAAATTTTAATGCAATTTACTTGAATGTTCTATGACACTATTTACATGTTGACAGCATTACCTGCAACTCACCAATTTCTCACATCACTCACCCCTAGAAATTTCCCGAGTTCCCCGTGCACAATGCTTTTGGTTTCCTTCCTTCCTTTGACCATGTGTTCACATTCACAGGTAGGATGCTGGCAAGGCAACATCCCTATTGGGATATTCAGGTGCAATACACTTTTCTTAGAAATCATTAAAATGAGAACAAGACAGGGCAAATAAACAGCATACAACGGGGAACTCCCTATTGCTGCTCCCAAGTTACACTTGTGGAGCCCCACCTGAGGTATGTAGCATTTCACTACAGCCAGTCCACACTATTTTCCAAACTCTGCAGGAAGTTGCTACCAAACTGACCCAACTAGGACAGAAAAATAACCAGGTAGGACCTGACTGTGGACACAAAAACAGCAGTAGAGCCAAAGGTAGGAGAACAGAAATAATTGCTGGAAAGGCATCCACCCTCCTATGGAGCCAGCTTGTTCCAAACAACCCTTCCAGGAGCACGGCAACCACATCACAGTGCAGATGGGCTACGGGGTGAGTGGTGTGCAGCACTGGGGCATGTCCTCAATTTCTCAAAGCAGGAAACACCTCTGATATAAAGCAATACTCATAAGGAAAATGGAATAATTTTGACATCCTTTATCTGAGTAGAACCTTCACTTACCAAAAGAGACATTTGTAGAGCTTGATTGTTGTGAAAGGGGACACTAATTTGCCAGATATGCTTCTTCACAGCACAGATAAATCTCAATTTACAGGTATCCATTTATCCTGAGATAATTCCAATTTTTACTTTGTTCTTGATTTCAAAATAGTGACTTTTTCAATTCCATTTTCCTTCTGCTTTGTTTTTAGAGACAATTTTCATATTTCTTTAAAATTAATACAATAAAAAAAAATAAAACTTCGAAAAAAGCAAAGACAACTCTGACAGAAGTCGCAACCTTAAGTAAAAGGACAAGCTTCACCCCTAAACTTACTGCAAGGTGATTTGAGGACAGGCTCTTCAATATAGCAACAGCTCCTCTGTGAAAGGTTTCGTTCTTGGTTAAGCTGCTCAGCCTGGTAAGCTTCCTGACTTTAAGTAACTATTTTCTTTTTTTTGTGCAAGATCATCATCAACACCACACGCTTTGTAGCTGGTAAAATCTATTCCTCGTATAATGGGTTAACCACCGAACTGAGCGCAGAGGACACTGCTCAGTAAACAGTAAAGGTGTCTGCACACTGTTGGCAAAGCAAGCAGCTACACAAAGAACTTTCTTCACCACTGGTGACTGCCTCAGGCCAGATATTGGCAAAACAAACCTACAGAGAAATAATCTCAAGGAGACACACTGATCCATCCTACTATTAATATATTTTTTATTATTATTTTCTACTATTTCAGGATTTTAGCATGCAGAAGCTTAATTAAAAATAAATTGTAACATGAGCCTTTCTTCAGAGCAGTTATTACTGCACTTTGGAAGGAAAGCCACAGCAAGAAAGCAGTGACTCTAGGGAAGATCCATGAGTGCCAAAAATATAGGGCAATCACAGCTAATGTTTGTTACCACAGCAAATGCTGACCCGCTTTATTCGAAACCACATGCAAGAAAACCATCCTTTCCTGGGCCTGTTACTCCTTCTGCCACCAGAACAGCAGAGGGAGTGGAGAAAACAATTCCCCGTCTTCCTGAGAAGGGTGCGTGTCACCCCTAGCAGAAACCATTGCAGCAGTATTAGCTGAACTTCAATTTAGGGATAACTGACCCTGATTTCTGGCATAGGGGAGGAAGGCTGACAGGTCATGAGGGGTTTTTTTTGCTGTCCCCAGACACCTGCGAACACTGACTACTTCTGCTTAATTCAAGAGGCCAGAAAAGTACACCAGGGGGCAAATTTGGATCTATAGTATCACAACAGTCATAATTACCCCAGTTAGTCCTGTGTGACCATTATGATGCTATAATATCCACCTTCATTTCACTCTAAAACTCCATTATCCTGGATAGCCTTAGGGTCAAGATCTACAAAATTAATTATATGGCTAAGCTTTCTTACAAAAGAAAAAAAACAGACTCCATGAGGCAAAATTATCACTCTTAAAGTGAAATCTTTTTTTAAATACTGAAAACTGATAAACATATAAAATCAAAAAGAAAAATATATAATTTGCTGAAATTAAGAGCAGATTTTTATTAATTCAGTTACTTGGAGAATGAGGAAATGGATAACTTCAAAAATAAGCCATATATAGACGAATGGAGAAAAAACCTTGTTGGAAAGAAAGTTGTCAGTCTAAGTGTGCCACCTACATGAAACAGCTGTTAGGGCTGAGACAGATACAGCAGCTGCTACAAGGCCTGCCCAAAGATGCAAGTCTTAGACATTTTCATTCAAACACCAAGAAAACAGAATTGCAGCACCAAGTCAAGCAAATTACAAGCTAACTGATAATGCACGGCCCAAGCCAAAAGATTAGTTTAGGTAGCTAAAAAGATAGAGGTAAAATCCTTTATATGCTTTTCCAATCTCCACCCCTTAGGGAAAAAAAAAAGGTAACTTCCAAACCACTCAGTGGAATTGAAGTATTATTGAACTGTAAGGATTCCAAAGAATAAAATCCCTTTCAAAGATCAAGAACAAAATTAATAGAACCTTTATACGTAAACAGACTGCTGCTCGTGTGGGCCAAATCAGTTTTGACCACAACTTTAATTCAACACCCCAGCCTTTCAGTGACAGTAAGTTACAAAATTAAGTAAAAAATTATTGTTCCTGATAAGAAGAAGGATTAGATTTATATACACTACAGGAGAGCAGTGGTCTTACACCTTTGTAAGCGTATTTCCCTGGATGCTTTTTTCTTCCACAAACACCCAGGCAAGTCAGATATGAGTGGTTCCCCCTGAAAGAGCCCTGGTACAAGGACAGCACAGGCATGACCAAAGCCAGCAGAGCACAAGCACTGCATAGCAGCCCTGAGGGGGAAGCAGCAGCAGCTGTCTGGGGAGAGGAAACATCATAAAAATTTTTTTTTAAAAAGGAATAACTGCTTAGATAAGCTATCTGGCTTTGGTAATATCAGCCTTCAAGAAATTCCACAACCATAACATCTTTCCTCTAGTGTTACAGGTTGTTACTACGGAGTAGAAGTGGAAAAGGAACTCAGTAATAAGGGAGATAACTCCCTTAGTAATTTTATTGTGCTATGACAATAAGAGGCCACAGCAACACTTTCTTTAAAACTTGGTATTAGAACATAATAAACTTGTCACAATAATATTACAGTCAAGCAGCAGTGATATATGTGGAAATCCTCCCCTTCTGTACTTTTTCCTCATCCAAGGGAAATGAAAAAAATGTATTTCATTTTCTCACAGACATAAAATCCCAAGTAGGCTAAAGCAGTACCTCAAAACCAGAAAATCCTGAATAATCATTAAATGCAACCAAAGATTTATACAGAAAGCTAAATGGCACAGAAAGGAAAGTGCATATCTAAGGGATTATCTGGCATTCAGAATCAAGGTTGTCATCATACCACATGAAATAAATGTTGCTCCATTTGCATCATCTTATATTTAAACATGGAGAATTATTAAACTGTATATAAATAAATCCTTATTATAGGTTTCAGAAGTGATTTTCATTATCAGCTGCAGCTTCCTGTTTCCATCATTTTTGTCATGAACCTCACTTAAGTCACTCCATCTCATATTTTAGCACATCATTCTGCGACTTGGCTCTGCGGAAAAGACAAGGAAAGAGACTAAATAGCTCTTAATGCTGCTTTTTTTGGCAGTGATCCAGTGCTTAATACAGTGAGTTCTGGGTATTGGACCAAGGCAATTCTACACTTCTGTCTTCATATTCAAGAGGTGTCTTCTACCAAGTTTTTTTCTTACCAGAGTACAAATTTCTGTCAATAAAGCTAAAAAGTTGAAGCCCAATTGCTTAACTCTGCATCATCCAATTCATGTAATCGTTTAAAATAGAAATGATGAGTCTCATGCATCACAACTATTTTGCTTGCTTGTCTCTGAATACTGTTTCCTTCNCCATTTGTAATTTAAGGGGTTGGGTTTTATTTTCCCATGGAGACTCTGCACAGCTGCTGATTATTTTTTGGACATAGCAAGTAAAAGTGAAAAATGATCCTCAGAGTTAGTGAGGTGACAGAAAATGTACAGTGGAAAAGCACTGATACTATCCAACGCCTAATAGCGACTTATTAATTAGAATTTAATATTCCATACATCTGATTCTTACATAGCTTAATATTCTGAGCAATTTTAGCCATGAGAATACTTGAGACAGAACTTACACAATCATTGTAATATTTTGCCTCTTGATGGATACAATGAAACCTCATTTCATCTTTGCATTTATTTGTTTGCTCTTGAAAAGCACTATTCAGCATATCTGCTAAAAGCTTTTTTAAATCCTTGTTTTTAACCAGTAAAGAGTATTAGCCTTTTGCAAGTACTCTGCTGCAAGCCAGCAGAATCTCCGCCCCATTCTGAGGAGAATTATGGCACTGAGTCCACACTTACTCATTTCCTAGTTTTTGGCACAGTGGTAATTCAAGTGTCATCCACAGAACTCAAGCGGGGGCAGGGGGGGGAGAGGACAATAAAAAAATACACAACTTCAGCTTTCTCCTGTCCCTATAATTTCTTTGCGAGACCGTATTTATCCCCAAACTTGTGAGGCTGCAACCACTATTGCCACCCCCAGGCTGCCACAAAAGTGATTAGGCTAAATTGCGCATATTTACAGCGGGATTTACATAAGGACTTACAGTTTGGTACTTGTTTGCAGCTGATCATCAGGCTGATGCATCACAAGCAAATTAAGATAAAATCAATCCTATGGTGAGAAACACCTGAGTCCCCTGAATTTAAATACAGACCATTCTGTGGTGTAAAATGGTAGCTATGTGAAGGTTCAGGAATTTCACAAATCTTAAAAGGAAGCACTTATACTTTGGTTAGGCTTTCCATTTCCATAAAGTCAGTCTCATGATGACCCTCATTTTACGGGGCATTTTAGCTTGCATGTCAAACTGAAACACCAAAGCGCCAATTCAAATAACAGATCCCGATTTGTTCTCCATGTCTATTATCCTTCTCTTCTTGCCTTCATTAAGCCACTGCAGCACCTTATGTACTGCTTACCACCAGATTTCTTGTGCTCCTCTCTAATAGCAGCCCATATGTTAGCAGGAACAGCGTCCCAGGGTCCGTTTGCCATCCCACTCGCAGGCACCGCTTCTCCCTTTTCAACTACAACAGTCTTAATTGCAGCTGCTGTTTGCATGAATACAGAGAAGACAGATACTAAGTGTTTAATTTTTTTTTAAATGGATTTGTTTCTTAATTAATAAAGATGTTACTGCTTAAATTAGTCTCAGAGTATTTTCAGATGTCTTTCAATACAATTCAACAGCTGAAACAAAGTACATGAGCCAAACATGATGTTTCTAGCCAGCTCACCCTGGGCTAGCATGGTCTGCTGGCTGTGAGGGCTGTGTCTTTTGACAGCAACACAGTGGTGACCTTAAATAACCTCTTAATATATCTCTGGAAATAGGAATTACACAAGATGCTGAAAATACTAAGCTTCTTTCAAGCTCAGAGAAAATACAAATATTTAATATAGCTAACATTCAGAGCAAATATGCCAAATTAAATATTAACTTTTTCAGAGGACTGCTGTTTAGCCTATGGCATTAAGGGTCTAATATTTCAAATTTCCTTGGCTATTAACATTTTAGGAAATGGAGAATTTTAATAGGTTCTTTAACTCCTAGATGATCTTCTTTCTTAATTCTTTTATGTTTTCAAAGCAAACAATTCAGAAATAAACATGAATATGTAGAAAACCAAGGAAAAGCACTTGACCAAGTAAAGACCACTCAGAAAACATGTCACTGTATCACTTACCCCTCAAGTACACCACATGTATTATTACAGTGTTTAAAAAACATTTTCATTTAACTCTTGGACATGGTGCTGGAGACAAACCCTATATTATCAAAAGGCATACTCCTGTAAATATTTGAGAGACTTGTGTTCCACATGTGGGAGGAAAAAAAAAAACCAGGCATACAAAACATATGCTTTCTTCTACCCACTATCTCTTCTCATAAGAATTCTGCTCTGTAAATCATAATCCTAGATGTCCACGTTTCTCACGTACAAATTGTATCAGTACACAAACTTGTTTTAAGTGTTTCCCCAAGTTAATACGAGAGTAACTAAAAACAGAATTCCTAATAAAGAACAAAACAGAAGGAGTTGCTGAGCCAGTGGTCTAAAGCAGATCTGTCTAAAGCATTGGTCTTTGAATATGAGAGCACTCAAATAATACAGTGTATTTTGGGACAGATAAGGATTCAGGTGAATGATCCTGGGTCACTCCCTATGTTTGGGAAGGAATGCTTTAAATTTTATGATCACAACTAAAATATCCAGAGACTGTCATTTCATAAAAACTGATCTGTTTGAAGCTCTGTTAGGAAGGCAAGAGTTCAGATTGTGGATTGGTAGCATGAACACTGCTTCAGTTATTAGAGAGCTGTAATATCACAGCCCCCTTGTGAAAATCATAAGTTATTCAATTATAAGGTACTCCCCAAGAACACAGATACCAAAAAGAAAATAATTTTATCATAACATTACTATTACTGGTATGAATACATTCAACTGGACAATTCATCCAAATGCCATAAAAATTAATCTGTAAAAGTGTCAGCTAAAAGCACCTTCATGACTGTAAAAATCAGTGATATTTGTGGTTTATAAATTATTCTTGCACTAGTCCTGAAAGTACATTTCTTTCTATCCCTGAACAGGAAAAAAAGCACAATATTTAAAGATAGTCAGCTTTTTAGTACAATCAGTAGAAATACATCACCAGAATTTTTCAGAAATTTCATACTCATTTTCAACTGAAGGACTGACATATTAATCTTAGAACTAACAAATACCTAAATAAGGTGTAAGGCAGAATAGGGATGGACAGAAAATTGTCACATAATCTACAAGACATAATGTGGAAAAAAAAAAAGGAAAAAAAAAATCCTGAACTACAAGACTTAATTGTTTTCTTCCACGGCAGACAAAAGTAAGAAGTGTAGCTTTGGGTTGTCCATATATATATGCCTTTGTAACATCCCAAACGCTTTCAACTTTGATGAATGTGTTAGAAAATCATGAATGCACAAGGGACACTTCAGAAAGCAGTAAATGACCTAACACAAAGTTTGAGAACAGAAGACATCTTCATGTGCTAAAATGACTTAATTTGTTTTCATAAAACATGGGAGGAACATCTGTCAGGACAGGAAAGCATTCTGGAGCAACTTAAGGCATCAGAGCTGAAATTGGCAGGAGGGATCTGGGGGCTGGATTTTTTTTCTGAATGCTTTTGTTTGGCTTTGACAAAGGGTACTTCATATTTCTGTGACTTAGAGAAAGTGAGCTAGAACCTTAGAGCTCAAGACTGGATGGAAATGATTGCAAGGTTCCAATAAATCTTGAGAAAATATAGTAAATTAAAGATCTATGGAGTATGGATTTTAAGAGATTAAAACAAAACCTTACACAGTAATTATCAGTGCTACTGCACCTGCAACAGTTCAGTCCATTTGGAAGAAAACATCAAAAAGCTTCTGAGTTACTAAACCCAATACTTCTATTCACAGTCCTGTGCCTGAGTGAGCTGATTGATCCCATCTATTTTTGGCAATTTGTGGTACCTCAAGAGGTATTTATTGGATTTGCACTAAAATAAATTATCTTGATAAAATGAGACAAACACCCCAAGGAAATAAGGCACTCTGCTAACTCCACAGGGATCTTTCAGTACTAACAAAAACCTGAAAGGCAAAATGCAACAGCCATTGCTCCGGTTCCCCAGCCTGTGCTGAACACAGAGCAGTGCTGGCTACTGCTGAGCTGAGGGTGAAAACCAGCCCGTACCCCACCTCGGGACCCAGTGCTGCCCAGCATCTCACACCCCACCCCGGAGAGCTGCTCCAGGGCATTTCTGAAGCACTGTTGCTCTATAAAGAGCACCGGTAGCCCCCATTCACAGCAACCACAAAACATCATTTGCTCAACTATTGTCACTAGATCAACAAATATGTTTTATTCAAGTTTGGAATCTAATATTAGTAGTTCCAGCATGGGAGTATGAAAATAACCTTTATAATGACTATGTTATTTTCCATTTGGTAAATGGATTCTTCCCATTCTCCATGTTTCAAAAACAGAACTAAAATCAAAGTCACTATTTTTAGTTAGTCTGTCTAATTGGAATTTTCTTTTATTTAAATTGCAAAACATAGACAATGAGTGGGTAAAAGTAGAATTTATAAACATGATAACCTAGCTTATGAACTAATATAGCTTTCATTTTCTTTTCCACGTTACTTTCGGTTTCTCTGTATAATAGTGCCCAAAATAAAAGTCCAATCATATATCCAATCAAAACGTTCATGTTCACCCCGAAGCTCACTGTTTTAACAACACAGAATCTATCAATACAATAAAAAGATTTCACTTTGAAGTTCTGTTAACAGAAATATGCAACTGGTTGAGCTATTAAATTCACATCCCTGCTGGCACCACCAACTTTATCGCATGGACCTTCCCATAACTAATCAACCATTTTGAAAACACTATGTTCCCTTCACTGTTCCTACTGAAAACTTTTTCTGCGAGTGTTTCAATTTGAAGCTGTCCTTTCTTACTTGGCTTTAGACATATTTTTTGAAAAATAGGTTAGCACTACCACTCAATTTTCATAAACCAATACCACAAATGCAAATGTAGAGGCCATTCCTACTATAACAGTTTAAAATATGTCAAGCCAGAGAATAAAATTTTGTGACAGTATCACTGGAATTCCTGCCGTGCAATAAAAATCTGTAAGAGCTGATAACATCCTGATAACTTCAAGTATAATAATAATAACAATAATAATAATAATATACTAGGATTGAAGTCTTACTGCACAGCAAGATACAGATAGCTTAAAATTACTAGCAAAGTCATGAAGATAAGTGGACTTCTAGAGAAGGGCATAACGCCAGCTGGAGTCAACTAATCAGAAAAACTTTACGCTCAAAGATAAAAATAATTACTATAATACTTCTAAATCGCTAGGTTAATAAAAGAGGGATAAACTAACTTTGTCTTTGATTTGGTAGCTATATCACACTTTTATGTCAGAAACTAGATGTTTCTTCCTTACACAATTGAAACCGTTATCTTCATATTACTACCATTAGTCAAAATAATTCACATTAAACTAAAATGGCCTTCTGACAAAAGAAGGCAAAATTAAGTACAAAGAATTATCATTCATCTGCATCTACTTTCTTGCAAATTATCTCTTAGCTTAAAGCTATACAACTGTTTTTCAACTAGAAAAATACAGAGAAACATTTACGAAAAATCAGCATTTAGCATGGGGCTACTGTAATTGTATACAGTGAGAGAGACAAGTCCTAAATGCAGAGTGACCTGGACTTCTTGCTAAACTGAAACCACAATCATCCAAACCAAGAGTGAACATTTTAGAAAACTCATTCCTCCAGAACAGGGGCACACAGGTGCATGTACCTGTGAAGAACATAGATCACATTATAGGAAGCAGATGTATCCTAGAAAACAGAAACTCCCTAAAAGGATTGTGAGTTTGCATGACATACCTCAAAATCAACACTTTGGTTCAACAGCAGCCAAGAAGCAGAGCATGCCTTGACTGACAACTGAGAGGCCACCTTCTACTGTTCATACGTCCATCCACCCCATCAAAAAAATTAGGCATGCAGATCAAACAGAACCTGCTTGGTATCTTATCAAGTTGGAAAGCAATGGAAAACAACAAGGGGGGGAGAGCTGGGAAGAAGGCCAGGGTTCACTGGGGATGCAGCCGGACAGAAACAAGAGAAATTGCTAATGACTCACTTACCAATATGACATGAAATTAGCAGAACGGTGAATAACCAGGCAAACATGATTTTCAGGGCAGCATTGTGGCCCCAGAAGTGTAAGCTATTTTAACAGACAAATGGTGTGAAAGAACTGTAGGTATTTCACCTGGAAAACAAACTTAGCAGGCCACTGGCAGAACAGTTAGTTCAGCTTTCATAGGTGCTCTCTCCACAGAATGCTGAGAGGCTGGAACAGGTCCATAAGGGATTCGTGCAAATGATTTTTCAAGGTACAACGAGAGACCTGAGGAAGTCGCTATATACAAAATGTAACAGAAGCAATGATGAATGATTTGACCACCATTAAAATAGTAAAGAGAAGAAGTTTATTCACTGTGTGACTTCTCTTAATACTGCTGACAAAAGGCAAAGCAAACAGAAATTGATAACAGGACAAATCAAACTGGACATAACACACTGTTATGGAATAAGGCATACTGGAGCTGGAGAGGCATTTACAGTGTAGCAATGATTTTTACAACTTTACTATTCAATAATCATCACTCCTCTAATTTTTGTCTGTAGTTCATCAAGAATGAGACTGTGTTCCACACTCCAGAAAAAAAATGAGTTCCAAATAGACCCTATGCCATCTTAAGTTAAGAGAAAGCAAGGAAATGGACAGAGCTGCAGTAGGCAGTTAGAAGTCCAAGTGCTTGATGTGGTGGTTACAATAAGCAAATTACTGATTCAAAATACTCATTTCATGGTTACTGAACTCCAGTCCCTGGGTAAGAGGAAACAACAAAAAGGTAAGAGAAACAACTGCCATTGTTCTACAGATCCCACAGAGGAGTAAAGCCTCCCCTTGAAGTCAGGACAAAAGAGACAGCATCTGGAAAACAGACAATGAGAAAACAAAATCACTCCTATATGAGTTTATCGGAAGTAGCAGCCAGCATGTTAAGTAGTTTCTTAAACAAAGTAAATAACAACATTATCAAGTTCTGTAAGAGCAAATCACCTCAATTTCAAGAAAGCTGTATGTAAAACATATCTAGCATGGGCAATCAAAATAACAGCTCTAGTAAACTTCATCTCAGAAGACAATGTAGAACCTCTTTAATCTCTTTCAGAGGATAAATTTCACACAAAATTTTTTTTGTTATTATTAAAGTCAAATATACACTTTCCAGTGCTTTCAGAAAACCCGCTCTTTACTGTCCATACTGTATAAGTAAACTTCTTGTAAAACATTTTGATGTTTAACAGATGTAGGAAATGCAGCTCAGCAGTCACACAAGACTGTTTCATACTATGCTTTAATTGACACACACAAACTGACAGAAGTTTTTCCTTCTCACTGCATAGTGAGAGGTCAGTACAAACACATTAAGAAGACAGCCTATGTTTCATGGATCTTCCTTTGGCTGTCCTTGATGCCTGATGTTTTGCAGAAGAACTTAGCTTCACCCAAAAACTTTTTAGGGTATTTGTGGCAAGCAGATAATCAGTGAGCATTCTACAGCTGACAACAAAAGCTGTTGCCACGAAGATGTGGCTGTTCCACTTAAGACCCTGGATTTAGTACCAGTTGGAGTAATTTTGCATGTTAAGATCAGCATACTTCCCACCACTTTCTACTTTGGATCTACAAAATAGCCTAAGAAACCTATATAAATTCTGAATTGAAAAGACAGGACAAATTCTTAACATCTGGTTTGAGTTGGTTCAGATGCCTTGTCAGAAATATACGTTATTTTTCTGAATGGCACAGGAAATGACAGTAAAGATTCACAGTAATCGCATGATCCTTGAGTTTAAGGTAATTACAAAAGAGACACACGTAACAAGATTTGACTTGTGGTAAAGTTATCTGAAAAGCAAAAATCTCTTGGCTATACATGATGGACAGATAAATGAACAGTTTTGATCTTGTGTTTTTCCTGTCATCCTATTTGATCTGGCAAAGTCATCTGTCAGTGAAGCAAAAGCAGCTTTCAGGAATGGAATCTTTGGTATTTTCCACCAGGGCAGAACTATACTTCTGAGGCAATTCTGTATTATGATAATCAATGTGGTGAAATTTAACATGGAGCACTGTACAAATGATATTAACCACGCACCCTCGAAGAAGGTATTTACCAAAATTGCAACTCCCAGAAGCACCCTCATCTTCAGCAGAGAAATACTACAAAAAAGCAAAAATCTCATGTCAGCACTTGGCAGGAGAAAGGGAAAGACTGAGCTGTTGGTCTGATTAGATTGAAAGAGAAGGTAGCTTGGATTTGGAGAGAAAAAAGAAAAGAAAATCCTTAACAGAAATTTGTGTCACCATAAAAAAACCAGACACAAGAAAAAATGTTGACCAAGTTTTAAAATATAACAAATACTTAGTGATAAGTAGCTACTGAAGATAAATGCTTGATTTCCTACCAATAAATATTCTCTAGGGTACACTAGTGTGCAGCCATGTACACATCTTTTCGAACACTTGCATCTAACACTCCTTGCTTCCTTAACAGTCAAAACCACACTGTTATCACATGTAGGTATGCCATGCTATTGAATATTATGACTTTGACATTCTTCAGAATAATGTAAAGGCAGTTTTCTTTCACAATAAAATGTTTTGGGGTTTTGTTTTTTTTTTTCCCCACTGAGCACATGGAATTTCTTCCCTGCTATGGAAACGTTTTGAAAATTGTCTTTCACTTAGTTTGGAACAAAATAACATTTCATTCCGACCTTACATAATATCTTCTCTGTGGAGATATAGCAAGATTTTACTTGCAATAAAATGTCTTAAAAAGCAAAACACTCTTGGGGACCTATAGTGAAGTATTATTCGGAAGTACCAAGGAGTTGTGTTGATGGTGTGTTTCACACTACAGTCTTAATCTGTGGGCAGATCAGATACTTAAAAGGAACGTATCCTGCAACCAGTTAACTGGTAACAATTTTTAGCATTTCATATACTGACTTCTGTTCCATTTCTATTATTTCTCTCCTCTCTTTAATTACAGGGAAAGATTACATCTGAAAAATCAATGCCTGCAGCTAAAATATGAAAGTTAAATTTTGGTACATATTATGCAAATGCAGAAAAAAGACTAGTCCACACTACTTGTGCTTTAAGGTATCAGAATGAATTTTTTAATATTCTACATCCAGACATTTTTTATGTGTCTTTTCCCATTTTTCCACTCACCAGACAGGGTACAACCATCAAGAACAATGTTTTTACTTTTTCCCCAACAGAAGCCTTTTCAGCAGCACCTATGTCTAGAATAAATTTAACTTTTCCAACCTGCTCACTTGCATATTTCTGCACACAATTTCAATAAACTAACTCTTAGTAGGAAGCATGAATGAAGAAGAGTGTGTGACATTTGCAGCTAAGTGGCAGGATGCAGACTACCAGGAAAAGATAACTGAAGTCCATGGTGAGCACTTAACAAACGTAAGCCAGTTTGGCAGAACCTGACACTGCGCTGCAGTCGGGAAACTAGATAACAAAAGGTTGGCAATGTGCATTCTGCTCTTTAATAGAAAAGATAGTATCAGATAAGCTAACAGCCAAATATTCACATCGTGTCTTTCCTCACAATAACATGGACAGGAATACCTGGCAATACTAAAATTTAATGGTATTTTTTTTGGAAGAAAAATTTATCTGAACTGTATGCTAAGATGACCTTTCATTTAGATAAAATTGAATTTAAAAACTACTCTTTCTGAAAAGAAAGCGATAGTGGAACTCATTAAGACAATTTTCTGTAAAGAGGATAATTATCTAGCCATTGTTATACATTTCACCACTATAAAATGTAAGACTATCCCACTAATAAAACTCACAAAGTTTTCTGCCAAAAGACCTTAACTGATGAATTCAAGAAACAGATATAATGCTAAGGCTGTTTTGCAAACACAGCAGTCTTCATGGTAGGGTTTAATTTTCGTTGTACCTAAACTTTGTTGAGAGTGTACATTTGGAACAAACCCTTTGGAGGAGCTGAAAATCTTCCATCTCTGCCATGATATTTCACATAAGTTAATACCTTAAAAGAAAGGTAAAATAAAGTACTGTACTGTGCTTCCTGTTTTGGGGCCTTGTATTATGATATACTGTGGCTGGGGAAAAAAATTCTACAGCAAAAGAATCTAAATTTAGACATAACAGATATGCAGACACTTTAAATCTTTTCCATTGTAGAATTATTTTTGAAAACAAAATAATTTGCAACATCAAGGATTGTGTCATAATATGCTTCTACTACGTATTGTTACAAAACAGGTAAAAGCTATTTTAAAGCAATTTCCTAGGTGTTGATTTAAAAAGTGACAAATCAGTTTCTAGTAGGGCCAGCAACAAGGACCATGCACCCACCATCAGGGGTTTTAGCCTGAAATTACAGCACAGACTTCTGCTAGCTGAGATTTAGGAAGTTAACTGGCAATAGAGGAAGGCTTTATCCCAGAGAGGGAGATGGTTCATGGAGCTAAGTGCTACCTCCAACCTCAGCCAGAGGAGCCATGGCTCAATTTATCCTGCTCTTTTCTCCCACTCTGGAGGTGGGATCTATGCCACATACTTGTGCCCCCAAAGGAGGGAAAAGAGACTGTAGTTTAATGGGGAAAGCCTGGCCAGGCTGTCTGCTTCTCCAAGTTTCCCAGCAATTGTGAGAACCTTTTCTCCCAGGAGGCATTCTGAGGGGCAGATAGAGCTAAGGATAGGAGGTAGGACTTCACTAACTTGCTTCCCTCCAAATCGTATTGCTCTATTTGCACTGTCAGCTTCCAGCATAATGTAGTCTAGCGCTTTGGTGGCAGCCTGGGACCCTCTCCCTGGAACAGTCACGTTCAGACACGGATTCAGCAGGTTGAACCCAGTCTCCTGAGAAAAAAAAATCAAGTGAAGGGAAATCAGGTGTCTAAACTGAACTGTTTAAACAAAATTAAATCTGAATAAAATTGGATGGGAGTAACTAAACCGTGATTTTTCTAGCTCCAGGGTCTTTTTCCCTCCAAATTTCAAAGATTTGCAATGTAATAGCTTTTCTCTAGCCCATCCTCCCCCAAAAGTCAAAGTAATCTTAAAATACCAAAGACAATATTAAGTCTACAGATGAGCGTAGTAATCCTCTCCAATTATAAAATTATAGACAGTGCATTTGTAGGAATTTGCATTTGAGAATTGTGGTCCTCATTCTTTAACTCTGCAATAAGGCACAGAGGGCAAAATAGACAAATTCCAAAATACAGAATAGGGCACATGACAGTTCAAGAGATACCTCTTCAGCAGCAAAGCCCAACCTTGTTCAGAAATCAGTAGCTAAAATCCAGTCTGGAACCTGTCGTGGTCAGCAGACATTACTATGTAACTATGAGGAAGCTTACATGAAGTGTGTTTGAGAAGCTCAGCCCACACTATCCAGTGCACATGTGTTAACACTATAAATAATGGACAGTTTTACTGGCAGCTTCATCAGAATCTTCATCACAACAGACTAGAATTGTCATGTAGTGCACTTCATGCTCTGTATCACTTCCTAACATCCTTAAAAATTAGGAAAAAACAAAGCTACAGTGAGAAATCAGTCCATACATTTTGTGTACATAGCCTGGAACCATAGTGTAAATAACATTTTATCAATGAGAATTTTTTGTACAAAAGTCTGAGGAAATGGGGTGGGTTCATTCATACTTATTTGATCATATGTACTTGATAGCTTGAAAAATTTTGTAAGCAAGGTCAAAAATATTTGCCACTTATTTAAGCCACGAATGCAAGCATAATTCCTGTCCATGGCTTGCTCTCTTCTAAATGCTAACTATAGAACACAGTTGGTGATTTAGACAGTGTTTGTAGATTCGCCCAGATTTCGCAGATTCATCTTTGTTGCCCAAAGTGATACCTGTGTTCCAAGTAACTGGCAAAAGGATGAACAGACAGGCAGATATGTGGCCATGAATGCCCAGAGGACTGAAAGCAGTAACATCCAATTAACACGTAGTCTTTCCTCAACTTCCACTATGTCCCAACATTTTTGTGCAAACTTTTATTTCAGTTTGGTGCTTCCATCAACTCTTTATTCTGAAACTCTGGAAGTGAATACTCAGTTTCTTGAATTATTTGAAAACATTAAAATACATACTTGATTAGTTATTCAAATTTTCACCTTTCTTGAATCCAAAATAAATTTGAAATCAAGGGAAACAGTAGTTACTACCTATTACACAAAAATAGTATTAAGTGTGGATCAAAAGCTAACTTCCTGGAAGTACACAACAACTATATAGAAAAGCAAGTTTCACAGAAAACTAATGTCCATGTTATGTAAGTCTGGTAGACATACATCAAAGAAGCCTTTTTTCCAAACTTACTGTTATTTTCTATACATGCAAAATCTGAGCATTCACCAACCAAAAAAGAATAATATACAGTTTTGCCTGTTACTTGCTTTCTGTAGTTTGGTAAGAAAATTTTTGGAACTACCATGCTGCAGTTGCTGGCACTGCACTCAATAAAAAGTGGGCTATCCCACAGTCCCACCTCACCAGCCACATCAGCAAACACCTTACAGACTACAAAATGCTATCAGCTGTTTCACAGAGCTCTTTGCTTCCCATCTGCTTGTCAGGATGAGGAGGTGGCACTACTTTTTTTGAAAAGCCTTGAGTTATCTCTTCTTTAAAATAAAGCATTGGCTATTTTTATGAAAAGGAGTGTTTGTTTTCCTTCTTTGTAAGCAAGAAAAAGTGTTTAGCTTTTGCCATAGCATGTTTACTTTTGTTAAGAGGACAAAGCCAGCGTTGGAGCCAAGAAGAAATACATAATACAAAGGAGACCTATTGAGGAATAAATTTGTAATGTTTTCTTTCCTTTAACAGCATTATCTGTTTCTAAAGTGGAATATATTTATTTTTCATAAGTGATTGCAGAGCACATGAGACAGGACTTCCACTGACTTAAGAATATGTTTTGAAAGTCTCCAAGTCTAAGGCTAAACCTCTGCTAAATTACTGAACAGGATGTAGATTTAAAAAAGGGAACACCTTCAGGTATGCCTCAGAAGCTCTATTTGAACATCTCCTCTCCATTTGTGTGAATTCCAGTAACCGGACAAACTCCAAAGTACCCATCCAGTTTTGCAATAGTCCATCTTAACCATTAATGAAAGATTTGACTCTCAAAATAGACATTTTAGAGACCAGGAAATCTTTCGAAAAAGTGCCTTAATACCATTTTTATTTCTTGAAGCCCATTCTTCAATGTAAAAATACCAAGATCTACCAAACATGCAAAAACAGGGAAAAGTGAAAACCAGGGGAAAAAAAAGGGTCACTATGCCTGCAATGGTGAAGAAACATCCAGTGCACAAAAACTGTGCTTCCGAAATGTTGTCCTTTAAATGGAAAACTCACGGGGGAAAAAGTATCTACCTGTGTAGTGTTAAATCAAATACCAGCTATTTGAATTCACTTATTAAACAGGCATTGGCACAGAAAATTTTAATGAAATAGAATACCTGATCACTTACTTGGGCAGTTTAGCTATTCCCTCCAAAGTCAAGAGCATCCAAAGCACATCTCACTTGATCATACACATCTGTACCCACTTTTCCAGCAAGAAGAAAGAGAAAAACAGGCATTTCAGGCCCAGGCCATGCACCCCTGCCTAACGCAGGTGTCTAACATAGGCAGACCTAGTGACTGACTGATAATGCCAAGTCTCTCTTCAACTCCTTGTAGCAGGATGACAGATGACCAGTTTAAACTAAACACCTGTCTTTTAGAAAGCTGGCCTTAAGGGAGATAAATGCTATCTTGATCGTTACTAATGCTTTAGCACATTTTCTCCCCAGTATTTTTCAGATGCAGTAGAGAAATTGGATGCACGGTGTTGTGCCTTATTTATTCTTGCAGCATAATTACATTCTCCAGTGAAGGCAAAAGTGGAAATGCAACTGATCTTTAGGCAACTGTGGCACGCATGCAAATCAGAAAATACAAGTTGATATACACATGAGCAGGTGATTTTTAAAATGAAAATATAAAATACCCTAAAATAATGGGTTTGAGTTCAAAAAATAGCACTGCCTTAAGTTCCTATGAAACAATTCTGCACATTCTAAGATACAAGTTACCTCTGTTTTCTCTATTCAAATGATGTTTCTAAGATTTGAAACATTAACCTAACAGCGTACTGAAACTGAAGAGACAAATCAATAGCTTCATTTACTATTACTATGCAGCAACCTGAATACTCAAAAGTGGTTGCCAAAATTATGTCTTAACCTCTGTCAAAAGATTAAGACATAATTTGCACAGGGGACTGTGCAATTACCACTTACTGAGGTGAGTAATTAGTAATTTTGGCAAAAAAGGTCCACATTGGACATGGGACAGAATCTTCCCTGTAGATTCTTAGACTAATTATCTAAAAAGTAGAAGAACAAAATCGCAAACTTGAAAAAAAAGCACTGTGTATAAAAAAGCAGCACAGTTAATTACTTTTATTCTGATTTCTGTAATTGCTGTAACGCAAAGTTTAGTATAGTTTTTACTTTAAACCCATATCTTGATTTTTGATTTAATTCTGAAATTAATTAAGCCACAAATAAAGCTCTGTTCCTTAGAAAAGTTTGTTCTAAAAGCCTGTCAAAAGTTTTATCAGTTACTCCAGGTAGTTTGAGAGACATGAAGAATAGTGCTCTCATGGTTTTCCTGGTCTTACACTGATTGCTAAGTAAAAATGGGACCAAAGCAAATAAATTTGAGCACGGGCGATGTGATTATCCATTCTCCCTGGCATTCCCTCACTCTGTTTCAAATTGCTCCAACTTGCTGTTTTCCAGACAAAATTTAAGCGTGTTCATAAACGTTCACTCCAGGGACCACTTCCCAACAAAACTGCAAACGTTCAGATCCCACCAGCTCAGCTCCCGAGAGGTTCACTGGTCTCTCCTGACACGCCGCAGGGCAGGCAATGCATGCCCACATATACCCTTCACCTCGTGTGTAAAAACCCCTCACTTCAGTGTGCCACAGCACAGCCTGTTTCCATACTTTGAGCCAACAAGATTAAACACAATCACAATCATCAATTTGTCCCCAAAACCATGTTGGGACTCATTAGGAAGCTGAAAGATGATGAAAACTGCATGTTCCTCAGTTCTTAAAGCTTCTGAAAAAGGGTCTGAACAGCACCATTATGCCAAAGTTTAAGCAGGGCTTAAGAGTATTTCTTACAAGACTTAAGAGAATCCTTTGATACCTCTGGGTACTAGATTTTTTTCAAAAATGACCTGTGTGTTTTCAAAGAAACACTGCTCAGCCTAATTAACATTTAGGAAAATCCTTAAGGTCCTTGGATGAAAAAGCAATCTCTCATGTAATTTATGATATCACACCAAGCCTTAATTGGCAATACTTCAATTACTTTAATTTAAAGAATAACTTAACCTACCCACTAAATACTAATTTGCCTAATTACAAGGAAGAATCATTCACTATCCCACTAATGGAAGACAGATTTTCAAACGACACACTCTTGTAGGTGAGACCATTTAGTTTACCTGGAAACTATCTCCAGAAGTGCAGTACTTCAAAGCAGAGCATAAACCACTGGTTGATGGTCTATCCAGAAAGGTATTCTGCAATTAAGTGCAAAGGCCAGAAGCTAAAATGCTTAATCCTCTTACAATTTACTAATCCATTTCATTAAGAACAATGAAGATATCACTACATTTTTTTCTTAAGCATATCAGGTAGGAAAAAGCTAGTGCTTGACAAACAACACCCGAGTTAAATAAAACTACATTTTCAGCTAAAAGAAAGTAAAATGAAACCCCTTTAAACAGTGCCTTAAGGCAATAGTCTCAGAAACATTTACTTAATCAGTGCTCTTTAACAAACTTACTTAACTGTATTTCTCCATTACCATCTACTGTGAGAACCCTTAACTCGATAATATTGTAAATCCCTGAAAAGAAAGAACCAAGTTGAAAGGCAAATAGACTAGCGCATAATTGACAAAGGACAAACACTTACAGAAAGGTAACACCAAAATCAGGAAAGCTAGGTATAATCTCTAGTCCCTCAAAGCAACAAAGCGTCATTACTGCTCCAGGAGTGAGAGAATTAAAATAAATAAATGAGAACAGCCAAAACACAAAGAGCAAAAATCCAAAGAAAAACAACAACAACAAAACCCAAAATCAGGCAAAAACCAAACAAACCAGAAAACCACCAAGCCAAGGACACTACAAAATGAGACTGTAGCTAGTTGAAAGTGAGAAGGCGCAAGACACGGTCACGAAGCTGAGCATAAACGGGTCACCACCATCGCCGGCCCCAGCGGTAACAACGCTGACACCAGGTTCCCCTCCTGCCCAGAAGGGCAGCACTCGGGGCAGGCTCCGGCCCCCTTGCCAAGCAGGTACACGGGCAGGGGGACGGCCCGGGCTCTCCGGGATTAAGTCCCTTTAGGGTCAATGGGCAAAAGGCGTGCATGGAGGCTGCAGGCGCTCCCTCAGCCACCGTCCAGGAACTAATGCAGCACACGGCAGCTGCCGGAGGGAAAGGAGCCGGGAAAACTAGTGCGTGGGTCAGAGAGAAATGGCAGGTTCAAGTATAAGGAACACTCACCACGTCTGTGGGACCTAATCATGAGTTTTAAAGGGGGACAGAGAGGAGCAGAGCGGAAAAGATGAGCTCCAACCCAAACAGTATCATAAGCGATAAACAATAGGGATTGGAAATCAGAAACTCCTCCATAGTGGGCAACAAGTTCTGAAAGTTTCCATCATTTCAAACTCAGTGATGATAAGGGTCAAGAAGAAAACCCTTACTTTTAGGAATGTTTGCTGTGACCTGTTCCTTGAAAAAATGACAGCTATGAATGAATCAAGTAACTGCTGGGAAAAAATCATCTGTTCTGTAAAAGGCAACTTCTCTGCCAGCTGGTATTTAGAAGACAATTTTATGTGAAGAAAAACAAAACATAATTTACACAATACATTCATCCAAATTCACCAAAAGGTAAAATGTATGTATTTTCCTGACTGTAAACAATTTCTCCTCTTAGACACACAAACCCACCCGTATCACAGCTGATCGCAATTTCTAAACCTGAAAAATATTCTTAGGAATCACGTGTGGATTATCAGTGTCAAAATCCGTCATGTGGATCCATGAGAAAAAAATTCACCCACTAGCCTATTTACCAGGAATTCTTAAAAATTTATTCCTCGGTGAATACCTAATAAGAGTGGTATACAGATGTGACACAGAAAGGGCCAGATCCTTCTGAGATGCATCTTCAGTGACATTTGAAAGATATACAATTTTAAAACCATTTCTAATTTCATATTTTAATTTGAATATTCATCCTTTAATTGAGTTGGATTGGTCCCTGAGCAACTTGAACTAATGGGTGACAGTCCTGCCTACAGCAGGAGGTTTGAAACTGTATGATCTTTAAGGTCCCTTCTAACCCAAACTATTCCAAGATTCTGTGATTAGTAGTTACCTTTCAACCTATTTAACAATAACAACTTCGTCTAGTTTATTCTAAAAAACAAACCAGAAAAACCCAACCAAGGAAAAAAAAGAAAATCCGGATTACAAGGGTGAAATTTGCACATGTTAAAATAAATTGATTTTATATTTACCCTCTAAATATGCAAATAGATTGAGCTCTATGTATAGCTATAAAGCACAAATTGTACACCTACAAAGCCCAAATTAAAAATTTGGTCATGTAAATATTTACTTCACAGTTCCACTAACTGCAGAAATTTATTCCACAAGCTGTTAATCAGTGGTTCCAAGACAAAGATGACTTCAAGCTTGATCTGAGAAACACAATGCAGAGAGGGATATGTAATCCCTTTTCGGACCAAACACTGCACATCGAACTAACGTACTGAGATAAATTGTGATCCTGCAAATATTTAGTTACAACAACACCCAATGGAACTGGCCAAGGATGTCAACAGAAGCTTTATTTATTGCCTTCAGTAAGTGCCCACAAGAAAAAAATCTGCTTATCTTCATTGATAACACGCTTAGAAAGTCAGAGGAACTGGACCACGCCTACCACTTCAGTTTAAAAGCACTCGCCAGGCCCACCTTAGCTGCTCAGATAATTTGACTACAGCTGCAGAGCAAGTGGGAGACTGGTCTCAAGCACAAGCTTAGCAAACATACAAGTATGAACTTCATTTAAAGTGGTTACGAACAGAAACTTTTGAAACATCTTATCTCACCAGGCTCTTATTCACAGCAAAAACTTCTGTTTTGTCAGCGAGACTGGATCAAAAAGTGTTCGACTAACAAGAGTCTTCACTGAAGAAATTAAGGGGCTTACCGAAAGCACCCATGTAATTAAAAGAATTGGACTTGTTTCTCATACCTACAGAATAAGAGATTTAACTTAAAGCACATACTTACAGGTTTTATAATGAGTTGCTTTAATAATTAAACATTTCAGCTGCTTTATCCATCTTTCTTTGAGTTTGTATAACTAATTCAGTCTCATTAACATTTCACACACTCTGCCTTATTCAGATTTCCTCTCATTCCACACATGGAAGCCCTGCTGATAGAAATCAGACACCTAAACAGAAACTCAGATCAGGGTTTAGTCAGCATGCTTTCAAAATATCTCAATTCTGAGAAGCACTCTTTACAAAGCATTTAATTCCATCCAAAACCAAACTAATTTAAATTTCAGTGGAATCACTATCTACGTTATCTTATTCCCTACTCTGCCAAATCAGGTCACCTCAATCCCAGCATTCACTCAGTCTTTCTCTTGGCTTATCCTAAAAAAAATCTCTATGTCCTAAATGGTAAGCAGGTATATTAACAAATACTATAAGGCTCAGCTGAGAACTGTATCTCACAAATCACACCAATGGATTTCCAATATGTTCATATGTTCTAAAAATCAAAAAAAACCTCATAAAACCAAATGCTCATGGTAAATTAGACATTAAAAAAATGCAACTCTTCATACATACTTGGTAAGAGACACTTTTTAATTCAGCTGGGTAGACAAAATACACATATTTCTTCACAAATGCTACTTCAGAAAAATCTTCCCCATCAGTAAATAATCTACGTATGATGTCACTGTGATTTCACTATACTGACCTAGTGCTTCAAATTAGGGAAAAATAATAAATTTCCAAACTATGAAAGCTAAAATAACATTTGATTACACACTACTTCTTCTCTCATCTAAAGCCATTAAGTGGCAACGGGTTTATTATCATTGCGATTAACTTTTAAGATGCTTTGTCTTCCCACCATCCTCTACAGAGCCCTTCAGTACATAAATGCACAAAGAGTGATTCAGCATTTGGCACCAACGACAGGTAAAGGGGAGTGGGCTGGCAACCTGTTCTTTCCTGCAAGATCTATCCTTAGTTGTACTATCAACATAAAGCTAACAAACCTATCTTAGTCTATAATTTTCTACTGCATCTAGAATAAAGCACTAAGGAGAAGAAACTTCATAGAAGAACCTTCAATTGTATCTGAGAGCATTGTTTTAGCAACTGATTTGACTAATTAATGTTGTTTACACACCAAGTTTGCTGGAGTTCTTTGCTTTACAAATGTTTTATGCTGATTTAACCTGGAAACATTAGCATGAGATGCTCTTAAATCGAAGAAAGAATGTCTAAAGAAGGCAATGCCTTGTTTAAACTGATCTCTAAACTTAAGTGATTTAATCACTACACTTTTCTTGTGTACACAAGGCCTTTGTGTTACAGCAGCCCCTTGAAAAGGTGTAGGCTTCAAGGACACTGAGAGAAGCTTGATGGACCACGGACCCAAAAGGAGCTGCAGATTAGGTACACAAGGCTTTGTTTGATTACTCCCTCCTAACCAGCTTGCCCTATGCTAACAGCTCTTAGGACAGTTATATTTGCATGACAAGGAAGAAGAGATTTTCAACTATTCTGTGTGTAGAATGAGAAGAAGCAGATACCCATTATGCCACTACAGTAAACTAAAATATTATAACTTATGCAAGCCAAGGCTGGTCAGGTTAATATTTTTTTCCAAAATCTATGCAGCACTACACAAACAGAAAAAGAAAATAAAGGCATTACTCAGAAAATAATTTACATTTAGTTAAAGGGATTTCATTTACCACAGTCTATGCCTAAGCAAAACAAAAGAATATCTTTGTGAAAGCAAATTTCACATACAAGCAATCTGCATAATGAACTTTTTCCAGTAGCACTTGCCTTTTTCTGTATAATAGAAGCCTGTGTGGGTGACAGTGCACATGGTCCTGTTATAATGCCTTGGGAGAAAACCATAATTCAGTGAGGCAGGGCCCCACCTCACTTCCTGCACTGACAGGTGCTTGACAGTCCTTGTGCCCAGGGCATGCAGCTGTGGCTTCCCCTCTCCTCCCGCAGCAGTTAACACTATCCTCACCAGCTACTAGACAGCCCCGTGTGGCTTGGAAAGACTTCTATACACACCTCCTTTTCAAGATTGTTAGGCATTTGAATCTCACAGTGGTTTGCTTTCAGGATGCTCTAAAACTTCCTTTTATATTATTTTAATAGCTTCTTCAAATACTTATATTTGTGTAAAATATGAGAGATGGGTTTGTTAATCTGCTGTGTTCTCCCTTACTGTTCTGTCCACTTGCTTGATTTTTCACATCCAGATCAATAAACATAAAAGTAAGATTTTTCTCTCCCTTTTTTCCTATTTTATACCTTCCATCCCTATGCCTGTTTTCTCCCATATTTTTCTCTCATGCTTTTAAATTTTCCTCTTTTACCTCACCTTCCTTGCTTGGTGATCAATAACAACCATCTAGAATGCCTAACAGCAGAGGAGAACCTCCTTTCTTCATCCAGGAAACAGAAGACTGATTTAAGTGTAAGGACACACATAAAACGCAGTTTAGCACCTGCACAAGTTAGAAACGGGCACAAATTCCAATTCTTCTTGCTATTCCAGATCATGACAATTATTATCAGAGTACATCCCTGCCTTATATGCCTCTTCTCTTTCACTTTCCAGCAGATTTTCAGAGGCAAGACAGCTTCCTGTAGTACAGAGCCGTACTTTACCTGGGTCTACATTAAAACTGAACATTTAAAAAAACCTAGGCAGAAGTCTCACATTTTTCTTCTAAAGTATTAATCCATGAAATACATAAAGTATTTTCTGTATGTCATGGCTGCCTCATTTGTCTCCAATTCTACAACAGTCCTGCATCAGAAGAAGGGAAGATGTAGCCAACTTCAAAATGAAGCCACCTGGGACAATGGACAGCATTAAAAAAGGATTTGACATAATTTTTCCCAGGTTTTCCTACTTTGCCACTTATCCTACATCAACTGAGAGAGCTCAGAGATACCATAGTATCAATACCTTCCTGCTGCGTCTGGGAAATCTTCTTGCTTTCTGCAGACTATCCTTTACAGATGAGACAATCAACAAACTTCTGCAAAAAGATTTTTAAAAGGTAGTAGAGGTTTCATTACCTCATGTGTGATTTGCACATGGGCAAGCTACAGCTCTTCTGATGGAGGTAAAAATCGCAATTCATTTTTGGCTCTTCCCTGTACTCCACACCCACATCTGGTGTCAGCTGTGGTTGTGGGCGTTCAGTTTGATCCAGGCGTTGGCACTGACCTCCTGTAGCTCTTCAGTACTAGTATATTTGGGTATTTTCCATCACCTTATTATTGCTCTGAAATACTCATTTAGCTTTTCACATAAACAAATTCTCATTTCATTTACTGCCAGAGTAAAGAACTCAAGAGTCTGGACTACTATTTATTTATTTGACCTGATCACTTGCCACAGATGGGCAAGGTGCTCTACAGATAAACAGCACATCATGCCTTAAACAGGCCAAGGGGGTAGCTAGTAAGATTTTCTTGCTTTCACAGTTGATTTCATATATGTAGCGTTTTGTTTTCTTTTGTGACAATAGTCTGTGTCTCTTGTGTAGTTAAAAGGGTTTTTTTTCATTGCGCAAAGCTGGTTCTCAAGCTAAGGAAGACTGGGATTAGGGGGTTCTGAGAAACTAGGAGGAAAATAAGTGCTTTGAGCAACTCACAAAGTGATTTCAAGAACATTGGATAAATATCCCACTTATTGAAGGATGGAACGGAAAGGAAAGGATCCAAAATCTATGCTGTAACTTGTATAATGCATCTTTCCAAAGAGAAAAACATACAAAAGCAAAAAACCACAGCATTCATGAGCTCCACTTACTTCATTAAACCAATGGAAAAGCTATTAACATGAGTTTCTTGGAAACATACTATTACTGAGAAACTTGTTTGTCTTTTTCTTTTTGTTTTTCAGCCAATACACCTGCCCACAAGACCAACATGACTTGTAAAACAGTTCTGCTCTATTTCACAGAACCAAGCATCTTACTGAGCATCACACTGTATTTTCAGACAGAGGTGGAACTGGGAATTTCTGGAATAAAGTATACAGTAACTGACATCTTTCATGGAAGTTTTGTTTCCCACCTAGAACCAGTGTTGGAATACGGCCAAAAGAATGGTAAATATAATTTGAGCTTATGAGCCCAGATCTCCCAAAGCAGCTCCTAACACAGCCCCTGGAAGAAATACTCTAGCCAGAATTTCCATTTTTGTCAATAGCAACATATTGGCATATGCACTGAGTCACCAAAGATGATCTTCCAGGCCAAACATCCGTCTACACAAATACAGAATTTGCCTGGGCAGAGTTTGCAAGAGATCATTTTTCCAGATGGAGTGCAAGATACATTTCATTTGAGGCTGTCAGGTACTATAGAAACAAAACCATTTCAAAGAGGTCCTATTTTTATCCCCTTAATGGCGTAAATAAGGTAGAATAAATAACTAGGATAAGATTGTAGACAATGTACTTCACAGCAAAAAAACAGAGCCACAGGGAAGCTGCTCCTCTCCTTTGAGCCTTCAAATATTATCTCAGCAATCACCTTCCTCTCAATATTGTTCTTTCATCCACTACATTGAATTTCTTGGACTCAAGGCAGACATAACTGTGAAGTTACAAGTACCAGCTGTCTGACCACAAAGTTAGTTAAAATCACCAAAAGAAACCCCAAACAACTCCACTGACACACATTACCACCTGCCTCACAATCTATTTTAGGCAGTATTACCTATGTATGCCTATAATGATTTACATTGCAATCCAGTGACAGCCAATATGTTACAAACAGTGATGCTGACAACAATAAATTTTTATACTGAGTCAGAGCAAAAGAATTTAGGACAATTCATTAGTTACGAGTAAAACAAAAGGACAAATTCTGGCCGTATAGAAGCCAGCAGAAAAATTTCTCCCAAACTTTGAAGATATGAGTAAAAGTTAAGTAGTAAATGGACCTCTGACCAGAGCTTCTGCCTCATCACACTATTTGTGTTGTTTCACCCCATACAAGCCAGTCAGGCTTTATACAAATGCCTTCCTCAAAACATCTTCCTGACTCACAAATAGTTCTTCAGGATCCTGAGTCTTCAGGAACTCCAAAAACCTACCAGTTCCATATTTTCTCCAAAAACAAGAAAGAAAAAGAATCTTTTTTGTTTCACTCCTTATTCCCTGCCACCATCACGGCAAAGGTCCCCCATGACGATTTCCCTACCTGCTAGCTGTTCCTCATGGCCATGCAGGCAACAGATCATCCACCAGCCCTTAGGGCTGATGACATCAGCAGGAAGGAGTTTTTCAGGACTTAACAGGCAGTAATGGTAAGCACCTGCCTGCATTAATCTGTTCATTGCAGAACCAACTGTGTGGAAACCAGGTCACTTCTGAGCACAGGAGATGATGCAGTAGGGGCATGTAACAGATTCTTGTGACTACGGGCTCATCAAGTCTTGCCAAGTTTAATTTAAACCCTCAGGACTTAAAGCAGGGAACAAGTTTCCCCTGTGATAAAGGAAGAATCAATTCTCCCCTTCTGTTTTTGGAAAAAATAACAGAGGCAGCTTCCCAGACATACTCCATATACCAGGTACTTTCTTACACTCTAACATGGATAGAAGAAAAAAGGCATACTTAATCAGCAAGGTGCAGTAGAGAGAGAAAGATAAAAGATTGCACTGGCTAAGAGGCTCACAGCAGCAGCCATCAGATCTGCAGCCTCTGTTGGGTGCTGATGCAGTGCTCCCAGTTGCGCTCCTGTTTCTTGCAGCAGCTGCCCCAGGTACACTGGGAAAGAAAGAACCACCTGCCTTCAACTCTCAGAGTTGGTAGGAAACGCTAAAAGGTGACTTAGGAAGATTTGGGGGAAAGCAATGAAAGATGAATCAGTGCAGCATTTCTCCTCCTTGTTTTGTCTACCACGATCACATCACTGTGCCTGAAAACACCATGAATAGCTGATTTGCTAAGGCGCATCAGTAAATTCACTTTTTTTTTAGCATAGAAGATGTTTTAGGCTCCCTAGACTTCCTCTCCAGTACAGGCAGATGAATATTACATTCTGACTATTTCAGTGGTCAAAGGAAAACATTTCTGTCCATGGTTATTTTTGAAAATAAAAGGAAAATAAAATTTAAACCAAAAAGGTCTGTCACATACACTTCTGCTGTAAATATCTCTAGTTTACACAATAGTCCTGAGACAGCAAAAAGTACTAGTGGAATATATGAAATGGTTGTTTGAAAGGAAACCAAGAACTTGTGTAGAAGGCATGCTTCACTAAATGGATAATGTAAAGATTTTTACTAAACCACTTTTTTGTTCAATAATCTTTTTCACTGTAAAAGTTATTAAAAAGCTTTTACATGAAAAGTTGTCAGCATTCTATATGAAATAAAACTCCTGCTACCTCAATAGGAGGCTGTCATAAATGTCAGTGCCAGGCTGACACAGGACTATTACTTTTTTTTTCCCTACCATTAATTAAATTCTCAGTATGACAAAATGTACATTGCAAGAGCAAGTGAAAAAAAAAGTACAAGGAAAGCACTGAATGAATCAATTCATTATGCATGTATTCACTACTAAGGTCTTTTTTCTTCTGTTACTTTCCCTTCTAAACCTTCTGATTAAGCTTTACATTAAGTCAGACAAGCTGTCTCCTACGAGCAACGAATATAGGGGTTTCACTATAATGATATGCCTTTTGGTACACCAGCACTATACAACTACAATTACATTTTCACCAGCTAGATGATCAAGGAAACTTTGATTGTGCTTTCTGCAAAAAAAAAATCCATGGATAAGAGGTAAAAAACCCTGTGAAATGACAAGCACATTTGAAAGGGAAATAACGTAAGCAAGCAGACAGTCATGTATATGTGTGATTTCTTTTTTTAATGTAATGTAGAGTGCTGGCTAGCAGCTCAATCACTTGAGAGCAAATGATTATTCAGCACCAATAACCCCTATTATGAGTCATGAATATTTTTTAAGTTAAAAGTGCTTAAATAACAGACCAAGTATAAATTACTGGGAAAAAACGTAACAAAAGCTTTTTAATAAATCTAATTTCACATGCATTCATATGCTTTGTTCTGTAACTAAGAGGACTTTAATTTGAAAAATTCATTAGATAAAAAACCACTTTCCTTAGGTCTTGTAACATATTTAATTTCATAGATTTGTTGGTTTCGGGTTTAAATTACGTATACAGCTCTCGGTGAAATCTTTGGACACCTGTGAGGGAGGAAGAACAAAGGAATACTCAAAGCCTCAGGGAATTGCCATATTCTCCAATTTAGCAATGAGATAAAATCCTGGAAGATTCTGACAGAGATGCAGAATAGCACCTGCATCCAACTCCATACCCTCAGAAAAATCAGGGATGTTTTCACTTATTTGCAATTGTTGCTGCTGAACTGGGGCCTGAAGAAGAAACTGCAGAATAAAAGAGCAGATGGAAACCCCAGAAGAGCAGATGAAGAACTGCCAAGAGTGACTGAGGTGAAACAGAGCCAAATATTTTTATCAGCTCCTAAAAGAAGACGTCTTTGGTAGTGAGATCCGAAGCTGAGCAATCACACCAAATTATGCTCCAACCTGAAATGAAAGTTTTAGTTTTGTTCTTCCAGCCAGTATAAACAATAAAATAAAAGAAAAACATAATAGGAACTTCTCTAAATATATTGAACAAAACCAGAGACAACCTTATAACTTACAAGCTCTAGAAGGGAAGTCCACTGGAAAACAAAACAATACTGGATAGATGGGAGATGCTACACAGCAATTCTGTTTCACAAAGGTGAATGTGGTTTGTAAGATGAAAGTTATTTTTCTGTTATTGCTTTTCAGGGTGTTTGTTGTGCTGATGGAAGGCAAAGGTCAGATCTACACTAAAGAAACTTGAGCTGATTATTCAGAAGTCAGGATTCAAGTTTTTATTGCTGCTGTTTCCATTAACAAAACTGCATCTTGGGCAAACTGAAAAGTGATGCCTGGTTCCAGACTACTGGTGCACAACAGCCTGACTCCATGAGGGGCACTCCTGGGAAGGATGTCTGTGATGGCTGAGAGGGCAATAAAAACTTTCAGAGCCTGTTCAGGAATGAATGTGTCTGACTAGAAAACAAACAAAAAAAATTGATCTGTCCAAATTTTCATTCACCAAAAGCAAATTTAAAAGATTGTGTTCCAACACAACGTGTCCCCCTAAAAGATGAGGGGTAGAAATCCCGGAGTTCATTAAAGACCTCTGCTAAGTATTTTAACAGACAAACCTAAGAAGGCTCTGTACACAGACAAGAGTCTTTTATTAATTAAAAATATCATAAAATAAAATATTTTTAAAAAGTCAACAACAAAACTATTTATTGTCCTGAGTGGAAAAGGAGGACCAGTGCGGAAGACAAAATACATGTCTTTGAAAGTGAGGAGCTGTCAGACTCAAGTTTGAAAATAAAACTATCTGGAAAAGTGATTAAACTATAGAGAGGGACCCGTATGCTTCAGAATATGCCATTTGTACCAAAACCTGTCCCTGATGTGCAAGAAGAGTGACCAGCTGTGCATGGAACCATTTAACTGGGCTACAAGGAATTCTAGCTTTTCTAGGAATTATCCAACAACTGCACAGCAAAGGCATAATTTCATATTCCCTCTTCCATCCGGCTTCTCGCCCTCCTACAGCTGGTCCCAGCCTGTTACTCAGTCCACACCACTTTTTCTGTGCTCAAGTTTTAAGAGGCTGCGCAACAGGAATTGCTTCCTGCAGTGCCAAACCTTCAGAGCCCCACAAAGCCTCAGATTTATGGTGATTTCTTCTTACTCCATCTTAACCTCTGTCTATCAGGGAATCAGAGTCCCCAGAGAGTGAGTATTTTCACTGGGCACTGGCAGCAGACAGCACAGGCACATTGCCTGCTGCCGATGAAAGCCAAGAAGTACGCAGCTAGATCTGAGAGCAAGACCCTAAATGACAGGTGTGACACAGAAACAGCCAGCTGTTTCACTGGTTACCTTGCTTGACATAATGCAGCTGGAGATGGTTTTTGCAGAATCAGGGTTGGAAAGGACCCACAAGGACCACTGAGTGCAACTCCTGGCCCTGCACAGGAACACCCTGAGAATCACACCACGTGTCTGAGACACCTGTCCAAACACTTCTTGAACTGTCAGGCTTGGTGCTGTGACCACTTCCTTGGGAAGCCTGTTCCAGTGCCCAGCCACCCTCTGGGTGAGGAACCTTTTCCTGATATCCAAACTAAACCTACCCTGACACAACTTCAGGCCATTCTCTTGGGTCCTGTCACTGTCACCACAGAGATCAGTGCCTGCCCCTCCTCTTCCCCTCTCAAGGCAGTTGTACCTGCAGTGAGGTCTCCCCTCAGTTTCCTCCAGGCTGCACAGACCAAGTGACCTCAGCGGCTCCTCATACGGCTTCCCCTCAAGGCCCTTCACCACATTTGTTGACCTCCTTTGGACGCTCTCTAGTAGCTTAATGTCTTTCTTACATTGTGATGACCAAAACTGCACACAATATTAAAAGGCCCAGCTGGTGAGGATGATTTTTGGGCAGCCTAAGCATATATTCAACACCTCCATGCTGAAACTGACCTCAATAACATGGTTCTCTACCACTTTAGAGCAAAAGCCAAAAATGCATCCAGTGAGTGCAATACTGTATATACAGTTAAAAGAGGTTGTCCTTTACAATGTGTGCATAAGCATAAGCAGTGTGCTTTGGAAAAATCAACCCAAAAATTAATGCACATCAAGCGCCTGCAAAATCTGAACTAGTGATTACAATTTTGGGCAGATAATTGGGCACTACTGATAAATGAAAATGTGGTTTGGAAGGCAGATGTACATTGCACTTCAGTGGAGAATTTGCATTCATTCTCCCACAAAATAGACCATCAATGCATCAGCTCAAGAGTAATTGGTTTTTTTTATTAGTAGTAGTATTACCAGATGAACATGTTTGTTTGGATGAGATATGGGTGACAGCTCATTTTTCCCCTTGCAGTCAAGTCAATCTCATCCAAACTATTAATGTAAGGGAGTTCCAAGACAGATTTGCCAGTGGATGTTAAGTCAATGTCCACTGACTTAACTAAGGACAAAACTCAGCCTTTAAGCAACAGGAGAAATGTTAGGTGTTACAGCTACTCAGTACAGAGATTTTATTTTTTCTTCATGAAAAATAGACTTGAAACAACACATTCAGGTGACCAAGTAATTTATGTCCTTTTTACCTTTATCAACATTTTCACTAGTACTTGCAGTTCACTTCGGAATGGCTTCTTTTGTTATAACATGAGCTCCTATACCACAAACATTTCTGCAATTACAGCAAATGGTTTGAAACAAAGACATACTTTGTTTCCAGGAAAAATCCGCCTACTGCATAGATCAGTAAGCTTTTAAAGCAAGTCACCTTCAAATACAAGGTGTCCCCCATACAGATTTTATGACTCTAAATTTAATATTAGTCTGTTCTGTAAACCAGTGAAGTGGCTGGCAAACGCTTCCATAAGATTTTAACTAGAACACACAATGACAGCAATTTCCCATTTTTCATTTACATTACCAAATTACATAAAACCTTCACAATTAAAACCCAAGTTCATGCACTTCTTCAAGTTACAGTGGATCTATCAGGCTGTTTCAGTGTCAACATATACGACAGCTAGATGTTCCAGCACCCTCAGTTTAAGGGACCTTATGGAGCTGACTGAGAATGATGTCTTGCTTTGGAACCACATTATGTTCATTTTGACAGTATAAATGAAGCAGACATTTTATAACCAAGACTTGCTAATGTTTTGCTACAATAAGTATCTCAAGTCTAAGTTGATGATCTAAAAAAATTCAAACTACCACAGCTACCCAGATATGTAAGAATTAAAACACAATGTCATTTATATAAGCAACAACTGGAATAATAATTTTAGAATTACCCAGTTTCTTCTACCCTTCTAGCTTTGCTGTTGAACAGATACTTGACAGATCCAGTCAGGGCAAACTTTAACAATCTCCTTCAGGCAGTCCTCTTTGGGAATATTTTTAACTCAGTTTTTACCTACAAGCCTGTGATGCACTGACAAGCTTTCCTCACAGTCATGTCACTGGGTGCATCAATATTGCATTTTATTACTAGCTATATCCAAACCAAATCAATCCATAGGCCAGTCTACACAAAGAAGCACTACTCCCTCTCACAAACTTGCAGTACCATGTGTCTACTAAAGACCTACTTCCCCCCACGTTAGTGTCAGAAAAATATCAGGAAGAAACTCTGTGCAAACTTTATTTCAGAGGATTCTCTGAGAAAAAAAAATTAAATAAAACAACAAATCAAACACAAACTCAGGAAAGCAAAACTCTTTGGGGTAAATTATAGATGTGATGCAATATCCTTAGACAAATATTACATAGTGAATACAGATATTAAACACCTAAATAATATGATGATATGCAATGCTGGTAAAGCATAAATAGACCTGAGTCCTTAAAAGGTAAACCTTCAATACTGGACCCCAATCCCTACTTCAAAAGTTAGGATGAAAATAATGTAAATAGTTGAGCCAAATTCTGTCCTGTTAGTGGGACAACAGCAGAATTTTGCTAGCTTGTAATTTTTTTTCAGAAAGAACATCTACATTTAACTACAGGAATTCTTTTAGACCACAGAAGGCATGAAGAGTTCCTCTTGCATAAAAGTAAAAATACAGTGAATTAAAATAAATACAGAATCAAAAGTACTTGGAAATATGTATTTGCACTGCCTTCTGCACCTTTAGCGTTCTCTCTTCTTGAGGCTCAAAAAAATCCTCTTGTTAAGGAGGTTTTCTGGGTTTTTTTCATTTATTATGTGGAACTATATGACACCTTTTTAAAATAACCAGAAATTCTTAACTACGGACACTGAAATAAACCCACATTAACAATACAAATCAACATTTCTCCACTGTGTTAGTTAAAATCTTACATTTTGTGCCATGAGTGCAAAGGACGAGGAATTTTGGTGGCATTGTACCAGTGACTCTCTGAATACTGTGGACAGACACAGAAGTCTCTCCTTCTTCCCCTGAATCAGGAGGAGATAGGAAAAGGACATCTGGGAGAGAACTCCTAGGTGCAACAGAAAGGACAAGGTTGTATTGCTGCTCAGAGAGGGGGAGCAATGGGAAAAAAGGAGATCTCCCAACTTTCGGTTTTCAAAATTGTGACCTTAGTATCAATAAACTGCCATAAAAATGGCAGTCTCTGCTTTCTTCTTTCAACTGATAGAAAAGGCCACCCACTATGCCTCCACTAGTGCCAAGTCCCAGAATGCACAGGTATCAGGGTTGGGAGCACTGTTTGTCAGCCAAGGGCATTAGAAAGAAATGTTAGAAATTTAGCCACCTATACAAAGGAGTACAGGACTAGCCACCTATACAAAAGACTACAGGACGGGTCGACATGATGAGCATAATCCAGCAGTTCTGCTTCCTTGGAAAGAAAACCCAGTGACCTCAACATCAAGCCCGTGTGGCACAGCTGCATCCCCACAGATGAAAAGAAGCTGACAGCTGTTTCAGTGGCAGAAGCGTTGTTTCACATCACCCTCTCTGGTGCCACACCATGAAAGTCACGCAGAGTAGGTTTACATTAAATTTCAGGAAAGCCTGAACAAGGAACACACAGTAAAAACTATGAGACAAACTAGCAGGGGAAAAAAACCAAGACAAAACAAAACAAAGCAAGCCAAACAAAGCAGAACCTGATCAATACTTTCTTGTTGAAATATACCAGTGGCATTAAGTATTTTCTGTACTTTTTTCCAAGTATGCCCAACATTTCCAGCTGGACAGCTGCTTGTCACCTTTGAAAGATGACACATACAGAACACTAACTATGGTAAGCATTTCCCTGCTCCAGAGAATTAAGTATATTTTTCTTCTTGGATGCAAAACAGGACGAAAATTATTAAACACTGTCCCATATATCTTCTATTATGGAGAAAGGCTATTGGGAAATGGTGCATATTTCGCCAAGTTTCCTTTGAGTCAGCTGCGAGGTTCTTGCTTGCCAAATGTAGTTAAAATAGAAAGTATAGAAACCGACAGTAACAACTGAATCAAAGTTTGGTGCTGCAGTTTTAATTAAAATCAGAGCTAAGAGAAGATACTGAAAGTTTGGGGGGCTAATATGTATGTTAAAGAAATGTCACAATGACCAGAAATAAAAAAAGAAAAAAATTATTTAAAATCCTCTTTATGCATAAAAGGTGGCAGATGCATCATCCACTGCAGTTAATAAGATGTCTGAAATTTGTTCTATTCTATATACAAAAATCTTTACTACCTTATTTTTATACTTTATAATAAAAGTATATTTATAACTTTAGCACATCAACACTAGTTGATGTGCTAAAACTATGTGGAAAAAACCCAGAAAATTAGTTATTGAGTTGAATGCACATCTAAAAGCATCTTATTTGAAGCATATCTTTGGTACTTTTTACAAGGCATGATACACTATTTTCACTGTAGTAAAATGATTTACCAAATATGAAAATCCTAACATACTTGCAGTTCTTTACCATCCCTTCATTCTCATGGAAGCTTACATTAATAAAATGTCATTGCATCTATTTCTCTTTATCACAAAAAGAATTTTTCAAGATGTACGAAAGGACACCTGAAGCATTACGGTGCTCCTGGGAAGGTTGGGCTTTCTCAAATTCACTCCAGGAGCCCTGAGGAACTGCAGCAAGTACCCTCCAGACTCAGGGGGGAGCTGCAGGATTTGTTCCGGAGCGTGGTGTGGCGTGCAGCCAAAGGAGTCATTTAGCAGAGTTTTTGGCCAAGCAGGAAAGGTTTCCATTTCTTCTGCCATTCATTGAGACCCACGAGGAAACTGAGACAGGAAGTCAGGCTTCCAGATAATAGGAGTGTTCCTAATGATGTCCTTTGGCTCGTAGCACAGAGCAGTTCCTCTATGCTACAACATCTTCTCTCCATATAATTTCCTACTGTAAAGGGGGAACAACAACAAAAGCTTTTAAAATTAGTTTTTCTTTGCATCCTATTCGAAGAGCCTGGTTAAACTACATGGATTATCTGCTTCTTACTGTGTATTAACAGCAACTATTTGTTTGTTTTAAAACAGCTGGAAATTATTCTACCATAATATGTCACTTCAGAAAGATTTTCTCATTGCAATGCCTGCATATATATATATATATATATATGTATAAAACCATCACAAAACATAAAAAAAACAGTTACACCATAATTACCCAGTTACCTCTTGACTCCACTGTAACGGATTGTTGAAAAAAATACACCTGCAGTAAGCTTCAGTGAAGTGACCCTAACTACAATTTTCCTTCAGCCCTAAATTCTGACCTCATTAAGGTGAACGCCACCATGCCATTCATCTCATTAGAAGTAACAAGAGATCCTGAGAGGAACTGCAGTCTGAGTGAAGAATTCAGCCTTATAAGCTGCAGCACATAAACATAAAGCATTTAGTATTCATACATAAATGTGCCAGGACACACAAGTCAGATAAAAAAATGAAAACACTACTTTACCATGAAAGGGAAGAAACCCCCAAACCAAACACCTTCATTGGCTGCTATGGGTCACTGCCCAGAGCATAACTCCCTGCTGTATAGTCCACACCATGGCCCACCTAACACAATCCAGGATCTGTAACACATCATTACTGCAGGTTCTTCCACATCCCACCTGTTGGATCTGCTGTATCCCATGGCAAAATACGAGGCAGCTATTTTAGTTATGATAGTCCAAAGAGATGAAATTCAAAGTTTGCAAGGAAGGTAGCTACCTTTTCTTAGACCAATCTCACAGAAAGAAAAAGCATAACGAACTTCCTGATACAAAATCTTTATAAGCCGAGGCATTTTACCAGGTGTAAGAGCCACTGAACAATCCACAGCAGCAAAATCCAAAAGCAAAACTGAAAGGTCTGTACAAGAACAATTCATCTGTATTGAACTGAATGACAGGCTGGAACAAAATACCACCAGGAATTTTGATATGTGTATCATTAATTAAAAGTCACTACCTTAGCAGCAGATAAAGTACAGAGAGCAGTTTGATCTGCAGAAAAAAAGCACTCACACAAATTTCTGCTGGTAATCATCTGTCTGTGGCTACAGAGGGCTCAGCACAGGACAATTCACCTATAATTTGCATCTCAGTTTTACCCGATTACCTGGCTTCCCCTGGCCATTCGCTACAATTTCCCTAAGCACCTATCCAGCCCTCAACAGAGATACCTGTGACTCCTCAGGCAACAAGCAGGATGGGAAACTAAATCCAGAAGTGATTCCGAAGAGGGCAGGAAGGAAAGATGCAGTACTGTGTCCTGGGGGGTAAGGAACCCCTGTAGCTCCATCAGTACAGGAGCACATCTTGCACATGCTCCTTTCCAATAGACAGCCAGCTGTAGAAAGGGTTTATTCCCATATCAGAACAGCATAAAAGGAATCACAATTGATTGGCATGTAAGAATGGGAATGTTAACTTTTGTCATTAGCACTTGCAAGTGCATCCAAAATCTTATCTAGGTCTTTGCTGATTTTGAAGACACATCATCTGCTTGTTGGAAGGAGAAAAAAATTTCTCCACTGATAAAACCTAGGACATTTTAGGTCAATGAAGTCAAGACAGATTAGGTGAGCAGAAACCAAGGGTCAAATAATTTTTCTTCTTCTATACCGTTCTATCCTCTAGAACCGTTATGTTCATTTTTGTTGATTTTTTCTTTATGGCTGTTATTTAGTCTGACCTTGTTCATAATTAGGAAAGACAAACAAAATGTTTGGAAATACTTGATTATAAATGTAAGTAGTTCAGGAAATTATTCAATTTCTTATACAAACTTGAACCTAGAATGTCTAGATCAATGAATCAGTAAAAATACATTATATGTGATGGAATGCTATACCATACACCAAATAAATCTAAGACACGTTATAAAAATCTTAAAAAATAGCCAAGAAAAATTATTTTTGTCCAAGTTGATAAAGATTGTCATGACTTTAGCTGGCTCTCCACATTTTTGATTTAAAGCACCATAGAATAGCTTGCATTTCTCTCTAACATTTTAGCTCCAGCTAAAAGATCTGCATATCTCCATAAACACATTACTGATCTAGGAGGCTTCTTTGTGTTTGGCTCTCTTCCATAAAGCAAAAGGAAGCGTATGTTATAAACTCTCTTTACTCATGTTTCACTTCTGTAGACACATTGACTGTGATCCGTCAGCACTACAATTCATATTTAATTCAGCTTCTTCCAAATTAAAGGTATCATGAATGAAAACATCCAAAAGACTTGGACTAGGTTTCCGTATTTTCACCTGTATTTCATGTGTGAAGGGGTTTCATCCTCAAGAATGCAGATAAAAAACTGGAAAAAGAACCAGGAAACCCCTCTCCTACACTCTCTGTTCTCTACCACTCCTGCAATTTAGTGATCAAAGGATCAAAAAACTGTAGAAAGTGAATCTTTTCATGAAGGGGAAAGATTTTTTCTCCTCACTTCCTTCCCTTACCAAGTAACTCCAGAAAACCCCGTAACTAAAGCTAAGAACTTTCTTCAAACAAGAACCCTCACTCAAATCTAGACTCATTTATCACCTGCAGTTCTCACTCTGGACATGATTTAAGTTCAACACACGGAAGAAACAACATCAGAAAGAGAACAGAAGTTTTCAAAACACAAAAGTAACAAACTGTGTGGTTAACTGTAAGATTTGCACAGAGTTAGGCTATGTTTTAAGGTTACTTAGTTCTATATGGCAATCTAGAGCTTTTGCAATCCATCCAAACTACATATAGCTTTGGGGAAAAAAACCCAACAACTTTCTGCTCCCTTCTTATTTTGCCATTAACTAAGTCTTCAATTTACTAAATAAATGGGGATATTAGTACACCTGTTCCTCCTAGTTTTCCAAGATCTCTTTAGCTCCTAGCAGCCTCTGGATTAGAAAATGTGTTAATTTGGGGATATTGCAAATCACTGAAGAAAATTTCAGGGCTTGTCAAACTTTAGCTAATGGTACATGATTGACACCAGTTTCACATGCCTGCTGCATTTTGTAACAAATGGCTAATTGACTCTACATTTCTTGAGATTATACAGATAAGGAACTGCATATGCAACTGCAACCATCATGTTCATCAGCATCTTTATCCACTTATCAGATTGAACAATTAATAAAATATTCAGCTATGACAAGAAGAAACCTATCTCTAAAGGTTGGGAAATTGTTGCAGTAATCAAAATCCAGTCTTATCTTGAGAGTTCTTATAAGGGGGAAAAAAAAATCAGATGCTCTTCAAGCTGCTGGATTTTTTTCACACCCCAGTCCAGCAAGAAAGAACCTGTAATCACAAGGTCACTGAATGTAAGATTTCATGATACTCTTGTGTTAGTGATGACAACTACAGAAACTGGGGCAAAAATCCAACTGCCTTCATTGATGTGCCTGCAAAGCATGTGAGCACATGCATACAAGTAAGCCAGAGCCCAAGTACACAGAAGTAAATTAGTCAGCTCTGCTTAATACTTATCCACCACAAATATTATCTCTAAAGTAACTGGAAAAATTCCCACTGAGTCCAATGGCCTCTAGATCAGATTTGCACACAAGTTACCTTGGCATTTACAAGTGGGGGAAAAGCAAAAAGAAGAAAAGCACCCACACAATCTGTTCATCTGACTTCAAAGAGCCTCCATAGATACTTCTATAGGCATCTGTGCTTCCATGGTAGTCAGGTGAGTGTGTGCATACATGTGGTTCATAGATAAACGGGTACAAGTGCTCCACTGGACTCGTAATGACAATTGATAAACGTAGGTAAATGCAGTTTTCTTCTTGCATGCTTGCATACATTCATTTTTGTCAGAGTTGGTCAATGTGTTTACAGTCATATCGAGCTTTGAAATTCATTCACTTCCCAAAATAGCTAAATTGCATTTATCTTTTAGGCATGCTACAAGACATGAGTTTTTGAAATAGCACTTAGGGAGGGCTGAGGAACAAAGGAACTGCAACACTGGATCATATCCAAGGTCCTGTCTTTGACAGCAGTCACCACCAGCTGCTTCACAGAAAGAAACAAGAATTTGCAGTAGGTAGACAGGGATAATCTTGCCACACATTGGAGTTCATCCTTGTTTCAAGCTACTAAATACTGGCTTGAACTCTGAAGCCTGAGGTATATATCCACTTGAAAATCATTATTGTTACCATTATTAACTATCAGGCCTCCAGTTACCCCTGCTACCTATGTAAATGTCATATCATATATCCAAATACTCAGTGGAATCCTTTAGCACATTTCAAAATAAAAAACCTGTATAAAATCCCCACATGACTCCTAGTCTCTGAATTTTCCACTTCAGAATTTAAGACTAATAGAAGTAGAAACAAATATCTTCTATTTTATCTTCTTGTATAATTTCTGAAATTGTTCACATTTAACATGTTTCTTCTCTTTCATTTTCTCTTTACTAACTTGAACATCTTTTTACCCTGTTTTCATTAAACAGTTTTTCCAATAATGTAACCTTGGGGGAATGAAACACCCATGCAAGCCTGGTTCCTTAGCGATTTACAGGCTGAATTAATATTTTTTGTCTGAGGGTTTATTGTGGGTTTTTCTTTAATAATTTCTTTTCCAAGCACAAAAGATTAATCTCTATAAGTTATCAGAACATAATGCAATTATGGCATATCAGTAACAAAAAATAAAAAGGGATTCCACAATTCAGTCCTGAATCGGTAGTCTTGAAGAGCTCCACAGTTAAAGACTGAGTAGTTTATATTATGACAAAAGGGTGGGCTGATGGACATATCAAATACCCTGGTACTAAAATGAAGATAATAAAAAGATGGGTAACATGCATTCAACATGGTGCTGGCAATTATTCATGGAAACACACCATCCTCTTTATTAGAAAAGCGCCAAGAGGATTGCCTGAACACAAAATACCTCATTTATCCATTTGCCTATGTATTTATACAAGGGATGAAGTACAGAATTATAAGTATGGAAACAGTTGTAAAGCAGTGTGGCATAACCTACCTACAAATAAAGCTGAAATAAGAGCACGATTGTAAGAGTAATGTTGAGTAAGGGAAAAAAGCAAGTACAAGTGAAAATGAAGAGGTATGCAAATTTGTTATAAATATAAGGACATTTTACCAGATGGAGAAATTGGGCAGTTCATCGTCATGTTCTCACACCCTCAGAGTTGTTCTAAAACTACTCCTCATGAAAGCAAATATAATTCGCAGTGCAAGTAAACTGTTTGAATAAATCTTGATCTTATATAAGAACCATCTGAAATTATTTTATTTCCTTATCTGAATACATCATCTGGAAACATCGGAAGCTCTGCCTTTTGGCCACTCTTTGGACAATCACTGTGCCCTAAGCAAAATTCTTTATACTCTTTTGGGAAAGTGGAAAAGTGTTGAAGGTCTTAGTGCTACAGGGCCCATGACGGCAAGAACATACCTATGTAGCACCCATTAAGACATCAGACACCAATAAAATGGATTCATTTATGTTTAATAACAATTAAACTTGTTACTAGGAATATATTTAACTGCTGCTACCAGCGTGAGAATAATGTAACTCATCTGCACAGCTATTTTGATACAACCTCCCCAGCTGATGTCCTTGTCCCCTCACTTCTTACAAGAGCTGATACTTAAATTCCACCATACAATTTACAATATCGAAGGATCACAATGTGGTTGGAGAGGTACTGGCACTTTTCAAATGCAGTAATGTGTTTCTGTCATTCCGTTTTTGTTGGAAAAGACATGAAATTCACAAGGACAGCAAGATAATTTCCAGAGTCAGACTTAAATGCACTGAAAATGAATTTTAAAATGAACATCCTTCCTTTGCAATTTTGTGTCCTGATTATGCTGATCATTCCCTGATCAAGCATCACTTATAACATCAAAATGAATTAAAAAATCAAAATCAATGCTAGTCAATTATTGATGGACCTTTTTATCATGAAAGTATATATAGCAAAGAAATTGGTTTAATAAACACTGCATATCCTATTAGGCATCGTATTTCACACACCTCAAGAAAAAAATTAGTAGTTATTTTAGAACAATATTGATTTTTTGGCACTTCGGTCTTGACAATCTCTGTTTTGTAATACTGAAGAGAAAACCCACAAACCTACATTTTGGAGCATTATTGCTCTGTAAGAGCTATCTGATTGTGCTCAAATATTTTCAAACACCTGATACTCACTTATAGTCCCTCAACATTTGCACTTGCAGACCATTACTCAGGCCAAACTCCCCCCAGAAAGTCATCTGAGAGTATCTGTTTGAGTGGGAGCTGCCTCCGTAACAGTCTGCAGGAGCAATCCCTCACATGGGTCGCTCAACATATGTCCACAGCACAGCCTCCACCTTCACACTTCCCAGCTCAACCTGTTCTGCTGTGTTACTATTTTTACAACCTTTACACTTCCAGTACTTTGAGTACTCTTATTCCTGTTGATCAGCAAGGGATTGTCTTCACATCAAATCTTCCTGTTTAGGTACATGAGTCCAACAGAGAAGGAAGGTTCATGTATGTGTTCTGTATAAACAATTGTAGCTGGATATTTCAGGATTGGCTGTGCAGTGTTTCACAGATCATTGCAGCCCACTGAGCATCCAGCACGAGGCCTCTGAGAACATGCTGGTCACACACAGCCCACTCATCTTTCTCCTCCTCCTCATTTCCAGCTGTGCGCACAGGTGCCCAGTTTCTCTGCCACAGAGCTATCAAAGCACTAGAGGACAATCTTACAGAAAGTCTGATGATGAGCTAGAAGTTATATTTGGAGAGAATAACCGATAATTGTAAGCAAGAGAATAACACATCAAGGGTAGAAAACAGGGAGGAGTAGAAGACTGGTCTGCCTGCACAGGGGAAAGCTGAGAAGCAAGTAAAAAGTGGATTCAGTGGAGGGGGAATCCAGAAGCAAGGGAACTTGCCACAGTAACATTAAAAGAAATTATAGGAAAAGAAGTAGAAGATACACAGCAGACACAAAGAATGAATATGCATTAAAACACATTAACAGATTGGCCATTAGATCTCTCTCAGCCAAGAAAAATATTCTGACAAGACAGAACTAAAAATACACAAAGATTTCTCTAGTCACACTTTCAGTTCTGTTACTCTGAAGAGATGTAGTAGGGAGGTGGAGAGAGGTTGCTTGTGGTTAAGAATGGGGGGAATGGACTGCATTCAATAATGACTGAAACAAGTAGATTAGAAAGATCCTAATAAGGCTGAGAAAAGTCTGAAAAACACTATGAAATGCTGCTCATCCAACTGAAAGCTTTGAAAGGCCAAAACTTAGTTTTGCTCTGTAATATCACTCTTAAAATATATCTTTTCCTCAGATCCATAATATACCATAATATTTTTCCTAATAACTATAAAAAGCTATTTCAGTTTAAGGATATACATCTTGTCTAAGCAAAGATTAGAGATTTCTTCCCTTGTTCATCTTAAAAAATTTAGAGTACTATAATGCATCCAGGAAGGGGAAAAAAGTCTTCTTCTCCACAAAGTCCCCTGTGCTTGTGAAAACCAGAAGTTGACTCTCCGATCTTACAGCTCTTCCATTTTACAGAACTTCTGTCACTACCATGCACCACAGACATGACTTTCTCTCCAAAAAGAAGTGAATGAAATTATGTCATAAGCCTATCAACCCTATTGTCCAGAGGAGCAATCAAAATGACATAAGGCAGACATCCAGGTGTGGTGAATGTTTCAGAGTTTGCCTTGGGGACCTGATTCCAAGCTCAATTAGATTTGTCAATTAGATTCGTTTTGCAGTGATGTAATAATTCTCCTTGCAGGTCACTCGTTTGACCCACTGGATATATATTCAGAAATAGATCCCTATGGAAAGTGGTCTGGACATGAAATTGAGCCTTTGGTGTGGAAGGATATTCACAAAGTTAGAACATAAAACATATTCATTTCATGTAGTTTTACCAGAGTTTCCTATTAATCTTTTCAATGAAGCTGAGGAGAAAAAGAACTTTATGTTCTCACAAATCTCTTTCAAAGCTGTTAAGATACCACATTTAAGGGCATCAAAGATAAAGTAATGGTGGGGAATTCTGGGGAAAAAAATATCTAAAAGCTAAATTTGTCAGTAGTCTTATTTACCCTATAAGTTTATCCACAGCAGGATGGAAACCAGTTGGGAAGACTATTCAGAAAAGCTTGTTTCTGTTTCAGCTGCCTACACTATGCATTACTACATGAACAGTCACAGTTCTGTCAATCTGGCAAGTGATATTAGCAGCACAACCTCTATATTAGTGCAAACTGCACAATATATCTTTAAGAGTCTACTACATGACTGAGCTATAAATATGAAAGATCTCAATTATCTAAATCATGCAACAGATTCAAAACATATAATCAGAGGCTTTAAGAATTTTCTGATTACCAGGCTGCACAATTAGAATGCTTACAACTGAACACACGTCCCAGAGCACAAGAGGGAAACTAAAAAAAAGCCAAAAAACCCCACAATGTAGCAATATAGAAAGCTATTGCTACAACATCAAAAACCAATAGATTGCAGTGACAGATAACAGATGCATAATACAGATGCATAATAATTGTACTCAACATTTACCATCAATCTTCCATGTTCAGCTACTTTACAAATAAAACACATTACTAGCTTTTATGCTTCAGTGATGTGGAAGATACTAATTTCCCTGCTACAGACAACCCAAACTTTTTTATTATTTATAAAGGTGCAAAGTAACCAAATATATTCCTTAGAATCTCACAGGAAGGAGAAATGGACATGTAAGGAGGGTCTCTCTTAATTTTCTCTAGTTCTCAAGCAGGTGGGCTTGCATACATACAGAATTTGTTCTTAGTCAAATAACCGCATGTTAACCAACTTTCAAGTTATGAAGCTGTAAATTTAATTGCTTGTCTTCAATATTCTTTTTTTGACATTTTTATCTAGCTTCACTGAGGAAAAAAAATAAAAGCAATTTATGCATCATTTTAAAGGAAAAAAAATCCCAATTAATTGGGTTTTAGCAGGGAGACTAATCCAAACTCACTACAGTGAAAACTGTAGAAGTTTCAGTGAAGTTTTCCTTGGGAGAATTTTCCCCAGTGCAAGACAGAATTTCTGGTGCAGAAAAAAACCAAGAAAACAAGGCCTAAAAGAGAGAAAAATAATAGCCCAAGGAACTCAGCTTCAAGCCTATTTCCCAAACCTTTAACATTTGTTTTAGCAAGTGAAATACCTCACGGAAGAAATACTAAAAGAGACTTCTCTGAGGACAGTCAGCTGTCCAGAGGCTGAAACAGACCTCAGCATTGCGGCTATGCAACAAAACAAAGGCTTCTAGCCTAATCTCCCACAGTTCACGGTATTTTAACTGGAAGACCACACCAAAGCACACTCTCTTTTATATTTGCTTTGTTCTGTTTTAGGAAAACAAAGTTGTTGAGAAAACAAAAAAGCCTTCAAAAAACCTTGAATATCAACTAAGTGCAAGCTATAAAAAAGTACTACAGGATGAGAAATGATTTTTCTACCCATCTCACTCTCTATGTTTCTCAGCAGATATCCTGAATACATCATAAACTGAGGTAAGAATGGACAAAAAGAAAAACTATAGGAATCCACAGATAAATACAGGTGCATGTTGCAATCTGAAAAGTCTGATGATGCCCACTGAAATCTAACTCAGCATTTCATTCTTTGGAGTGGTATCTGATTACACAAGTGCTGAGCTATGTCCTTGGATTCTTTAGAGTGTGGCGTTCCCAGTTTCACATCTTCTGGCAAATTAGATCCTGAAGATGAACTAAGAATGCCTTACACTTGAACTCACAACGGTAAACACTGGGGGCAATATCCTGCAGGGAGACACAAGGAAATATCCGAGACATCAGAAGCACAGAAACTGTGTTACATCACATCCCGCTGTTACAGTGTGCCAGGATTCTTGTTACAAGGAGGAGTAGCATGACCCAAAATTCACACATAGGTTAAAGGTCTGCAGACAAACCCATGGGAAACCACACAGCTCATCAAGTTCTTCTGTACAATGTCAACAGCTTCCTTCCAATGGTCGTCTCCCCAAAAGCACGACAACATTTCTCCAGGCCCTTCTCTCCCCTGAAGCTCCAGGGCTCCCAGTATGCTGGCTTCACTACTGAGACTGTACTTTGGGGTTGTTGCACAAAACAGCTGCTGTTTTAGATGCAAATGGAAACATCAGTTCCAGAAACAACTACCAGTTCTACTGGGCATCTGACAGACACCTGTTACCTGTAGGTTTTTCACAAAGCTGGAAATATGGTAAGAAAATGTACTTTTCAGCCTCTGTAGCATCCCACACTGTGCTGCTACCAGAAATTTTAAGTCAAAGCAACAGTGTGATTGCAGGCACATTCAGTAAAATGATCCCTTCCTTGTGAAAATATTAAAATACACATATAGTACCCATATAAAATCCCACAGAATACCCAAAATAACCCCCCAGAGGCTGTCATATTGTGTTTCTGGTAAATTTCTTCAGTTCTTTCACAAAAAACAGGGAGAAAGGGACTTACCAAAAGAATATTTATTCAACAGAGCTAGGATGGTATCTATAAAGAGATATAGAATTATAAGTTCATCTAACTACGGATCTGATGCCACATGTACAGTGCTTTCTGTCACAAGATTACAAATGTTTTCGCACGTAGTCTACTCAATGAAAACGAAGCTGTGAACATTACTCACTAGAGAAAATTTGAACACTAATAACTTCTAAAATACAGGTGAAACTATCTTGCATCAGTGTATTTGGGGATAGGTAAAATTATTCTAGCATGTCTAAAATTTGCACGGGTATCACTGAAGGTTTTGAAGCATGTCACCAGGTAAAACCATAAATGACTTTGGGTGTTTCTCCATTTTGCTAAGTAGCAGAAATTCACTTATATCTGGTTCCTGACTGAACACTGACCCAACTGACCAGCCTAAATAGCTTAAAAAAAAAAAATAAAATAAAGCCACTTTTACAGCCTCAGCTGCAGGCCCTCAAGAAGCAGTAAAAGCAGGTGTTAATTTTATCTAAGATACAAAGCTTGCATACCTTGAACGTTATCTCAGCAAGAATTGTCCTATTTTATCCCGTTACCTCGCGCATAGAGTGACACCCAAATTTGAGTGTGAACGTCTCACACCCCTGAGTGTGAAGCCTGGCTTTGTCCTTCTATAGGGCCTCACTCTGGAACCCATCCTGATGGCAGAAATCAGTAAATTTACTCCTGGGTGTCCAAAACCCACTCCAGACGATAAGAGCTGACCTAGGGAGAGCACACACTTGGGCTAAGCTGCTAAAAGAGGCTGAGCACCCGCTACTCCCAGCATCTTTGATCAGGCACCAGTAGTTTACAGTCTAAGATTAATGGAGCCTTTAAGGAAGGTCTAGCAGGAAAAGCAAATTGGGAAATACTGTTGTAGGATCAGTTTCACTGATATATAGAGCTTTCCATTTTTTATCAAAAATGACGGGTACATGGTACATACCCAGTGTGCAACAGTTAGGTGCATTTTTATTTTTGAAGGACTACCACACACTAAGAAGCAAACAAAAAAAAAAAAAAGGGTTTTTTTACTGGATAAAGAACCTCAAAGTGACAGCTTTTAAGACTAAGAGGAACTACACACAGGTAACTCTTCGTACACCTACCTGTCTCTCGTCCCTGTAGTGCCTAAGCTCCATATACTTGTGAAACAGCACAAGTAAGAACTTCAATAAAATGTTTCAATGGGCCAAACTTTCCAAACAAACTCTTCTTTCTCCAGGCAAACCAGAGTGATGGCGGAGAATTGGCAACGCAGATCAAATTGCAGTCCCCTACTGTTGTCTTTCTCTCATGCATAACCTCTAAACACTTAGTATCATGAATTATAATTGCTAATTATTCCCACTATGAAACAAGAATCCCACAGCAAACTGAGAGTAAATACGCATTTCTCATTACATGAAATGATGTATATGAATCTTCTTAAAGAATTACAGACCAGAAGAAAAGAGTTCAGGTTAACTATGATCAGTTACTTATATTTATTTGTGAGTGCTAACTGAGGAAAAAATAATGTTTTGTTTGCAGTTGCTTCTGTTCTTTTTGAACATGCTTCAGTTGTAGGAAAGTCAGACCGAACAATTCACACTTAGGAACAAAATATTTTTGTGATTAGAAAAACAGAGTGTCTGCATATTTGGCATATATGTACACCACATTCTCTTCAATAAATTAAAGAAAACCACACAGATATAGTGAACACAACCTTTGGCTGAACTAGTTTTCAGAATATAAAATAATTAATGCAAAGGAGGCTGCTAGAAAACTTGAGCACTTGTTTAACAATAGAGCTGCTGAGAATGGACAATCACTGTTGTTAACACATTGGGGAGGGAAAAAAAGCATCACCGAGATACACTTGTCTACTGAAACACCAGTGAACCCGGTTCCTGAGGTCAGTTCTTGATACTGATAACTTTAATGGGTGAAGAATTGTACCTGGCATTAAGGAGGCTGCAGTCCTAAATCAGTAGGATAAACGTTCTAGAAAACCACTCAATTGCTGTGCAAAGTGAGAAGAGGCTGTAACTCAGCTCTTGCCGCACAGTTTAGAAGGGGAGTCAGGCACCGAGCAGGCGGGAGGCACCCACCGCACGCTGTGGAACGCCAACCCGCAGCACGCACCAGCCGGGTTCCGAGAGCCGGACGCGTGGGCTTGCCCGGCTGAAACCCCGGCAGACAGTCACCACCCCCGGCATCCCCTCCCGCTCGGGAGCCGCACTCAGCGCATCCACATCCATGGGGCGGCCGGCGCCGAGGGCCCGCCCCGGCCCACGGGAAGGGGTGCCCGGCGGGCGAGCGACAGGTTGGGATGGAAGAAGGCGAGAGGGAGGCGGAGGCGGCACCCGCTCCCGCCGCGGGGGCGGGCAGGGCCCCGGCAGAAGCCGCCACCCTCCGGCGGACCCGGCCCGGCCGCTCCGTGTTCCCGGCTGGTGCTGCGGCGAACGGTCCCGCCTCGAAATCTTGGAGCCCGGCCGAAATGCTCTCCGCAACTTCCGCGGCTCCGGCGGTGTCCTGACCCGAGGGCTCCTCGGCCGGCACTACGCCCCCGGGGCCGCGGAGCCCTGGCGGCCGGTCCAGCCCTGCCCGCCGCCGCGCCCCTCTCCCACCCCAGCCGGAGACCGCAGAGAAGTGAGTGGGAAGTCCCGGAAAAGAAGGTCCCGGGTACCTTCCCAGGTAAGGGGGCTGGACGCAGGGCTCCGGCTGCGCTCGCCGCCGCTGCCCCGGGAGGGAGCAGGTGAGCCCGGGACTCCCCCCTCACGCACCCCGCGTAAATAAAGCCGAGACAAAGTCACCATCTGGGGAGGGGGCGGGGAGCTGCATTAGACGTGGAAGTCACTTACCGGCTTTGCAAGGATCCTTATAATCTATCGCCTCGGCTTTATCCTCTTCATTGAAATCGTAAGTGTAGTCATAATCAAGGCCAGAGCAGGAAGAAGGCTTCCCGCAGACAGTCCACCCGGCCAGCCACAGTGCTATCCTCCAGCAAAGCATCTTCATCCTCCCTCGGGCGGAGAGGTGGCGAGCAGGGCGAGGGTGAACTAGGCGGCCAGCTCGGCTATCCATGCCGGCTTGGGAAAGGAGGGTAAGGGATGGAGAAACCATAGGTTTTGGGGGAGGTTGGTATCTTTTTCCTTCTCCACCTGGAGGCTCTTCCAAGAGACGGTGCTCCCTAGGTAGCCCCAGTCAGACGGGTGCGACACAGAGTGAGGAGCATGAGCGTCGCTGCCCCCCTGCCCCCTCGCCGGGGAAAAGTCGCTGGGTGTGTGGGTGGGCGCAGGGGTGGACTCAGGCCGGGAGATCCTGTCTGTCAGGGCTTCCCCTCGCCTCTGTCAAAGCCCAGCCAAACTTCCCGCGGAGGAGGAGGCGGCGGCGGCGGCTGCTGCCCGCGTCCCGCTCCGCGCCCGGCCCGCGCCCCGCTGCGCGCCCGCCGACCGCCGCGCCGCCAACCCCGGTCCCGCTGATGCTGCCAGAAGATGGATCCGGGCTGCACATCAGCAAACTAACACGGGGAGGGGGGAAAAAAGAAAGGAAAAAAAAAAGAAGGAAGGAAAGAAAAAGGAGCGGGGAGGAGAGAGGGGGAGGAGGGGTGCACTACAGCAAACGGCGGAGCTCTACTGATGGGAGGCAGCAGCTATGCTGGAAGGAGCAAAGTGTCAGAGCTTCGCCCCCCTCTGCACAAACACTTACTCTAAGCTCTGTCTCTGGCCTGTCCCCCCTCCTCCGTCCCCCTTTAACTTACGAAAACCTTACAGGCAACTAACACACAGTCGTCAGCATCCTGCTTACTTATTCATACAGTCAGGGTCAGGATCCGGGCTGCTTCTGATCTGCTCCCTTGATAGTGTGTCTTATGGAAACACACGCGCATTCACTATACGCCTCTATCTCCATATAGCTTTCTCTCTAGATAAGCAGTGCATGGCATTTAAACAACAACAACAAAAGGATTGAGATCAGATAAAACAATGCACAGATCGACACCCGGCAGCCAAAAAAAGCGCGAGAAAATGGGTGATGAGGAGGACGATGAGAAGAATTAACTACAATTTAGGAGATAGGAAAATAAATCAGTGTCTGTATATTTCCCCCTCTGCTGCGGCTGCTTTGCAGTGTTAGCCCCATGAGCTGAAGGGTGGGGGTTAAGGAGCGAGGGGGAGGGGGAAAGAGAAAAGTTTAAGAGCCCACAGTTTGTTTAAAACAGAGGAAGGCATTATAAAAGGTCCATTGGTCTCCAGAAGTTCAGCCAAGCAGCTGGGAACCGGTTCCAAAATGAAAGTAAGAACAAACAAACAAACAGAAAAAAAATAATCGAGGCAAACAAAAAGTAAAATTGCAGCATGCAGCAGCAGCGCAGAGATCTTGCAGTCGGGCTTTCCTGCTCTCACGTGGATCTCCAGGAAAGTGGTGGAGGTTTATTTTCCAAGCGAAGTTTCCGCGGGAGCCACCGCCCCGCTCCGCGGTGTCCTGCCTCGCCTCGCCCGGCCCCGCCGCGCTTCAGCGCCGAGGCGCCCCGAGCTGCCGCCGGCTGCGCGGGGCCGGGTTTTGTTTTAAAACCCGAGAAGGGATCAGCGCGCAAAGCCTCATTTCAGCCGATCAACCTGGAGAGGGAGGGGGAGGAGGGGCGGAGATACGTGCTGCTGGAATAAAATAAGATCAAGCGGGGAAAAAAAAAAAAAAAGATATTATTATATAAGGGAAGCNCATTTCGCCGGGGTGTCACATTTAACACGGACTTTTGAAAGAGCTGCCGCGGAGAGGTGGCTGCTCCTTTCTCTCGCGTCCGAGCCCGCACAGGCTCGCTCTCCCCGCAGCATTTCCCGGTAGCCTTCCCTCCGTGGCAGGGGTGGAAATCCGGAGATAGTCCCTTCCCCTGGCTGTGCCAGGAGCGCAGGCAGCGCCGGCGGCGCGGCCCCCCCCNNNNCCGGGTGGGCACAGTTTGCTGTCGAGGGAGGGAGGGAGGGGGCACAACTTTTTATCGCCGCTGTCACGACTTAGCTGCCCCCCAAAAACGGGGGACGGGGGTCGGGTGGGGGTCAAGGCGCAAAGCCTCCTTTCGAATGACGAAACCTGTGCTGCCTAGCCGGGGACTCTGCGTCTGCCCCTGCCGTCCTACGAATGAAGGGTTAGTGTTGCTATAGATAGGCACTCTCGTCAGGTCATAACATTAAAACTGGAAAGGTCGGTCAAGACAGAGCTAATAGGAGTTTAACAATATTAAGAAGTCTGGCACCGAGTAGCATCAGTGTCTTTGAAGCATCCATGTGCTTCCTTACATTTTTGGCATCCAGGTTGTGTCCACATTGCTCCTAACTCAATCTTGTTGCTCCAAAGTTGAAAGCTAAGGAATGGGTAGCTGCCACTGAAAAGGTGCAGCCTTCACTAGGCAATCTCTGTCCCTGTTCAGTTTGCTGTGTCTCATAAAGCCCTCAAAAAGCACCACACACCAGACGAAAGAAAAGCCTGAGAAACTTGTGGCCTGCTCTTTTCCCCTCTTCCTCAATATACTTCCTATGACTAGCCACCTCAGACACTGGGAACTGACTCCAAGGAAGTTATGAGAGACCCTTTCTGTCAGTCCCTCTCAGAGCAGTGTGGGGGCTGATGGCTACCTCTGCTTGCACAGTGTCATAGTTTGGTGAGCTGTGCTTTGCTAAAGAAACCAGCCTGATCCGATCTGAAATATGATTTCTGTTATTTTTTATGTTCACAAAGGAGGAAGCCTATCTTGCAGTGTTATTAATTACATGCTCATGTGAAAAAGTGGACCCCCTCCAACCTGGTTTTGTTACTTTTCTTGCTCTTGCTTCATATGTACCCACCTTTAAAAAGTTAACTTTCTTCCCTGTGCCTTTGCACCTCCACCCCAAAAAGAAACAATCTCTATCTAGCAAGCACATGTTTGTCAACAGAGCTTTAGAAACACTGATTTTGCTGATTGCTTTACAGCCCAAGAAGAGGAATGTACAACATGCAATCCTCAACATGCCAGTCTCCCAAGTGAGGAGATTATTAGAGCCTCTGCGGTGGGAGATTAACTCTCCCAGCAAGGTAGGCACTGACGTCACCTTCAGCCTCAATCTGCCCCCGACCTCAGCATCACCAGCACTGGCAGAGCAGCACCAAGAACTCACAGCCTTGAGGACAGCTGGCCTTGCAGAGCCCTGACTAAGACAGGAAACAAACTCAGAAATGCTAGATGGGAGTCATGCAGAAATCTGGGCACATGAGTGCTGTAACAAACAAATGTGTGTATATGTCAGGGTAAAAGCTGTTTTCTGCTTGTAACCCAGCACAGCTACACATTAGAATTACTCTTTAAAATATGCACTGCAGCTCTGCAGAAACTATCCTACATTGCTTAGGTATTAATATTCCCATCAGTCACATTAGTAAAAAGCTTTCCTTATATTAAGAGAATTTTTTTCCTAGTAACCAAACTGTTCCACATTAAAATAAACTTTTTCCCTAAGTAACCTGTTAATTATTCAACCTAGCTTCTTTCATGATGCAAATTTTTGAAACATTTTAAGTAAAAAATATTTTTTCCTTATCACACATTCATGTCTACCATTCCAAAAAGCTCACAACTCTGATAATCCATCTGACAACACAGTCAATCAAAAATCCATCCTACAGCCGTTTCCAAAGAAACGAATACATAGCCAGGAAGACAGAATGCTTAAGCTGGAAGGAAACCAACCAAAGGAACACAACAACAGCAACAGCAAAGCCATTTTCCCTTTTCTTTTAAATTTCCTCATTTGTGGGTATATTACAGGGACACAGGTAATGTTAAATGCAGTTATGATAAAAGTGGTGGTGGTATTTATAATTACTGTTATTATTTTTAATCCAGAAAGCTGGAGGCTTTTCAGCTCTTCCTACACAAAAAAGAAACAACCAAAACCAAAAAACTTTTAAAAAAGGACAAGTATGTACGAAAGACAAACACAATCACAGAACTAAAAAAAATGCATATGAAACATCATTGCTCACACCTCCTCCTCATTCTTTGACTATCTGTCTGCTGCTTAGGCCTCCATCTAGCGTGGAGTTTTTGGTGGGTGGACACAATGGGCTTATTCACAAACATCAAGCTCAGCACATGCCTAAGGCTTTGAAGGCTGAAGACCATGGTGGGTCAGCTCCTTGGGACCAGGACTCGTGGGACTTCTCAGGAGGCTAAAACAGAGAAGTTCAGCAGAAGCTGGTTACCTTCCTGCTTTATCTCCTGATAAACATATTCTCTCTGAGGTACCTAGAGCACTTCTGAAACAGCTGTAGTTACGTTTAAGTATTTTCACATTCCCCAAGTGGTCATTCTGTAGGGAAATACTGAAGCTGAAAGCACACTGTGACAAACAAAGTATCTACAGTAACAAACATGCATATACACAATCATAACACTGTACTGAGTAAACCATATAAACTAAACTTTTAAAAATCAAGCACTCATGATCTTAACAGCAGTGAGCTCACCTGAGAAACCATATTTCTCCCTTCTCTCCAACATGTACCCATATATTATGCAAGTTGCTCATTGCATGTTCACATACAATTTTTTTCTACAAACCTCTGTGCTTAATTAACAAAAAGCCCTTCAATGTTATGTTTTCTCTCTTATTTTTGAAAGCATGCCCCATGCTTTCAATAAACATTAGTTGTTTATTCAGGTCCTATTCTGCACACAGAGTTATTAATTTCCTCATGGGCATTTTATGGAGCTTGTTGCTACAGTATTCATGGGATTCAAAAATATTAACTATTTTAGTTTCGTAATACACCTCTCAGATGAAGGGATATTGTGACAGGATATGAATATTACACTTGGGAAAAGAGTTATAGATTGCCTGATTTGATATCTTGTAGACCTGTCAGGACTTGGCACCGTAGAAAACCTTATTTCTTCAAGGCCTGGTTCCCATTGCTTTCAGTTGTAGTAATTTTATTCACTGACTAACTACCTCTAATCAAACCCTGGAGTTTTCAAGCATCTGAAAATGAGAAGCAAATTATCAAGAAGTGTAATTTAAAAGCCTTAAACTAGCTCTATCAAGGAACTCTGTGGCAGAGACAAGAGCTAAGACACAAATTTCAAGCTGTTCAGCTCTCTCAAGACTTTTGACACCGCTTTTCTTCCCATAATTCTTTTTCTTCAATGCTTCCATCAGTTTCTAGAATAAACGTGGCCAGACTCCTGCCAGCAACAGCCCCATCATTAATGATACCCACATAATTCACCCACTGCTTTGAATCTTCTGCTCCTCAACACAGTACCTGTTAGCATGAATATATCATTCTGTGTTTGGCCCAGCATTTGAAAAGATGTGTCTCTCTTCACCACTGGATTTCATGGTTATTACTGGCAGAAGAGGGAATCTTGGGATCCCTTCCAAACTCTGGGAGAGGGTGTTTTTAAATAGCACACTCCCATCTGCTTGCTTCCCATGTCCATGCTTTGCCTCATCTTGGCTTGTTATTTCAAACCTGTCTTCATTCTCCCTTCAGTGCTGGCTGATCCTGCTTTTGTTTTTCTTATCTAGTTAATGCTAGTGTTTGATTCTCATCCCAGTTCCAGCTGCTCTAGTTGTACTTCTCTTTAATCTTGTTCTGGGACTTCTTGCTCTCAGATTCATCTTCAGCTATGCAGGGTTCTGTTGTTGTTGTTGTTTTGTTGTCACTCCCTTTATCTAGTTGATCTTTCTTTTATGTCTCCTCTCCGGATTCAACTTTTAGTTATGTTGACATCCACCCCCCTTGTCTATTGTTTACGCCAGGTGTGCACCACAAAGCTGGTCTTGCTCCTTGACCTTATGTCCCAGTTGCAGATGGAAAGTCCTTGCTCCAGTCCTTACATTGCTGTTCAGGCAGTTTTTTCTTGTTTGCTACCTTCCATCTACCTCTTCCCTCTGTTACTTCTCAGGCACGGTTTCCTTACGCAAAAAATGTTGCTGTCCCAAAATACATTTATCATTCCCATTGCTGATTTCTCCTAATCACACCCCACATTCTTGCTCAGGAGCTTTGTGCTGACTCTACCATGCTGCAAGATCAGTTCTTCCTCCCCATCTATTCAAGTGAGAGAACCTTCCCCTCCCCATCCCACAGGTATGACTGAGGTGGATTAAGCATCCGAAATTACTGCTTCTTTTCAATTAAGTTACAGATCCAAGCAAGGCACTGCTCAAAATGGTCATGCAATGTATCACTGCAGGTGAGACACTCAGGTAAGAGAGCTGATAAAACTGCTTCTATTCAAGGCTAGCTGTGGTGACGTGTAAGTCCATACCAATGTTAGCAGAAAGAAAAAGGATACATCTCTTTACATAAGGATGGATATTCTCCTTCTTTCTATTCTGCTCAAGATTTAACTACATTTCCTACAGGCTGAGCGTACTGAAGCCCTTCCAAAAATACTGCTGTGATTTTTAATTAGGATCAAACTCATATATTTTCATGTTTCATTCTAAAATACCTGGATACCTTAAGCTAACATTCTGAAAGAAAGACTGATTGATAAAGAAGAAATTAAAACTGAAAATCAGCTCATAGCTGACACTAACATGGAAAATATCATACCAAACCTTCACAATTAAGCAAAGGTATGTAAGCAACACAAACAATATCTACCAGCAGAGAGTGTCAAGAAATTTTAGTATTAGACACCCAACCAGACTGTGTTTTTAACATGATTTGTGTTGTTCTCTCCATTTTTAATCCTCTAAAAGCTGCAGAAGAGCAAAACTACATTGATAACATATACTGATGTTAAAACGAGTCAAGCAACAACAACAACAACAAAACCACTGGTGCACTCCTTAAATTAGAAACTGTTCTGTGTTTGCTCAGCATCCCTGATCCTCATCAAGCAATAAATCAATTTGCAGTAGCTGTGGACAGCTATTTAAACACAGGCCCAGAAGAGCTTAATTGTTAAAGCAATGTTCAAAGCTAGAAGGTGTAGGAGGTTAGTATAAGAGGTCATATTAAATATTCACTTGTCTGAAAACAGCTGCTTTCCAAGTGTTAGGAGGCATCCTGACCTTCTCTTAATTAAAAAACAAAGTCTATGAGCTTTGAGCTTAGCAGAGCTTAGCTTGCAGTTCTTCAGAAGATAGATAGAGGCTGCCAGATGAAAAACTGGCATTTAAATGTTTGCCAGCTTGATTTTGTTTAGTTTACTTTATTGTCTAACATAGAAAAACCCCAAAACAAAACAACAACCCACCCCCACCCCCCAAAAAAACCCCAATACTCCCCACCCCCCCAAAAATAGCTAAAAGCTGTTTGGTTTGAAGCTTGCAGTTTACGTTTACAAGTTGATAAATCATTCAAGATTCAATTCTCAACTTTGTAAGAGGCTGCTCCTTGTCAAAGTTGACAGCAAATTTGCATTTGACTTATATCAGAGATGATCAGGGTCACTTATCAGTCATCATTCTAGACACTGGTAACTGGTGAACATAGTTTCTTTGGCAATTATATGATAATGTAAGTGTAATAAAATATAAAGATGATATTACTATTCCCAGACCTGTTCTTCTATGAACAAATGTTGCTGTTCGACTCAGAAGTGACATTTGTTATTAGACTGACTAGGTGTACAGGGTTAATCTTACCCTCCAGTATTCAGCATACTGTCACATAGCTGGGAGTCAGTGGATGATTTTTGACAGAAGAAAGCTTCTAATGAGCCTGATCTTGAGTGACTGCTGAGCATTTTGATCTTCCATTCATTTCTCAAAGACGAAGCAGCTCAGCACCTAGATGAACAACATTCACTGTTTCGAGCCATGTGCCACTCAGATGAAAAACCTCTGGTTTAGTTTGCACCATAATTTATCATTTATAACATCTCTGGCACTCACGGCAGAAAACATGTAACACTGACACTGGAGGTAAGGAATCAAAGCAAATAGAGGAACCTTGCCCTAATTGGGATTCTACATAGACACAATGTATTCTTCTAACTCTGCCTCACTGAAAATAAGTAAGGCCCATAACCAGCAACCGGGAATAAGAATGACAACTGTATTACAGAAAGCAGCATGAAACTATGATACAAGTACTATCAATGACAGAAATATTGCCTGTAGTTATCAGCATTGTTTTAGCTGTGGTAATACTTATAAAAGTTTTCTACACAGCAGAGAACTTTACCTTTTTCAACACTGTCTAACATATATTTCTCATTAATACAGGTAGTAACATACACACTGAATTATATGGTGCAGCTATCCAAAAAAAAAAATCCTCATATACCTAAGGTGTCTTACCTAGCACCTTTTTCTTATCTTCATTTTCATAAGATCAAAAATGTCTATAGCAAAACTAATTTAATTGCATCCACATTATCCCTATCCAAAATTATTTGTACTCTGCTTATTGTCAGTTCTTCTTTTACTACAATAGAACATTTTCCAGCTGGAGCTTCTTTTGAAAGAAGGCACTGATGCACTATGCAGCAATAATTAATATCTTCTGTCTGGAGAATTCAGGGATTATATTGTATTCTAAAGCTGAATACTCTCTCACTCACCAAGGTGATAGTTTTGTGCAGGCACAATCAATATTTGCTGTAAATAATACATATTTCGCAGTAATTACACACATATATATGGAATATACATATGTTTTACAATTTGAGCTTAACTTAAAGCCATTTCCGTACAATTTTCCTTCAGCATGATTAGAGTACTAAGCTCTTGCAATTCATTTTTTGTCCCCTCACCTCAAAGCTATACAATTTGCAATACTAGAGATGTCACAGATGACTGCCTAGAGATAGCTATTGTCAATTGAGGGCACATATATATGAATACTCAATATGAAGGACCCGAACTAAAGTCTGAGACCAAAGCACTTCCAAAATTAATTCCAGAATCTGGAACCAGCATTTACATAAAATTTTTATCTTTCCAAGAAAATGGTGAAAGAGGTCCCAGGCACCACTTACACATACACAGTTCTGTGTTGCACTTAATAGAATCCATTCTCACTGCAAAAGCAGTGAGGATTTTCTGAAGAGTCGGATTTATTATACATTCTCCAGACATCTAGGTTTGTGTTTCCCATGTGCTGGCAGGAATGCCCTTGTCAGATTAGTCACTGAAACCCTTACTTTATGAGTACAAGCTTAACACATTGGATATATGAACAACTCAGAATCTTCAAGAATGAATCATAAGAATCAAGGTGTATATTTGTATTCCTGTTTATTATTATGTAGAACTGCACAACAGGTCTGATTTATTTTTTACATATGTGTGTGCACATGCATTTTATTTGTTTAAGAATTGCACTTACCGTATAAAAACTGCACTTAATTCCCAACACATAAAACCCACCCTACCTTCATCTACCGTAGCCAAACTTGTATCTGTGTGGATCCTCTTTTCAGTGAGTAACATGAGTAGCAGTTTGCAGGACAGACATTGCAGATAAATTTTGCACAAAATGCTAGCAGTGAAAACAGTCAGAAATATTCCTGGTTAAGACTAACCTACACTAAAGCAATAGATCACGACTTCTAAATGCTTCAAGCAGCCTTCAGTTTGTGAGAAACTCTCCTACTACTACTTTTCCTCCTCCTTAAACCTGTTTTCTTCTCTCTGTATTCTGCTCCCGTAACCTGTCACAAATATGCTGAAACCCATTACTTTGTTACTCAACTCTGTATAGAAATTGATACTGTCAGTTCATTTCTATCTTTACAAGTAATTATTTCTTTGGTGTCAAATGTCAAACTATTGAATACAGGGTTTTATATTCGCATATTTCATTTGATTTTTAATACAGTCACTTGATGTATTTGTGACAAGTTCTCTACTCCTGTCCAAGTTCCATTTACTTTAATGAACAGATCAGTTTGCCAATTGCCTCTGTGAGTAAATTTGGATCTTTGGTTGTTATCACTTATTACACTTCTTTCTGTAACTTCTATCGTCAGTGTCACCACAGGAACAGAATATCTGGTTGTTTGGGAAATAAAGATAGAGGAACATGCCTGAGGTTTGGTTTAAAAAGCAGTGGCAAACTGGATGAGGAAGCTCTCTTCTGAAACCCAATTTGTGATTATATTTTAGTATCAGAACATTAACAAAGAATCGTGTTGAAGTAGCCTACATTAGCTCTTCAGACAGTGTACGCATAATTGAGTTAATCGGGTAGTTAGCCAGAGAAGTGATAAAACACCACAAGCAAGGATTCTGTGTGAAAGAATAGACTGGTACTTATAAAAAAAATTATTATTAATTTTCAACAGCGAGCACTTAATGAGCATAATACAGAAAACACTACCTGACCAAGTCTCCTGAGAATGTCCAGGTTAAGGTCTGCCACAAAAATAATCTCAACTGTACCAGCCATGGGCCCTTTTTACAGATTACCCACCACATGTAGTTAACAATAATTAGATGAGGTTGGTCTTCCCAGGCTGAACCCTCCCATCCTGAGCCAAGGTCGGTTTCAGCAAGCACCCGGAGAGAGGGCAGCGCCCGGCCCCGACACCTCCCGACGCTTGCGCCTGTTCTCCCAAGCATCGCCCCCAGCTCGCGAGCGATGGCACGGGAGGCAAGGCGCGGACGTGTGGTGGCACCCCTGCCCTCCGAGCAAGCAGTGATTTTTTGGCATCCTGCGACCCCTAGTGAGAGCCGGGCGGGCGGGAGGGCGGGCGGCCAGGCCTGCCCCCGCCCCGGGCCGCCAGCGCCGGCGGGCTCCCGCCAGGCACCGGCCATTTCCAGGTCGCGGGCAAAACATCTCCCATGGGATTTCCGTTTCCCCCGTTAACTGACTGAAAGCTACTATAAAAACATCATAACGCCTTGCCTTTGGTTGCTTCGAAACAATGCGCTGATTGTGTTGCAACTTCACAAAAAGCTGCTGTAAACTCGCAAGGCAGTGGAGGGAGAGGCGAGAGACAGCACTCATCTTCTATGTACCACCCCAGGAAAGAAAGAAAGAAAGAAAGAAAGAAAGAAAGAAAGAGAAAGAAAGAAAGAAAGAAAGAAAGAAAGAAAGAAAGAAAGAAAGAAAGAAAGAAAGAAAGAAAGAAAGAAAGAAAGAAAGAAAGAAAGAAAGAAAGAAAGAAAGAAAGAAAGAAAATTCCCGCTTCCACTTCTACTTAATTATCTTCATGTAAGGCCTAAGCCTTTGCAAATAGCGACGATCAGTAGGGAAACGGTATTTGTTTGCCCGCTGGTGCTAGGAAAACATTGGTGAGAAGTTGGTCTCACAGCATGCAAATCTGCAAGCTAAGCTTTTTGCTGCTGTCATCATGCTCAGATCCACCAGAACAATGGAGTTTAAAACAATGATTGGTTCTGTTCTAAACACATACACGAATTAAAAGCTGAAAATGTAAACATGCAATTATTGAAGAGGAAAGGGTATTTCTTAACTTGGTTCAGTTCCCCCAACTAAGATCAAGTTGGTGTTCATCTCCGTGCATCGGAATGTGTGTCTGAATACACAGACAATGGTACATAGCAAACTGCTTTCTGTACATGGACATACTGTACACACACTTGTAGGGCCACAGCTACAGTACGAAAGGGGGGAGTGTGCTGTTTTAATTCCGACAATTAACAAATAAAACGTGCAAACAATTCTACCTAATGCTAAAAATAATCATGCCAGAACTTTAATATTGTGATTATCCAACAGAAATTATAACACACATAATATCACTTTTTCAGCGGAAAGATCGTGACAATCTTACTGGGGAAGCACTGTTATCTATCAGATTAAAAGGTATGAAATGTACCTGGTTTTCAAAGACACATATTAATCTCTTGTGATATATTCATTTCCAAAGAAGCAGTAGAGGCCTACAATGAGAGGATAGAGTTTATTCAGCCTTTTACATCAAAATAATTATGCCTTGCCTTTGATGAATAGTGTTGTCTTCTGATTTGTAGCTTTGTAAAACCCACTGAACTGAGATTCAAGCCTTCTAGTCAGTCTTCCTAGAAGTTTCCATCTGTTTACAACCAAACTGATCTTCAGCAGTTCAGATTTAAAAGGCTACTTTGAACTCACTCAAATGATTTTCTTTGAGAGTTTAAATTCTCACAGATGTTTGAAATTCTCCCAGAGGTTTGCATAATGGGAGCATGGATAATATGAATGTTAGACAAGCCTGCAACGGCCATCTCCTATTTTTCCAAAGTTTCTTTTACATGGTTTAGTGCCTCCTGTCCATTGCTCACTTTGCTAAATCACCACTTTAAGCAACATACTGCCAAGCCTATAAACTGCCTCTGAGAAAATGACTAGTGTGGAGAATTCATTGTTAGTTATACTTCTTTTATGTATTTAAAACACCTATCTATTATATACTTCAAAGGAAAGAAAGGAGTTCACCTTTTGCAGCAGTATAGTGAATATCACAGCTTGCATAACCCATAATAGTACATTAGTGAATAAAGAGTCAGTAAAAGAGCTGTCTCTCTTCTACAAAGTCTCTCCTCAATCTGCTGGGCTAATTTTTCTTTAACTTTGCCCCACATATGGGCAACCTTTTACACAGAAGTATTTGTAGGCGTGTTTGGCTGAGCAGAGAGGCTGCAAACCCTGTAAATACCAATATAATCCTGTTGTGTCACACTGAGGGAGGGCAGGGCAAACAGTCTATCAGAGGCAGCAAATCTGATTCTGTGCAGCAACGTACATCAGGCTGATGGCTTGGTTCAAGGCTATAGGGTCCTTTACAGCTGCACAAATCAATTTGTTTAAAAATTTTTATGCAGTTGGAAGTGTACATTACTAGAAGTAAATTATATATATATTTAAAGCATATAGTTTATGTTCAGATTTACGTGTCTTATTTAACAAAGACTGACCTAAGCAGAAAATAAAGATCTATTTTTTTTCTGAACCGTTATAAAAGCTTCCTAGAAGTTATTTGTTCTTTAACCAAATAATTCTGGAAATTCTCACAAAAAATGCAAATTGTAAGTTGATATTTACATACATTCTCTGTAGGTGTCAGCATTGCTTTATATTGTTGTAGAGAACTGTATTTTTTTCTTCTCAAAGAAAGAAGACATGCAGACTTGTCATTTTCCACATTAAAGTCAACTTTTACGCTGCCAGTTTATCTTTTACCACCCATGTCAAACTAAAAGATTCCCTATTATCTTGCATACACGCAGCTGAAGTAAATGTACAGCAAAAACCTACATCATTTTCCTATGCATCCATTTTAAGTTTTAAAACTTTTTTATTGCAGTTATTTTTCACATAAATATCAACTGTATAGATGTAAACACAAGGTTCATGTAACCTTTGCAAATGTTCCTCAAATGTTGCAAGAAGCAGCAGTTCAGTTATGCTAAATAAACTGTGACTCTACCTTCTTTACACAGACAGTAAACTGGACCCAATAAAGTTCTTCTAATTTTCTAGTGGAATTCTCAGAAAGCCACTACAGGGCAAGTATTATTTAATACTTTCATTCATAAACTTATCATACAAAAGAAAATCCACCAGTGAGATCTGTTGATAATACATTATTGAGATGAATTATCCATGCAGAAGAGAATTGTGCTACCATACTAGAAGTGAATGACCTTGGGAGCCAAAGTAATAGTAATTGGATGAAATTGAATTGCACGAAGTGCAAGGTCATAAATAAAGCTCAACAAGAAGAATTGTTTCTGGGATCTCAGGCATAAAGAGTGATTGAAGAATGATATTAATTAAATAGTCAAACAAAATTATTATCAACCTCCTATACCCATGAAAGATAAACACAATCCAAGCACCTATGAGGCAAGATATTTTCAATTAAAAAAAAAAGAAACATTGATGACATTATTACAAGCTTAAGTATATATGAACATTACTTGAAATGGTGCATATAATCCTGACCATTCTTTTTATCAAAGGAACGGAGAGCCTCTTTTCCAGAAGGCTATTAAGAGAGCACTTCAAAATCATTTGAAGGGGTATGTTAGCTTCCTATAAGAGTAGTGGAAAACAAATTAACTACATAAGAAAAAATCAACACAAGAAAAAAAAAAGTCTACAAACTGCTCAAGAATGACATTAAATCTGGTACAGAGAGTCTGACACCACCGCCCAGAAGGAATAATAAAGGAAGAAATCTCGTCTACTTTTCAAAGGGACCTCAAAAGAGAACATATGACCTGTCTGCTTGGTCTAAGAGTGTGATGGAATCTGTGTCCCAGGGAGGCCTGAGTAGCCCAATATTTCATTTGCATTACGGGTTTGAACCTTGTGCTATACCATTATCTATTGATAAAGTCAAGTGCTACTTACAGCCACTGATTGTGGACAGTCTCAGTTGGTCTAAGTGAAATGGAACAGATGAGAGTTTGTGGGTTTTTTGCAGTGGTAGTCTCAGAATCTATTCAGACTGGAATTATCCTCCTTCACTACAAGTGAAAAGCACCTTGATTACAGAGACTTCTCAGCACTGGCTGGCTCACAACCAACATTTTTGAGTTAGGGAATTAAATTTAGATGAGGATTTCACATTGGGCATTTACTTAATTGCAAGTTTTACCTATTTCCGTAACACACACCCTTTAGAAAAGGTTGCTTCTAAAGATTTGTTTGCACACACCTTTTTGTCTTCTCTGCCCCCTCCCACCATGTCTCTATTAAATTTGTCCATAAAACTGTAGAGCTACACTGACTTATTTTTAGGTCATCTCAAAAGTACTTAGAAGCTCCTATTAATGGCACAGTAGAATGCTGAGTTTTCTATAACTCTGTGGCTGCAGAATCTTGTCTCTATCACAGATTTGCCCTTGGGCTGCAGAATAAACAAAGAGAGTATTTATAGCCCTTCTCATACAAAGAGATTTGATCATTCAAAAAGAAGGCAATGAATTGCACAGTACTCTATATCCCCGGGCTAAGTACTAATATTAGTGTTAAGGAAAAGCTGATGTCACCTGATCTGTCACAGTATCTGCATTTGTACATCTCTGGGTAACAATGGGCCAAAAAGGTTAACTATTATTTTTGAATTAATTTATTTCAACACAGTCCCATTGTCATGACAGATTTAGAAATATTTGCCTCCACCTGAATTACATCAGATTGCTATAGTTGATACAGGATATAGGAAAAATCAAAGTAACACTTCTCAGAGTTCATCCAAAGAAAGTTTTAAGGAAACAGATGGCTCTGACCATTTGGAAATGGCCCATAGCTATTACTCTTAATAAGAGAAGCTGGAGATGAGGTAGACAACCCTTTCTTTTTTTTAAGGCTGTAATTTGATTCTAACATAAGGTTGAGAAGATTATTGGAAAATTCAAAGCTTTTTGTACTGTAAGGCAGGAACTCAACAGAGTAAGCTCTGTGACTTAACTGGCCATCTCAAAATCATTCTCTACTCTCTGAATCCAATATCCTTGTTTTGGAGAAGTTTGATTTAAGCTACATCTTACAATGTGGCACACAGCAGAGCTTTGCTTTATTGAGAATACCCCTGGCTGGAAGCCTCACTTACTCAGCTGGATTGACTCCTCTGTGGCTCAGGCTACTTGTGCTGCAGTGTCAGAGATATTCCTCTCTCCCTCTGTGCTGAGTACACACACTTCCATGCTCACAATCACAGCCACATCCGGACCCTCCTCAGCCCTGGAATATTCTCATAAAGCTCAGTCTTTATTATCCTGAACTACGGTTGATTGCTGTAGATAAAAACTTAAGTAAAAACATCCAATGTAAGTTTATGATTTTGCCTAGCTTCTATGATGAATAACTACTTTAAAAGCAAGATAACTTTTTATGACTTTAAAATGTATTAGAATCCAGCAGAACCATCAAATTGATCTCACTCTTTGTAACCTTTTCCTTTATTGTTGCTGTAAATCCAAAATCCAAATTCTTACTAAAAAAAAAAAAAAAGATTTAAACACTCAAATCCTTAAAACAAACTACTAAAATGCGTAGTAACGACAAATTGGATAAATGCTCACATGCAAGGAAATATTTTTAGACTACTAATGCATTGCCATGTAAATTACATTTTGTCACGTAATAGGTGAAGAGAAAATGGGAGTATTTGCTAAGTGATCAATCACTTAGAAAATAAGAATAAAATTTTGGGAATCTCAGGTTGTTTTTCCACTGTAAAACAATAAAGTGATTTTCAGTTCAGTTACTTCAAAGCATGAGGACTAGAAACAAGTAACTTCTTAGAAAGGTGGGAATCCCCTTATGAGCTGTGACATAGAGGTCCTGTTTGTATTGCTGAAAGGGATAGAGTTTGAAGATGTCAGAGATAAGGAGGAAAAAATAATTTTTTGATCTTATGATACTATGATTTGAAGAAAAATCATATTCAAATTTTAGCAATAATTCATCTGAGCAGACTTGAGCTTGCAGTCCAACTTTTAAGTGCAGTCTGGATCCTACTCTTCATTGATTAGGCCCTTCCTAAGTAAAACCTTGTTGCACAGGAGCAGAGACCAACTGGATTACTTCTACTTTGTTCTAGAATGAGGAAAAATTAATTCTGACCACATCACTGTAGCATTGGCTAAATTGATGTCTAAAAGGAGGTGTTGAAATGGAAAGGGTAATCACAATGAGATACATGGAGAACAGACTAGACGCAAACTGAATACTTGAAAGCTGATACTCCAGTTTTGTTTTGATTGTGATTTTAAAAGAATCCCTTACAATGGAAAGAAACTAGATTATTGCAAAATTTGTAAAAGAAAACAAGTCCTTCGCAGAGATAGGATATAGATCTGAGTGTCAAAGATAAATACACATTGTCATAACAAATTAGGAAACCTGTAATTAATACGTTCAGTAGTTTGCACTAGTATTTCATATCCATATATACCATAGACTAACTTACTCCTAGTGACTTTTTCTGGTTTTCTATTTAACAGTTGACGAAATGTTAGATATGTGCATACAGATAACTGTTATTAATACACCAAATAGCTGTAATGAGTGTAGAATATGGTGTATTGAAAGCACAAGATACATTTATACAACTCCCTTGAAAAACATCTTTTAATGTGATTGCACACTACATTTTCCCTAAAGTGCAAGAATGAACAGTAATCACTGGATTCAACACTTTGTTTCATATTGGTAGTACAGAATGTGGACCCATGCCCTCAGATTTCTCAGGAAATTAGGTGTTTTGCTTTTTCTCTCCCAAAACAGTACCTCACAGGATCTTTTTGGCAAAGACAGTGACAGAAACTCATTCTCCAGGGCAACATAATTTCCTCAGCTACAAGACCATCCTTTCTTTTCTTGACATCCCAACTCATTCGAAACACATATCCCAACTTCCTCAACAAAACTGAGATGAGTCCTGCAAACAACAGACTCTTTCACTGTGTTGTGCTGATTCATTCCAAGCACTGTTCATCCTGCACACTGAATGAGGCATTCCTGTGGGAAAACAAAGGATGAGATCATGTAATTAAAGACTATCTCATAATGTACACAGGGACTGAACTATAATGGCCTCAACAGTCTTAATTCTATTTCTTAACTCTTGAGTGATTAAGAGGTTTTTGTTTTCTAAATCAATAGTTATGAGCAAAGACATTTAAAAATAACCAAAAACTGCAAACAACAACAAAAAAATAGCCACGTGGAACCATACCAACTACTGCTTTATAGTATGCAAGGAGAATTACCAGTGGATCCAACTGGAGTGGAAAACAACAACACTGCTCCTTTTGTTGAACATTTTATTCTCAATTTGCCTATCCATTAATGTTTATATGTTTTCCAGAGATGCTTCGATTTTAATGGAATTCTGCAAGATTAAACTATTTCCAAATCCTGCCTTCTGATTCCTACCAGGTCACAGGCTTGCTTATTTCAGAAGGATGCTGATGAATCTACTCATATTCCCCAGGCCTACCTGACCAGTAGAGAAACCCTACAGACCTTGTTCTCTGTAATTTCTCTTCTGAGTGCTCTGTCAAGTTGGACACCATTCCATTCTGAAGGAAATGTAACTTTTTGTGGGCATTCTAAATTAAAGGCATTAATTTTCTGAATCTCTCCTAAAATGGATATCATTCTCGCCTCCCCCAGCACAAGTCCCTGGTACAATGAGCACAAGCTCATTTTGAAGCTGAAAGCCTGAAACTCAGGCATTCAGTATTCTTTGACCATTCCCGAGAGCTGGATCTTCTGCAAGCCCTGACAGCCATCCCACAGCAAGAGATTATTTTGAAAAAACATCCCTCCTCCCTGAAATTCTAGATCTGGAAAGCGCTTTGTTTTGAAGCTGCAGAGAAACAGATTTCAGATGTTCACGCCTCATGCTTTTGCCTCAGCACACCAGTCCTCCCATGCTTAGTGCTGCCCGGCAGCAGCACAGGCAGCGCTGCTCGGCAAGGGGGCCAGTCCAAGAGCCCGGGGCAGTCCCAGCACAGGCCTGGTACAGTGCCATACACACCAACACCATGGGCAGAGAAGGGCACTGGAAACAGGGCCCATCCAGGCACTCCAGTAAGGAGCAGCTGAAGACAAGACTTGAGTTAAGGCTGCGGCATGAAACAGAAGGGAAAGAGCTAAGCAACAGACTACCTGCAATGCAAGTCCAAGGTCCAGCAAGGGAAGCAGGGATGGACAGACAGACAGACAGACCCAGCACAGCTCTAGAAGGGAGTGGAGGCTCAGGCCTGAGCTTTAATGGAGCCCCAGGGTCTGTAGGCAGAGGGTGTGTGGGTGGGGTCCCAGGTGAGGCTTCTCAGGGACTCTAATGTCTATCAGTGCACTCAGGGCACGAGGAATGTAGTGTTCAGTGCTGGGGTTAAAACGAGGAATAGAAGGGTCTTCTGAGCCTTAAGCATGTTCAGTAGTTTGCAGCCTTCAGAGGAGGGTGTGAGCTTCTATGAAGAATTCCCATTTGTTTTTTTTTTCCCATATTCATTTGGGGCTTTGTGGCTAATATCACTTATTTAAAGGATTTACTCTTCCTCTCCTTCTTAAGTTATATTTTGACTTATATTGGCTTCATTTGTTTGAAGCTGTATCCTTCCTTTCTCTGTTCTTTTCGTTTGTCTCCTTTGTTCATAGTTTATGTTTGTTGAAATGTAAACTTCTGGGGACTGCAACGTTGAACGAGTTCTTCAACTCTAGTTGAACTCATTAATGTTGGGAACAGGAGTCAATGGAGCATAAAGGATGTAAAAACTTTTGTTCTTCACTCCTGGAGGTTTTTTCATCATATGTGCTTGTAACTCCACTTCCAAGAACCATTTTTAAGTTTTTCTAGGGTGAAGAACAAGTAGTGAGTAGCACAGCAACACAACAAAGCAGTGTGGCACTGATGGTGAAAAAATGTTCCATAATCAGTTGAACCTTAGGGCATATTAGGGCGCTGTTTCATGAGTTTTGCCAGAGCACCTTTTTTTAAGATTTCACACCAGAAAGCACCATTATATACTGGATAATTTCTGACACAAAAGGTAGCAGGTCATAGTCTCAGTTGTGTTTTGTTTCCTTTTCCCTGTTTAAGAACCAAAAACTGCTGGCAAAGCAGACAGGAAACTCTCAGTGTGAAAGAACATCACAGGGCTTATTGATGCCAGGCAACACTGGACTTCAGATGCACTGAGCATTCAGAGCAATACAGATACATTGTGAGAATCAAACAGTCACACCAAAAATCTGTGGTTACCTGTTATAACAAGAAATTGGACCCAGAAACACAGTTGACACACATCATCTTAGTGTAATGGGCACAGCACCGGCGTACTCTGCTGACTTCACCCCTGCTGTTACTGGCTGATCTCTCCCAGTACAGTCAGATGCACGCAGTCATGAACTAGTTCACTAACTCTCTGACCAAGCATCACACAAGATTTTATTGTCCCAAAATTCTTCAGAGATTCAGAAGCTGACCCTCTCAACCTCTCTATGAAGCACATCCAAGCAGGATTTACAAGCTTCGACACGGTTCCCTGCTAACACGGGCTAAATGCTTTACAGGCCACAGAGTGAACAAAGTGGTGTCATGACTTGTGTGCTTGTACTTGGACAGCTATCCAAATGCTAGAAAATCCAACCTTAATTAAGTTGTTAAAACAAGCTGTTAGAGATGCAGGATTTGACTGCTTACATAAAATAAATTATGCTGGTTAGATAAGTATGCTTATCACAGCGGTTTTACATATCTTCATTATTCCAGTGGACTGTTTCCAATCTAGTAGCATATTTCTATATATTTTCACTAAAGCCCAAGATACGGAGCAAAGCACTCTGGGCTTTCTAAGTGAGAAGATGATCAAAATTCATAAATATGCATTTAGTAATTCATTCAGCCAGTGCTAAATAAAACCCTTTATACAGGCTTTTCAAAAATATTCAGTGTGTGAGGTGAGTTCATTGATGTGGTGTAGCAGATTCAGAGCAGCCAAGATTTGACCAAGAGTGATCAGCTCTTCGTCACTGCTGGTTTTACTAAAAGTTCCTTCTGATGATACAAAGTAGAACTAAAGCATCTAAAGAGAAGCTATTTTCCCGGTCCTCTTCCTAGTGCACAGGCTGTTCTTGGGAGAATTTTGAAGTAACTAAACTATAATTCTAGTTAGAAAGCACTCACACAAACTCAAATGAAATACAATACTGAAACAGTTCAAACATTTAATTATGCATAAAGCAGAGAATATATGTTGATGATGAATAAATCAGAATGAAATGGGGTGGAGGGTTTGGGAGAAAGTAAAATTTCCTTGTTAGTAGCAGCTCCAGAGGAGGGCCACAAATATGGTCAGAGGACTGGAGCACACACCTCACCTCTCCTGTGAAGAAAAGCTGAGAGATGGAGTTGCTTAGCCTGGAGGAGAAAAGGCTCACGAGCTTTCATGACAGATGGAGACTTTTTACCAGGGCCTGCAGTGATAACACAAGGGGCAAGAGATTTAAAATGAAAGAAGGTATATTTAGATTGGTTATAAGGATGAATTTTTTTACAGTGGAGGTGGTGAGGCACTGGCACAGGTTGCCCAGAGAAGTTGTGGATGCCCTGTCCCTGGAAGTGTCCAAGGCCAGGTTGGATGGGGCTTTGAGCACCTGGTCTTGTGGAAGCTGTCCCTGTCCATGGCGGGGGGGTTGGAACAAGATGATTTTTAAGGGCCCTTCCTACCCTAGACATTCTGTGATTTTCAGATTCTACCATCTTGACTTATCTTTAAGCATATGAGATTTTATATTATGGTCATGCTTGTTTATATATACTTTGATAGTTATGAATATATTTAATTCACCACTTCAGCTCATCTTATGCATTTAAATTAATTAAACAATTTTCTTTGATATTATGAATATGTTTTAAATGTACACAAATTATAAGTTCCTCTTTCTGAAGTCAATCAATACTTAGCAAATGGTTATACGAATTTTGAAATGCAAAATATTTGCACATTTGAGTTTCAGAAAATTCTAGTATGTACAAACAGAATAGATCAAATTATGTCTTAGATATCGAAATGTAGTCTATCAAATATAAATAGCAACAAACAACTGACTTTTGGCTAAAATGTAGCACTTAGTGTTCAAGTACTGAGTTAGAACTGCTAAGAGAGCTTTAGCTAGACAATAAAAAAGCAGGATTTAAACAAATCTTCGCCACTTTTCATGGCTGTGTTTTGATGCAAAATTCATGTTCAAAATTCATAGAATAAAAAATAAACAGCATTATATTCCATTTTACTTGATAAAAGACTTGAAAAAAGGCAGTATCCTAGCAACTAGACATCAGAACTTTTCAATGCAAACACCTCAAGCATTCACTGTGTCAAGCAATAAAAATAGAATAATAAAATTCCAAACTTGCAATAAATCCTAACATCAAACCTGAAAATAAAACAGTTCGACAATACATCGTAGATTTGAGCTCATTTTTTTTCTGGCAGAAGTATATGCTGAGACAACTTCCACAATACACTTCTGTGACTGATAAGGCCAGATAGTTTTGTATTCTTGCCCATTTAGGTCTCTAACTGCTAATCTCTAAAACCTTACTGTATCAGGTTTCTTTTGATGACTTATTTCATATCCAACACTTTTTCTGGACTTGTTCCTCCTATTTAACACAAGCTGTCAAAAGCCCTGCTTGTGGCCCTCTCCTCAATCTGCTCCACCCTGAAACAACACAAGCTGTCATTAGTACATGAGGATACTTGATAAGTATCAGGGAGTACAGATCCCTGGAACATCTAAAGAAAGTGCCAGAAGTGGGCCACATGTCACAAACCAATAAACTACAAAGCCATTTTATAAAGCCGGCTGCATAATAAAAGTACATTCATTTAATGTCTCTTCCATGCTTTCAAAGCACTTACTGATCTGATCAAATGAAACCCTACCTCTAGCTTTATCACACACTATTGATGCCTGTTTCTAGAAGACCATCAAAATTGCTGTTAGCTCTGCAAACACTACAAATACTTTTTTGGCGTCTTGTTTGATATTCACTCATACTGCTATTATTTTGGGTAATTCCTGCCTTGGTTTTATTCTGTTGCCTTAAGATGGAGAACAATAAAGTGATTTGGGTAAAGAGGCTGACACCAGGATGTGTTTCATCTGCACAGTAATCAATAGCAGCCAGAGCTCACAAGGAAAACATGGATCGAGATTTTTTCCTCTCTTTGATTTGAGCATGGGTGAAGACCTGAATGTGCTGAGCATCCTTTCCAGCAAATGGCGTGCTGAAATTTGTGCACTATTTCCAGTAAATTCAAAACTCCTTGCTGACCCATTGTATAAAACAGAATAGCACAGAGGAAGTTAACTATAAACACATTGGTGCCTTTGAATGAAAAGGGCACACGGATTGAGGGGGAGGGCAGGCTGAGGAAGAGAATCCGGGCAGGCCAAGGCCCAAATCCGCCAGTATTCATGTCAGGCAACATCGTGCAAATGACCATCAGAAAGAAGGAGGGTTCAGCTTCTAGGTGGGTTTCTAGTTCAAGTATCAGTAATTTTCCAGCCAAAACCCCTCTGCTGGGCCTTCTGCTGTACATGCTGGGACTTGGGCAGAGGTTAGTCGGGGAGAAGGCTCACCAGCACGTCCGGAAATGGCTCTGAGAGCCATTCTGTATCTGAGAGCCAAAGGTTACTCACAGCTCACGTGCTCGGTCACACTGACTTGGAAAAAGGCCCCTCTCTCCCAGTAGGATACTGCAACCATCAGGTTATCAGGCAGTTTCCATTCCTCTGCACACAGCTACTCCACTGTGATTTAAGAAGTACCACATTTAAAACAAGAGTAAGTAATACTACATAAAATTAATAACCTAGGCAAAATTGATAAAGAAAAATGAGAAGATCAAGAAAGTATGTATATTTGGCAATGACTAAAGCAAAAATAAAATGTTTACTAGCGCAGGTGATTAAAAAGGCTTATTCTGTGCACTGCTGTTTTCTATCTGGAAAGAAGGATGAGATATTCCATCTTTAAGGGAGAACAAACTTTGTCAGAGTGGACTAGTTACTACGGAATATGTAAAAAAACCTTACGCTATCTAGAGTTAAATATTTCTAAATTCCACATAGGACTCCCAGAAGAGAATCTGAGAGGATTTCAACTGACTGTTTTTATTTTCTGACTGAGACTTTTTAATAACTTGAGTCAACGTCAGAAAACTGGAGCAGTACCAATATTCTGTTGCTGTTATTCAAAAGGTCACGCAAGATGAGCTAGGGAACAGAAGGACAAATGGTCTGACGTCAATCCAAACAGACAGAACTGAAACAGATAAGATGCTTCATTTTTATAAGGTACTATTCATACTATAACACAGCTATAGGATCATTCCTTCCACCAGCCTGATACCCTCCCAGGAGGCTTCCATTTCAAAATGCCTGGTAGCCGCAGGTTTAAGGCAATTGCCTGGAAGGTGGGAAAACTTTCTTCTTACCAGGCTGAGAGAGGAATGGAGGCCCTTTTCATGTACCCCAAGTAGGCATGCTATCACTCAGACACACAGGAGAACCCACTCTTGGCTTGAGCATCTCAAGGCAGCTCTCTTACGTATGCAGTCAAAACAGTTTGGATATTTCAGAAAATTTCATTATAACTGAAAATATTTGCCATATTGAATCCAATTTATAAGTTTGGATGTAAGAATAATAACTGATTATACCTATTTCAGAAAACCCAGCTCTAAAATTGATCAGCAAAGGTTCTTGCCATCACTATGGGTTTTTTTATTCAAATTTTAAGAAAAGAAAATTTTAATATGAAAACATTCAAGTCCTTCCCCATCCAAACCGCGCAGTCGGTCTGCCCATCTCACCTTCAGGCAGCTGTAGTATTGTTTAGTTACAGCACATCCTGCTTCCACACTCATCAGCCATGGAAGACAGTATAAATAAATCCATTTATGAGCGTGTCTGCACACACAGGTACACTACACACATCACCACCACTTCCCTCTGCTACCTTGTTCTTTGCCTTCCTTAGCTGTACAAATACAAGCAATGTAAGTACACGTGCTTGGCAATCTAATTTAAGTAACTGGGTTTTTTTGGAATTACACAAATTACATTACAGCTTTTCAATCTCATGTTACAGTAATACTATATTGAAATATATTACAAATTAAATTATTGCTATTTATTTAATTCATGAAGTAACAGACTGGCAGAGCACATAACAGAAGTGATCGAGGCTCAAAACCTAATTATGGAAAATTTTTTGAAAATTGAAAATTACTTAAATATTTTTAAGTAATTTTAAGTAATTCTATCACATTGTTATCCTGTTAACTTAAAAGAATCACTTAATTACCCTGAAAAAAAGTAAAAGGCAAATTTTCTAGGGAAAAAAAAGTCCCAGTAGCACTATTATGTGTGTCATCTCAAAATAAACTACATTTAACATTGACCAGTAGTTAATGTTATAGATGTGAAACTGTCCAGAAGTCCAGATCCATAATGTTCGCATTAATTCTACATAGAGCTGTCACAAGTCTGAAACTTGGGCTTCAGCTTTTGAGCTGAACTAGGTGTTTAAATGAATTTTCATAAGCCTCTAGGCTCTCAATTTACCTTGAAATCAAAGAAACTTAAGGACATATCTAAACTTCGGGTGTATTTGGCCCTTTGTTGCATTTTTTAATACACAAGGGCAACATTTCTATAAGCCCTTAAAAAAGTTAGAATTATAAATCCCATGACTTTAAACCCAGATGGGAACCAAAACATTATGGCTTTTTGGCTGCTGAAAGGTCTTTCTATTCAAAGTAATTTCTTATTACAAGAACAGATCCTGCTGTTGGACTACAAGGTCATTGATCCTTTATTTCAATTTATGACTTTTAACTGTAAGGATCTGGACCTTTTCTTCTAATGGAAACAAAACCTTTGTGTAAATTTGTGAACCTGAATATTATTACAATCACCAAACTATTATACCTTATTTATGATCAAAACCAGTAGAAATAACAATAAAAAGTTACTTTATTTAAAACACACCTGAAAAAGTAATTCCAAGAGCTTTTTATTGTCTTGTTAATGATTTTCAGACACTCTGTAGACATGAAACCTAGAAAACAGACAGAACTTCTTAATGAAAAATGTAGTGTAAGGAAAGCTTGCTACCTATGTATGTACAATGTGAGATTTTGAATCTCCCATTTCAGGTCTCTCCTCAGCAATGTTTTCTCACTGCGCCCCAAAAGAAAAGCTTTCTAGTGCCACCAGAAAACAATGCCAAATAACTTCACCTTCCCTGCCTCATAACCAGAGCTGTCACTTCCCTTGGGGTGCAGTTGTGCAGTCAATCCACCCTAAAGCAAAGCCATACCTGCAGACAGCTCCCACACTGACAACTGGAACAGCAGTGGTGGCTTATGGTTTCTGGTCCCTGTAGGAGGTATGCCACTGGTACCTGGAAGTCTCCTTGGATGAAAGCATAATTAGAAGTATCTCCAAGAAAAAAGAATTTTAGAGCAGCCCAACATCTATTCCTATCATTCCCTATGGCTTACAATTCCCCAGAAGCTGGGGAAACACTGCAATTGCCTTATGTTCCATCCCCTGGGTTCCACATCCATATCTCACATCTGCCCCGTCAGCAAAAACAGCAGAGTCATAATTCCTATTTGCATCCCTCTGTCCTCACTGTCTCTTTCTCTCTCTCCAGAGAGCCCATTTAATAGTGCAGAGCTCCTTTGATCTCTGTACTCCCAGCTTGAACAAAACAGCTGTGTAACTTCGCAACTGCATCTCCTCTTCCTCCAAGAGCTCATCCACATCATTTTCCTGCCTCTCTTCTGAACATGTCTAGTCAGAGAAGATCAATAGGCAAGACAGAATCACTTATAAGCTCATATACCATTACCACTTCCCCCCATAATCAATCCCTGAAGCTAAGGTCATGAAACTCTGAGACAGCACAGCATAGAGAACCAGTTGTTAAAACTCAGCTTCACTTTATATTAATGAGGCTTTCTGGCTTTGTTAACCTTGGCTGTAGAAAAACATTGTTATAAAAAAGCCTCTGAAACATCCAGCCAGTGCCAAGGCTTTGTACCTGTGTGCACAACCTTTATCACATGCATGTATTTCATAAAGACACATCTGTGCACACAATGATAAGGGTGGAAATACAATAAGAGAGCAGGGTCTTTGGCATACCTTTAAGTGAACCCTCATATGACTTGAAGAAGTCAGCAGGTGCTAGCTCTAAATGACTGACATCTATGATCATCTGTTTAAAATGTCTTTGGTAGGGAAGGAGAAGAAAGAAAAGACTTGATGAGTATAGAGTCCTGCACTTGTTTGTTATTTGGAAGAAAAGTACCAGGTATAAAGGGCTCATCTTCTGACCAACAGGTTGAAAATTTGTTTGCTACTTGGGGGAAAAAGTGAAACAAAAAAAAAAAAATTTAAAAAAGACCAGTTGCTGTATATCACCAATTTTCTCTTTCTGTTTCAGACATCAGAATATTATAATTTTTGTGTGAACAGAGCTTAATCATCATGACAACGTTAAGGTCTAGAAAGTAGTATACATGCAAAATTTGTGAACATGGATATAATACAAACAGGATATTTATACATTGCTTTTAAACCATAAAATAAAAGTACACTTTTGATAAATATCTGGGTCTCCTATAATCATTTATTTCCTACAAGAATTGTTTACTTAAAGTTCACTGTAAACCTCAAAAAAGCAGAGAAATGAGTTGAAATCTCTCCTGATTAAAATAATATTACTTCTAAAATGTTTTTTCTCCAAAGGAAAGATAAACAGTTTCCCAAATGAATTCCTCCCCTCCTACCAGCATCATGTACTAACTCCCATGGAGAATTAAACTCGGGACCTTCAGAACAGATGGCAAGGGCCTTATCTGCTTTCCTACCACAGCAGGAGGCAATATAGGTTTGCCTGATAATGCACTCACAATGAGAAAAAGGTTTATTGACCTCTCTCAATATATCTACATCCACCAAACAAACGCTTTTTAAATTTAATCTACAGGTTTTGACTTTTGCAAGTTAATTTACAAAACCTATGCCAAGTATTAAACCTGAGATACTAAAGAAATAGTTTTCATTTTAGTGCAATTCCAGCTGTACATTTTGTCAAATCTCTGGCACATTTTATTCTCTGACTTTAATTAAAAGACAGATAATTTTCAGCATTTATTTTAATAATTCCAGTGTTCTTTTTCTATGTATTTCACATCTTCCTTCCACATTTGTTCTTAAATTATGCCATGGCTTTGAGACTGCTTTGGCCTGTGCTATATAATGAGCTCATAGTGGTTTAGCAGATGAGTAAGCTCAGTTCTGACACTGCAAGAGCCAAACAGCTCCTTTTGTTCTATCCAATTGTCAGCTGCCCACCTACAAAAGTCTTACAGCAAAGAAACAATAAAATATTTCCTGCAAACTATGAAAAATATGTAGACATCAGACCAAAACCAGCTGCTCTCCTGAAATCTTTTTCCTTTGCAACTAAGTAATCTAAACCTAGTTAACACTCAATTCCTGAATGTTTCAACTTTTATTTGAATGCAACAGTCTCAAAATTTGGCACTGTTTTACATAATATTTTATTATTCAAGGTCATATTAAAAACTATTTTTAATTTTTAGTGATTTGCAAAGGCAACAAAATTAAGTTTAGGGTGATCTTTAAACAAAAGGGAAAAAATGATGAAAATGTTTTGAAGTATTAGGGAGTGAAAATCAGTGATGGCAGCAGATCTGATGGCTATTGGGGTGCTGAAATATATGTTGATGGGCTCCCCATAGTTTCTTCTAAAAAGGTATTTATTTACACAGTTTTCTTTTTTCCTAGGATCCTTGCTGGAACTCACAGGGAACCAGAAAGACCTACACCTTCTTTACAGGGAGAAGAAAAAGAAAGACAAAATAAATTATTGAATTATTGACTCACTAATACTTCTAAACCCAGTATTTTTGCTGTTTGGATTACATCAATAGGGGCTGAGGTTTACAAAGCTTGTTCTAAATAACTCACACATGTTTTTTCACAGAATGGTAACTACAGTGGGACCATTCAGCTGTCTACCAACAAATGAATAGAACTTGTAGAAATGTACACGAATAGGTAAGAATGATTGTGATTATAATCTCCCCATATAAACATTGCCTGTGCATCAAAATAATTCTGTCATTAGCTGGAAAGAGATGAAGGTCTTGCTTACCTATAAAAATACTATTGTTCTACTTATGACCTAAATAGCTGAGAGTTCCCTGCAGCTACCCTGACTCCGTACCAAAATCATATCTATGTCTTCTTCCCACACTGCTGTTGTACTGACATACTCCTGCAGCAAGGAGCCCTGCCTCTGTTACATGTGATGGAATCCTCACGACTTACTTATACAGTCAGTGGGATTTCACACTTCATTAGAGGCTAACACACACACACTTACATAAGGAATAAAGACGGGGCAAGGCATTGCAGTACCAAAATCTAAAGTATGTCCTAAAAGAGGTTTCTAGAAGTTCCCTTTATCAAAGTGTTCCGTGCTCAGGCATTCTTCAGAATCACCAAATTAATTCTAGAGTTGATTAATATAGTTTTGTCCTGGTGTTTTCTTCAGTGCAGCACAGAGATGCCCAAAAAACTTTTAACTAAATACCTTGAAAATACTAAGCAGTTTAGCAAAATATCTTTAGGCAGCTGTTGCAGTCATCTACCTCAAGAAAACTGCAGTGTTTCCACATTACCCAAACACCTTGATTAGACTGAGCAAAGGCATCTGGAAAACAGTTAGCAGAGCTGCTGAGAAAAGGAGTCTTTGAGCCCACATCTTACATTATTGCTTCTGGAAGAATATTTTCCACTGTTCGGTGCCTGGGTGCAATCTCTGATGAAAGTAATAAGAAAGGGAAAGGAAAAGTGGAAAAAAAGGGGAAAGAAAGGTAGAAGTTGAAATGGTATCATAAACAGAAGCCTGCCACATTATTAGTTTTTCAAATATTTTTTAGAATATCTGTGATTATTTACAATGAATAACTTGGGAAAAAGAATCAGTATAGACTACCTACACGGTACATCTAGGACAAGAATAGTTATTTTTAGTTAAGACATAATTTTTATATCTTGCTATTTGGATGAATGTCCTCTTTGGTCTTTGAATTAGTGTTTGGTCCACCCTAAATACTACAAGTACTTTCCTCTTTGTGAAGCTTCCATTGTGTTCTTCCACAATAGAAAGGAAATGGGGGAAGAAAGAGAAAGAAGGCAGGCCACAAGGCTGACCACAATGAGACTGGCCATGCTTTCAGCTGGGACACTAACACTTAGAGATGGAAAACTTCTTGGTAAGATTATTTCCCCTTGTGTAATTTCAAAATGGAAGTTCTTGAAGGTATCTCTTGTAGACCTATTAGAGGGAGTGGTATTGAGAAAAAAAGAGAAAATATTTCACAAGTAAAAAATCCCTACTTTCTAAGCATGATGCACATTCAGTATCAGAACAGTCAGACAGCTCTTTAAAATCTTTAACCAATATTTTATAATACTCCTTAAGTTTTAGCCCTGCATGCACAGATTTCAGTTAACATTTCCAAATCCTGATCCTGTCTTTTCCTACCTCCAGTAGAGAAGAGCCTTAAGAAGTATTTGCATCTTCCTCTGAACATTATTTTCCCACTTCTTTTAAACACTGAGAAATTGTCTTGAGTTATACTGATTCTTTAACACAGATGAAAAAGCCACATTAGAAAATGGTGCAGAATTGCAGGCAAGAATGAGTCTTCAGCTCTCACTAAACTATGTATTCATCCTCATTGGGTTTTTCCTTATGATCAGAAACCAGCACAGGAAAGCATCCACAGGTAATATATGCTCCTTGTAGCTAAATTAAACTTGCCTACTCTTTTCATCTTTTCTAAATGCAGCAAAACTTTTACCAGGAAACCTGTTCTGTAAATACAACGGTAAATATTCTCACAGCTCTGTAACATGAACATCTTCACTGCCCTGCCTGGCGAGGGGTGCACTAGGGCCTGCAGGGGTACAGCCTGACACGAGAGACCAGAGTCAGACAGGCAAGAGCACCAAGAGCAGGAAATTGCCTTTTTACAACCCATTGTTATCCCCCCACCGGCTTCTTCCAGGCAAAACAAGCAAATGAGCTACTTCAGGATTAGATCTGGTAGCACGGTGCAAGTAAAATTGTATCGCTGGTAACTGAGTTTTCCTCAGAAACATGTTCAAGGATGACAAGGAAGAAAAAGGAAGCACATTGAGGCCAAGCAACAGTTTTGAACAGTTGCATAGCTGACAGCACAATATCCTGAAGGAGAAAACGGATTAGACAGGAGGCTCTCCAGCATGCAGCAACAGGCCAGCTCTGTCTGAAATAAAGGCTTTGGAGCACCCACATGGCTAAGAAATGAAAATTATTATAATGACAAATACATATTTCCTTTTGCCTATGGGCATAGTAAAGGATGGCAAAAAATGAAAAGGCTTATTTTCATTTTAGAGTTTAAAAAAAGTAACTTTACAAGTCCACGTAACTGGAGGATACTAACACTCTGTGTAAAAGCATCTGAAATGTAATTAAAACTAGTGCTAATTACTGTATAAATTGTGATCCTATCCTTATGACTGCATAAGCAAAACATTTATAGTCATTCTTGAAGGCACTCTCTATCAGAAATATTTCTCTTCTTTATCCACTAATTTTACAGGTATATCAGTTTTGCACATTAAATTTGAGAATTTATAAATACAGAGAAACTGCATTAAATCAGTAACATGCCAAATATCTATATGCCTTTTTGATTATTTCATGCTTAGTAAGTACAATATTTCTAGACCTTATAGTGTTTATTAAAAGTACTTTTACTTCAAATGGGATTCTCTTCCTTCCCTTTATCTACTTACATTATCAAAATGCCACGAATTCAATAAAATTAACCTTAATAAATATGTCTTATTAATCTAAAAGTCTCAGAATCTGCTCATCTGTAAGGTATTTTTGGAAAATAAGAGGCTTCATCAGAGCCTGGCACAACTGTCATCCAGGAAGCTACTCCTTTTGTATGTTCCATTCATTTAATAGAGAATAAATGAAATGTATCAAGCTAGCACTGGCTGAATGGAACAAATGAAACATCTGCCTTGGTGACAGAATTATATTTTTAGAAGTTGTGTCTTCAGCATTGTTTTCTGTGACCATGAGAGACTTGGCTGAAAAAGGGAGAAGGATGCAGGTTGATTACCTCTAGGGTGATCAGCAGCCAGGCCAGCCAACAAACCCCCTGGGGCCCTTGCTACACTTTTTAGTTAGAAGGACACTGGTAACTACATGGTGTGGTCACTGCTTTTTCTCCTCCTCCTCCTCTTCTAAGAATGGCAGTGAGCAGGCTTCTTTTAAGGACCCAGTCCCACAGAAATCAAAGACAAAGCAAAACCTTGATTTCCTTTTTCTGTCTTACTTCATTTTCATGTGGACCACCATGCTTATTCTCCAAGTATCTGACAATGCCTAAGGATACAAGAAATAGTAAATTTTTTTCTTATCACAGTATCTTTTCCTGTCAAGTGAAGGTAAAAACTCAGCTCCAGTCAAGTTTTAAGAGAGAACAGAATATCATGTGTCCACAAAAGATATATTTTTTCTCCAATTATATTTATAAATAGCTCCTGCTCCATGTATTAGAGAACTCCCCATAGATCAAACCCCCAATCAAGTTTATGCCTCTGTCAGTTTTTATCACAATTCCCCCCATAAGTGGGTAAGGTCTTTTTATTCTGTGAAGGAGGATCATTCTTCCACAGATGCTGCTGTCTCAAAAGTTATATAGATTATGGGCTGCACTGTTACTTTGAAAAACATGATGAGTATCTGATCACCTGTCTGCATTATCTGTAATCAAAAATTTCTTGAAATTAAGATCTCAACTCTAATAGTTTTTTAAAAAACCAAGTGAACTATACCTGTGTTTTTGTGATTGTTTATTGTGTGAGCTTTAGCTTTTACTACCCAAACGCAATTTGGTGAAAAAATTTTCCCCAAATCCGAACTACTTCATAATAGTCTTCACAAAGACTCCAAAATAATACTTTGACTGAATCGGTCTATAGTGCAACTGCTGACCAAATTATGCCGGGTCCTTATTAGAATCACAGAATGGCCTGAGTTGGATGGGATCTTAGAAATCATCTAGTTCCAACCCCCCACACCTGTGGAGAGGGATGCTGCTCACTAGGTCATAAAATAAAATACATCATAAAAACAAAAACTGAGAGTTACGTTATGTTAGCAGCTGTTAGTTCAGTAGGCTGCTTCTTCAGAGGATACACTGAATAGACAGAATCTCTTAAAAATACAGTATTCCCTGAAAGTGTTGGGTTTTGTGCATGCACCATTCTGTAACCAAACCAAGCCACTTCAGTGTTTATTGTATTAGCTATAATGATATGACTAGCAAAATGCAAGTCCATTATACACTAGCAGTTCACAGCCAGTATTAGTTATCTCAAAAAGAGAAAGATGTGTCTGGAAAGCCTGCATGAGGAGAAACAAACATCTTGAATACAACTTTTGGCAACATATTTAATATGAAAATGCATTTTAAATTGCATTTATAAGGATGGAAATTCCTGCTCACAAAGACATATTTTGCAGAGAAGCACATATTCCATCTGCCTGGGCAACGTGAGGACTCTTAATGCTGAGTAGAGTGGAATGTCTGACTCCAGCTCCTTTCTGCGGTCAGGCTGTGCACCAACTTGGATGAAACAGAGCAAATTTGTTTTGTTTTGTTTTGTTTTATTTGAGAAAACTAAATGCAAAGTTGGTCTGTGGGGCTCCCATCATATGTTAGTTACCTGTGTAAAAGCTTCTTTCATTGTGAGAGCGAGCCACTGAGGAGTGAGTTCAAGATCAGTTTTGGCACTTACTGAGAGGACAGAGCTTTGTCCAGCAGTACATACCCAGGTGGGCCCAGTGGGTAAGCACGGGCTGCTGACAGGTGACTGAAGGGTCAGGCACCATCTGCACTCACAGCTGAGGTGAAACACTCAGGGAGGTTAGCACTGTCAGAGGTTAAAGGAGCAAGTCCACATAGCCCAGAAGAGCGAGTCAAGAGCACAACCCAAAGGCAGGCAAATAGGCACAACACTGAGAATCACTAAGAAGATGTACATGAGCCTGAAGCAAAGCCAGCCCAGCGGTCCACAGCAGGATTTGGATGGAAATGGACCCTATGAATGGGGTACAGGTGAAGAAGGATCAGGAGACAGAACAAGGGGCACTGCCCAAGACATTTGCCAGATGACCACTGCCATTTGCCAGGTGTCTGCCTGCTAACGCTGGGGCTTGAGGCAGGAGCCTTTGTTAACAGGGGATTTTGGCAACCTCAGTAACTATTAGCTCGCGCCCAGTTTTTTCTTCCTCATGTGCACAGAGACTTGTCACAAAGTGACACCATTAGAACAGTGTTGCAGAACAGCAGTTAAAAGTTGGAGCTTGTTCACTGACTGCAACTCACTGTAATTTTATATACTGTAAAATATAAAACTTACACCCACAGTCACCAAGCCTCATACCTAAGAACAGATAATATCTTTGGGAAATGTCATTATAAATTTAAAAAGTCTCTTATAAGCAAAAACTGGGATCATATAACATTGCCTCTGGAGTTGCATAACACAGGACGTATAAACCCAGATAGTATGTACATATTTTCTTATACGTATAAACTGCAGTTCTTTGGATTCTATTTCTATGATTAAAATTTCTTTTATAGCAATATTGTTTCCATCTATCTTGCTATCTATTAATCTAAAATAACTGCTATTTTAAACTTATTTTTCAGTAAACTGTAACATTTCCAAAGGCTAGAACTCGAATATTTCATAACCATTGTGTCACACACAGTTCACTGAAGAGATTTCATAGACATCACAGCTATAAAATTCATACCCCTTACTTATTAGTGGGTCAACTTACTCTTTGATACCCTGCTGAGCTTCTCGGGCTACATGTTTATATATAGGTCTTCCTTTTGCATCCAGCTCATTCTCCCATAGAGTAGCAAAGCATACAGAAAAAGCTGGTACATCTTTCAGAACAACAATGAAAATAGCACTATATAGAAATGGGTTTCTGCATTTAGCCAGGAAAGCTCAACCAAAAATATTCAATTTTTAGTAATGCCATTAGGTTCCTGCTCAATCTGTGCAGCTGCATGAAATCTATGTGAATTGCCTGAAGCAGCAAAAGCCATTCAACCTCCATTTTTAATTTGGAGTCTTCTAACCCCAAATTTGTGAACTCTCGTGCTATCTTCATTTCATCAAGTCTCATGTTTTACCATTATAGAGTTCCAAGCTGTACAGACATGCAGTTTCATTTCCAGATTAATTAAGAAAAAGAAATTACTAGATCATAATTCCTCTCCTTCCACATGACCTGTGGAAGAGGTTTGTAAACCTTCATCACAGTCAGCTCTCATAAGCTAAGCTGTTCCCTAAAACCCTTTGATATCAGTGCAATTGCACCAGCAGAACGAATGAATCAAATGGAAAACCATACCCTGTTCAGAATTCATGATGCCCTCAGGACCAAAGGGAATAGTTAGACACATGTCTATAAGGGGGAAAGACAGTGTCCTCGATGGAAGGACAGAACTTTACTGTACTTGTCATTATCACAACAAGTGTAATCATTAACCATGCAAACAATTTTTTCCCAATGTGCGTGTAAAGACAGACAGGTATCATGCAATTACACATTTTCACCCAGTAAAGAGCAGTAGTGTCTTCCATTGGGAAGAGCTTTTCCATGCTCATATTTTTAACTTTATTAGTAGGATAACATTTCAAAATTATTTAGTTCTTTCCTTTCTAAGACCAAGTTTAGAAGAAAGTAATATTAATATCAGAATCTGAAAGTAGTATAATTTTGAGGAGTTATCTTTCAGTTGCTTAAACATCTGTAAAACTGAAAAGCAAAAATTTCTTAATTTTGAGATCTGAATTTTAAGATAGAGGAAAAAAATTATTGCTTTTTATCTTTTTAATAGATTTTTAATTTCTGCTGGAGTGTTCAATATATAATTATGTTTTGTAGAGTAACAATGCAAGAGCAACTGTAGATATACAAAGACTTATTTTCATTCTGTGAAGATGGGAAGGGGAATCCAAAATACGAAGGAGAAAGGAGTAAGGAAAAAATTCTGACCCTAAAGAAGAAAAACTTCTGTTTTTCAAAGTATATCCCTTATGCTGACAGTCTGCAGTAGTTTGATCTTGCTAGTGTCAAGTCAAGCGAACCAAGCTGGCCAAAGAAAACGCAGCTGATATCATATTTTAGCAGGTCATGGAGCTTTTGGGGGTGAAAAGGAGAGAGGCTGTGAAGCTAATCCAGATGAGATACCTAATCTTTTGTTTATGTTCCACTGTGATAATGTCATTTCAGAGTAACAGTAATAATGAAAAGCAAGGAAGTTGAAAAAAAGTGGAAGGACAGAAAAAAAGGGGTGGCAGAATTATTTGATTGTCATTTTGTTTTGGCAGATAACAATACAAAGTCCAAAGGCTATGAATCCTAATAAAAAGCTTCTAAAACAATGAACTTTTGATATCAATAGTGCATGCGTTGAAGGACATACTAAGTAGTGTTAAAAGGGTGTTCAAATAAGAATGTCCCATGCTATACGTAAAGTAACAAAAAATGGCAAGAATGTCAAAGGGAAAAGGTTATTTCGCTCTTATCTGAATAAAAGGTGTAAATCATTTTCTCCCTGTCACCCTGATGATTTTAACTTTCAGTTTCTCCAACTCAATGTAAATTCTAAGGAAAGATTCTGAAAATGCATTCATGACCAGTATATTACCACAGCTTTAAGAACGCCGTAACATGTCAGTTTTTGAAAATTCAACAACAGATTTTTTCTAAGAACAATAATTTCTCTGCATAGCATCCTTACTCTCACATCATGCTATGGAATTCCCCATTTTGTACCTCATGTCAAATATTTTCCACAAATTTTAATTTGCTCTGTTTTCATAAAAATTACTTATAAAGAATCTTATGAACTTCTCATTTATTAAGGATACAAGAGCAACAGTCATTCTGGATCTCTGTAAAACAAGTCAGTTCTTTTGACTAAATGCTACATTTTCATTTCTTTTTTAAAAAGAGAAGAATACTGATTTATAAGAAATAGTACTTAAAGGATAATACATGCATCTATTAACAGCCTCTTATGAAATGTAAGTTTATTCTGAAAATCCAGGCCTTCTGAAATTCTCATTTAGTTTAAATTTTAGAAGCAGCTCAGCATTCTGTACAAAACATCTGACAGAATGAAGAAAAACTGGGTGTTCAGTGTTCAGCCAATGAGGTCCAGTAAGTCCCCAGAGCTCCTATTTGCCTGCTCTGCTTGCAGGACTGTGATGAATCATTTAAAATATACATAGGAACTAGTGAACAGTAACAGTTCAATTAAAATTAACATTTCTGAGGATCATTTTCTAAGATTGCATACATCAGAACTGTTAGGTTAAGAATCTCTCTCTAATCTCTCTCCTCCTTGCAGAATTGAGGCTTCTATCTCAAACAAATAACTGTTCTATATAATACTTTTTTTTTAATTTAGTCATATTTTAGTTCTATAGTGTATTTGTCCCTAGAAGAACATTTGCATGGCCTAGTATTACAAATCAACATCTGCAGCTGTAACACATCTAGTCCCTCAGTAGCATTTAGCAGTCTATACAGCAGTTTTTTGCACAGTTTAAATGTGATTTACTTTTAATGTTGTTTTACTTCAGCCTTTCCCAGGCACAATGAAATTTTACTTCAACAATTTTACTTCTGTGTTTTTGCATGTGTGGCAGATTCAGATCTAGAGGCATGATTCCGTGTACAACGTGTATTTTGTTGCTTGTTTCCCAGCTGATAAAGAACATTTGCATTCCAAGAGTTCCCTTGTTACTCCTCAGACATGGGTGAGTACTGCAAAGTAAGTACTCAGAAATATGTATTACAGTAAAACCATGAATTCACCTCAGTGGTATTTATGACGTTTTGTATTTATTTTCAGAAAACACGTGAGTATTTTTTTAGCCAAAATGCTTGAGGAAAACAAGAAGTCTCACGAGTACTTGTACAAAGGCTCACGCCTAGGAATGCTCATTAGGGCTTTCTCAAACCTCTGATTTTCCTCCTTCAGTCATCTGGTCACTGACCACAAATATTAGGCAGCAAAGAGATAGCTGAAACAGTTTGAGAGAAATCTTAAATCTTGGCTGAAATGAACATCTCAAATACATCCTTTGTTCAGTAGTTTGTGGCCTATAATCCATGCTGGTACATAACATTATTTTCTGTCTCCAGGGAGAGTCATCTAGTCACCCAGTACACTCTTACTTCATCTGCTACATTGCACTCAGACAAAGTAGGAATACAGAATTCCCTGTCCTATTATTTTGCATTAAACAATTCTTGTGCAAACATGTCTCTGGAAGGGGACAGGATGACCCTTAAGTGGTGCTACACAGTGAAATGGAAAACTTGCCACTATAGCAAGTAATATGTTTTCTCCTCTGTTGAAAGCTCCCAAATGTGTCTGTCTTTACAGATAATTCATAAAGGAAAAGCAGCTGCTGCTATTGACAGTTTGAGCAAAATTTTCCCAGTACATTTCTTAATGAAAACCTTTAAATCTTAGCAAACCTTTAAAAAATGACAAGATGACTGGAACTGGTTCAAGGGACTTGAATTAACTAGACAATTTAAGCCATCCTTTTTGCGCTTTAAACTCACAATTCACACTCTTCAAAAGATAAATTTGACATCAGTTTTCCAGTTCACTAACAAGGACATTCCAAACATTCGGTGTATTTTCCCCAATATATCTGCATATGCCATGATAGAATTACTAACCATTTCAGTGAAATTAGATATTTGGGGAGAAGATTGCAGTCTGCAATTAAGCTACAAAAGGAGAATAAAAGAGTGCATGTTTGCATAAAGAGAACGCCTCAGCTCACAATCATGAAAAGACAGACATCCAGGACTGAAATTGCTTCCCCATCATGTAAGAGTAGCACAACACACATAGCTCTGAAATATATATTGACCTGAAGTGCTGCCTTTAATGCTTAAAGCCTTAATTGCCATATGAAATTGCTAAATATGACCATTTATAAATATATAAATATATAAGGGTATGAGAGCAAAATGCAATGCGAAGTGTCTTTAGATCAGTACCATTTAGAGTAATGAGGCTCAATTCATAAAATGCACTTGTGAATAATTTGTGTAGTTCAAGGTATGTTTTTGCATAAAGATTGATCTATTCATATGTAAATATCCTTGTAAGCATAGTCACCACATGGAGACATTTATATTACTTTACTTTGTTCACTGATTTATTTTATTACACTACGGTCAAAATTTAGAGCACAAATTATTGACAGATGTTAATAAACTTTGAAGCATTCAACATGAATCTGACTTGAAACAGAGAATGCAATTATGAAATGTGAGCTTCTACTCTTGACTTTTATGTTCCTGTAAACTTAACAGTTAAAAATAATAAAAAGCCAAGGAAGTCCGTAGCAGATATTTCATATTCATGCCATGTTTAGTATTTGTTCAGCCCAACCTGGCAGACACAGCCAAGTTGCAATTAATGTCATAACATAGAAATTAGGCCAATTAGTGCTTAACACTGTTGGCATGGTCTGACGCTGTTATAGTTTTGTTCTTCATTGATTTCTAATATGCTGAATTTGATTGATGGGGTCTTTATTGTTTTTAATAATGAAACTTAGCTGTTCTCCAGAAAAGTGTCCCACACTTAGATTTGAAGCAGTATTACCAAGTTTTAAAACAAAATTTGTTTTACTCTCTAAAAACTCTGAACTCAGAGTAAAAGCCTTAAAATTTGGTATTCATATTTATGAACTCCTAGCAGATCAAGCTATGGTTTTTGCAAATAAAAAGAACAAGCAGTAACAGGTACTTAATTGGCTGTGTTTGGATAACATTTAAGCACAGTCAGTGACTCGTAGCATCCTATGAGTATCCATCCAGTTAAAATACTGGATCACAGCAGAAACTGGAAACCCACTATGATTAAAATGTAAACAAACACTAACATTTATGCAGCCTTTGGAGGGTAAATCCTCAGTAATTCCAACCTGATTATCTTCCATTTCCTTGTGCTCACAGCTTCTCAGACTGCAGTTATTTCAGTGGCACTTGTGGTACACCACTGTTCCCTATGCTGTGTGGTCCTCCCAAATAATGCATGAAAAACAAAAGGAAAAAGAAACATTACTGTGACAATCCAGTATTGGCAGAGATTTCTTCAAAACAGGGTTTTTAAGACTCCTTCTGTGGTCCAGACATTCCACTATTACTAGGAAATATAAATCTGCTCCGTTTGAGGGGAGAGTGTATTACAAATTAGTTATCCTTCAACAGACAAAAGAAGACTTTGGACACTCCTTGTTCCAATTAAATCAAAATCTTTCACAAAACAGATCTTTAAAACCAGACAAACTTCTGTTTACTACATAACAACAACAACAAAAAAAAAGCACTTTTTTAGTTTTCAGTTTTGAAGGAAAGACACTGAGTTTAACAGACATACACACACACACAGACACACACATACACACACGTGCATGTGTAAGATGAACCTCTCTCCCACCTCTGCTCTTATCTATAAATTTTCTCTTTCCCTGGAAATGTTTTCCAATGTTCTTGGGATTCTTTAAAGTATAATAGCTTCCTTAGTATATGAACAGCACTAATAGAAGAGTAGAAAAAGTGACTTTGTATTCTTAGTTTAGAAATCAAGAAAAAAATCCATCCAATTACAGTTCTGATCAGTCATACTGATTTTAAGTGAGTGCATATCCATGAATCCTGTGAATTAACAAATACATATACCACAATACCCAGTGAGGCAAGAAGACAGTTACTTGTTTTCTGTGACACACTTATTACTTGTCTCCTTTCCACTGAAATTAGCTTTTCTAAAATTTAAGAAATTTTTGTAAATGTACATGAGAGTTACACAGGCAGATTATGCAGACTGATTCAATCTCAACTTCTCAGAAAGTATCATGCAAGTGAGAATTCATTCTTTATTTCTTATCTGATACATACTTATTATAAAATTCTTCCCTCCTTGTTTTCCCTGGGAAGATCCAAGATGTCAGGCATAAGCTCTGAATACTATGTGCTTTATACACATCTTCATTACTATTTAGAATAGATGGAGAGTACCTAGATAAGAAAAAATATTTGGGGTGTAAGGTGTAATTCACTTCCATATATCATTAAAAAGATGTAGAACACATCAGTACAAAATTATAGAATTATTTTGAGAACCTTACATAGAATCATAAAATCAAGAGAATGGTTTGAGTTGGAAGAGACCTTAAAGATCATCTAGTTCCAAACTCCCCTACCATGTGCAGGGGCATGTCCCAGTAGACCAGTTTCTCAGAGCCTCATCCAGCCCTGCCTTAAACACTGCCAGGGATGGAGCATCCACAGCTTCTCTGGGCAGCCTGTCCTGGCGCCTCACCACCCTCACAGAGAAGAATCTCTCCCTAACATCTAATTTAAATCTACCCTCTCTCAGTCTAAAACTGTTACCCCTCAACCTGTCACTAACCTTCTTTTGCAACTGATTTTTCCTGAGTTTTTTTTAAGTTTCATTGAGCTGCATCTGCTCACTGTACCATCCAAGGAAAACCTGGCTGGCTTGATATGTGATAACACAGTAGTCACACTCTACTACCACAGCATGAATAGTGCAGGCTAATGGAAATTTCCCAACACCTGTTTCTGTGAATGCTAAAGAAGCTGGAAAGGTGGGGAATGAGTAACTTCAGTGAGGAAAAAAAACGCCACTTCAAAGAAATCTTTGTTTCAACCCCTAAAGAAAAGATCACCAAATCTTGCATATTGTTTCACAAACCCGAGAATTGCACTGAGAGATAGGCAGGATATGTGCAGAGGCACACATGGACACACAATATAGATCTAATCCATTCACTGTACAAGTTAAACCTTGATACCTTTAGCTAAAGATCTTGAATTCTAACTTAACATTCTTTAAACTGTGCAAGCCACTCATGATTCATAGCATCATCTTAGCAGAAACTCTCAGTGGAACTATGCTCTCTGTAGTCAGAATTGCCCATGTTATATTTTGATACACATCATATACAAAACACATAAACTATTATTTTATTGATTTCCAGAGCTTTTATGGCTCTGCTCTCCAGAGCTGCACTCTAGTACAAGTAGAAATAGAAGGAGAGATCCAGGCCTGTTCTAGAAATGTGTCCTAAACAATTCCTGAACAGAAGAGCTTTCTCTTGCCTGATCTAAAAAAAAATTATGAGGCACGTGTCAATTCATATTGCATTAGTATACCCTGACAGAACTCTGAAGGCTATAGTCACAGAAGGAGGAGGTTGATAGTAAAGACTCAGTTCATGACAGCTCCTTTAAATTGTGGTGCTGGCCAATTATGGCAAAGTGCTGTCAGAGCGAGTTTGACTAACATTCCAAGGCACAGTATATGTTCCTGTCCATTTTTAATATTTAATAGGCAAATTATATTATAAAAAATAGAAGAAGGTAAAATTTATTAGACCATTTTCATTGCCCATACTTCTTCCCAAGGAGAAAAGTAATAGCACAGAAAGCAAGAATCAAATGTACTGAATTGTATTTTTTTCTCTTCTTGCACAGTAAAACATCATTTATATGATTTTTCAGGATTTTAAGTGTGCCATTAATTTCTTCAAAGACACATTAGTACACTAAGAAATTTTTAAAAATATAAGTGGAATCATTAATATCCTTCTAATCTGATGAATAGCATAAAATATTAGATATCTAACAAAGTATACAATAAAATAAAATAATTTATTTTTGTTTAACCTCATCCCAACTTTCTTTGGCATGCAGAGTAACTCCAATTAGCTACAGAGTGTTTTCAAATATGTTTCAGAGGAAAAAGAGAAAGCCTGCTAGAGCTATCAAAATACAGTTCTTTCTATTCTGTTTTCCAGTATCTGTTTGGTCTTGGAAATGGTAGGACCACGATGAAACTTTAGTTCTCCACCAAAGGAATGGGACACAAAAGTATTTTTAACCTTTTTTAGCCACGGAACTTTCAAATTACAGAGGAGTGAGTGACTTCTCTGGGAACTGTTACAGGAACAAATGAGCTCTTGAAAGCACCGGGAGCCGAGGAGGGACTTTGCAAGAGTAACCCTGTGTCTGGTTGCTGTAAGGATGACATACAATGAAACAGGCAAACAGTAACCTCTCCTTCACAGCTGAAAGTCCTGACATGTCGGAAAAGAAGGTGCTCAGAGCAGGGCACAGAGGCACAGACTCACACCCATTTTGTGCCCAGGGGAGACTTAGGCAGTTTAATCCTGAATTGTACACCACAGTTTCCACAAAATCCCAGAAACGAGTCTGCCCAGCACCATGAGATGCATCTTTCTTTTATAAACAGTAAACAAAATCAGCTGTACATTGGCTGAAACTGTAAATTCTGTAATTGAGGGGTGGCATTGGTCAAGTCCAGGCAGCTGACCCTCCCAGAGCTGCAAACAGATGGCTAATAACAGCCTAGGACATCCAACCAGCTCTGATGATTTGTCACATTTCCAAGCTGTGGTGACAAGTAGCCCCCTGACACCTGCTGCAGCTCTAATTTGAAATCTTGAATGTTACTGATAATCACAGCTAAGGTAATTTTTTCCCCCATGGTGTTATAGCAGAGGATTTTCAGGTGGCTATTTAAAGCAAACTTTTTTGTCTAAATTAAGCATGTGTGTATATGTGCTGGATGAGAAAGGGAAAAAACCTCACAATGAATTATGAAGTTATATAACATTTTGGAAAATAACTTTTTATCCCAGACACCCTACAACGGGTTCCAAGAGAGACATGTTGGAGTTACAAATTAAAATGCTTTGGCATTTTTCCAGGCAATAATTTATCTTCCCGGGGTGAATCATTATATTTACTTGGCTTAGATTACGGTGCAGGGTCATTAAAAAACATTCTGGTTTCTCCACCAGATTGCAATAGCTTGCATTTATCCAGCTGCAACTACACACCACATTTTAAAAAAATTGGTTCAATATTGGCTAGAAATTGATGATGTAGGCAATTTTTATGATCAGCTCTTTGTGACTGATTAGAAAAAAAAAGAAGTGTAGGCAACTTTTATGTTTGTTCAAACCCTATTAAAATAACACTTTTATCTTCCCAAACCATAAGTGAAGCGTTTGCAGCGTCGGGGCTGACCCTGATCTTCTGCATATTCTCTGCTTAAAGGACATGAACAGGAAATGGTCAGCTTAAGGACACAATGAAAGGAAACACAGCAGCAAAGGTTTCACTGATAACATGTGATTTGAAGTCAGTGAGCAGATTCAGTCAGTCATCCAGCTGTTTGGGCCAAAGTCTATACAGCACTCTGCTGACTCCTACAAGACTGTGTCACGAAAACATATGGAAGACTGACGCTTGACATGGGCAAGGCAGGGAAAGCAGAACACTTCCACATCATCAGATGCTGTGGCTCAGTTATTTCATGCCAGAACCAAGGAAAATTATGCTGGTTTAGAAATATTTGTTTTTCTAAGAGTTAACTGGGCCAAATAGAAATAGGATGCTGATGTGAGGGTGTATTCATATGTCAGTACATGAGTATCACTAGGTGTAATGGAGTTCAGGTCAGAGCCAGAACTGCAAAGTATTCCACACCCACAATTAAGGGCTAATAGTATTATTTTTTATTTTTCTTTGGGGGAGAGGATTTTCCAGAAGACATCCGCACTTTGGATACTGAATGATTACAGTGTGTTTAAAAGGATTTATTAACTATAAACTTAATGCAATTTATAATTTCTAAGTAGTCATTTTCTTTCCTCACACATTCAGCAAAAAACTTACACCAGCCAATAATTAGAAAGAAATCCTTATTGAGTGTAGCAAGGAAGGAAAAGATATGCCTTGGGTGATTTGCTTTCATACTGATTTTAGAAGCATAGTTTAATCTAATTTCTGGTTTTGGATTGTGGTAGTTACAAGTCTTGTGCTTGGACAAGAACTATGTCCTCTATATTTTTCAAGGCAAGTTAAACAAAAAAGAAAACATACTGATTTAAAAAAAAAAATCATTAAAACCCTAACAATTTCTTAAATTTTGCTTAACTGTGATTTCAGAAGACAATCACTGCCAGGTTGTGGAAGAGCATTAAAAATTCTTAGGGTATTGACAATTTATCAAATCATCATGCAGGTTTCTATGTCAGCACTATTTGCTATTTTTTTTTCCCAGTCCAGAATGAACTGGCTGGCCAAAACCAAAGTAATTAATAGCCTGACCACTTGAAGGGATTCTGGATGACTCAGGCATCAGACTCCATCTTCTACCTGGCTCAATGTTTTCTGTTCTGTAAGAGCTGTACCATCTTGACCATTTTATGTATTTTTATATAAAATACCAATGTTAAGACAGATAGGAAAAATACTATATACTAGAAGAAAGAAACTTTGGGTATGAAATCCTCCACACTCCAAGAAAAGTTTTCTACCCAAGAAATGAGTTATGCCAGAATGAATCAATACTTATAAGAAATTCTAAAAGTTCATGTGAATGTTCCACAGCAAAATTGTCGTATATTTTCAACCTCAAACAGTTTTGCAAATAGAATTCTTGTTTTCTGGCCAACCCTTTCCTTAAAACAAGCAGACTTGCAAAAAGAATTGAAACTACATATAGTTTTACTTTCTGCTAGTCATTTAGAATTTCTATCATGAGTGTTCAGACTTTCTATGGCCTTTCGTGATCCAGGGGGTCTTAATGAAAAGTGGTACTAATGCTATATATATGTGTTATGTGGGGGTTTCCAAGTGCCAAAGATGATAAATAAATGTGCTATTTACTCACAAAATTTGCTGCCTACCTGTCTGCACAAGAAACCAAATGGAGATGACCACCTCTGATACACAGCATTTTTATTTTTATAGCCTCAGTGTATCTAAACTGTGTGGGCATGGTCAAGAGAGAGGAGACTGGGCAGCAATAAATTGGATGCATAAAATTAAAATCCATATTAATAATATATGTTATGTCATCACTAAATAAGTTATTAGATAAATCCAAACCCAGTCAAGAGCTTTTTTTTTTTGCTATTTAAATTTTTCAAAAAAGAAAGGGGTAAATTTTCAAAACTCAAGGAAAACCTGAGGCAACTTCATTTACATTTGCATTTAACATCATCCTCCCTCCATTTTGAGCCAAGCACTAACCAGGAGTTTAGACAGAATTCAGATTAGTATTTACTAACATGAACACAAGGTATATTTCTCTCATGAGGTTTCAGGCAGTACTTTATCTCTGATTAATAACCTGCTAGTTTTTAGAATACCATATGCATTATTGCAAATGTTCTGTCTTGACAGCAGCAGGAATATCCAGAGTTACCAGCATATAAAGTAGTTGGACCAATATTGTGAAGAGTACCCCCACCTGCATGAAAATGATCTTAAATCACTCTCCTTTAATCACTCTATCAAACGAATGAGGTGAATATTTTATGTGGCCCAGCTGTAGTCATGTTAGTGATTTATCCAAAGTCCAGTTTCAGTTGGTATTGCTATTGTGGAAAAAGGTGGCCTTGAAGCAATTAGGAAGGACAGACTATGCACTACCAATTGTTTGATTTTTTTTTTTTAATTACCATCTAAAAACTATAGGACATACTAGTGGACCCGACCTGTGTGTAGCTGTGCTGGTGAGGGTGAGGTTGGCAAATGGACAACTTCCCCCAGAGGAAGACCACAGGAAGTCTGAGGAAGACTGACTTAGGACACTCAGGATGTTGGATAGATTCCATATTACAAGTGTCATTCTACACAACGTGCTCTACATGCAAGACAAGGAGAACAAGTTTGGCAACATTCATTAAAGATCTTTTGCTCCTGGACATGGAAGATTAGGTGGATAACGTAAGACAGCTGCATCCTTTACTGAAGGAGACTTTCACAATTCATTTAGGCTTTTCCTCAAGTTCCAGATTCTCAGCTCTGCTCTTGACTCCATCTGTCATAATTTCCTCCCCTGAGCTTTCCATTCCTTTCACTTTGTCTCATCTGCCAGTATGCATCGCCATCTCTCCCAGCACAGATTTCACAGTGCACCAAGCTCCCTCTTATCAGTAGGCTTATAGATGAATAGCTTACAGCTATAATCGGAGGCTTATAGCTTCTACAGTAGAGTGCAAATAAAGACTGACATTCTCAACTTTTAGGGTTTGTTTGTCCTTTCAGATTGCCAATGCTTGAAGGAGCTTCCTTGCTAGACACAGCTTTCAAGGAAATACGTTTGAAAGCCATGCTGTGATTATCACACAACATGAGTAAGGGCCTTTACCTCATGAGGAACAATGTTGTGGAGGTCCTGATGAGAGGAGAGCCCTTGAAGGGGCTACCTGAAAACAGAGGCTAGACAAGATTAAGAGAATAAAAGTAGGTATTTATTGGAAGGGCCTTCAAAGGTACACCCTGGGCAGTCAAAAGCCTCCACCCAAGATGGATGCTGGGTCACGGGTTCTTCACACTTTTATAAGTTTGGTCTATTTGCATATCAGGGTTAATTCTCCAGTTATAATTTCAGTTAATGATGTAATTACACCAAGTTTGCCCTTCCTCTCAAAGGCTTTAGTTTACATATTTTGGGGCCCGGGACAATAAGGTGTCCTTGAAGTGCAAACCTAGAGAGGTTTGTTATGTCTAAGCAGCATGAGAAAACAGCAGCTAACAGGCCACACAAAACTTCAGAATTACACACTAGGCAGTACAGGATTTGAAAAATATAAAAGTTAAAACCTAAGGCATCACTCATTATTGCCTTTATCAATGAAAACATGAGTAAGACGTTCACATGTAGATCTAGGCAGGTAACTTTGACAAATGGTTCATTTACCAAGAAGATGTTGTTTTGTTCATCCCAAATGACTAATCAGTTTGGATCTAACATATTGAAAATTTTCAGCCAGAAAAGCTTTCTGAAAAGTTTTCCAGAAACTAGAATTATGGAACAGAAAGGAATAAATTGGATAAGTTATTGGATAAGTGAAGCCAAAACAAATGCTCTGAATGTGGGTGATGATCAGGATTCAGTGTTCACCTTTGGAGGAGGGGATCTTGCTTTGACCTGTGCTGGTGACTGCAGTGGTTACAGGTGTCCTCGTTCTCTACAGAAAATGGCACTCTTGTTTGTCCAAGTGACTGGCCATCTAGTGAGGCACTTAAACAGGTGTCCTACCCAACCTGGACACATTTATATCTTAGTATTTATAGCTTTAAAGCAGATTTAAAGAGCTCATGTAGCAGGGGCTGCGAAAAGCTCCCACTAGAGAACCCGGCAGCAGGGCAGTTAGGGGAAGGCATTGCTACTAGCTATTATCCTGAATTTGCCATAAAGTGATGAAGACACTGAGCTGTTGTGATAAGTTTAAATATTTTAATGAACACTTATTCACCGGACTGGTGTAAATTCTGCCATGGAGGGGCAAGAATAGCACTTCTGGCTCCCAACCAGTGCCATCAACTTCCTCACATTTCATGCTATTGATGTAGAATTCATACATAAGGTGTACTGCTCTGTAAACACAGGAAATTACAACAGTTCCTTGATTTTCTAACTAGCAATCCATCTCTACCTCAGCACCTCATTTCTGCTGGGTATCTCTTAGGACTGGAACACTAGAAACTAGAAACTATGCCCCCCAAATGCTAAAACAGCAGAAGCTGATATTTCAGGTAGGATGTGCCTGTCTAGAAGGAGTCCTTTACCCCTGACGTGGGTTTGCCCATGGACCAGGGTTACAAATATGGCCCAGCTGCTCCTAGGTCCATTCAACCTGGCACATTTCTGCTATGTCAACAGAAAGCTGGAGAAAAATACAGCCCCACTTGTAATGTAGAGGAATTTGGCAAATTATTCTATAGAAAATCAAAATAGTTGTCTCATTGTTCCAAGGTTTCAGTCTTGCCCCCATCCACTCTAGCCCCTATCCACTCCATCTATGCTCTCACTCCTCACCAGGAGTTCAAGTCCCTCAAGCACAGTATTCAAGATTTTAAAAGAAGCACAGTTGAAATAAATCCTTGGCCTAACCGGTGGTTTTCTTCACAGGCAAGCCCACAGCTGCAATAGACTATCCTAACACTTGTATACAAACTCCAAGACCTATTGATTCAGGCAAGGAATAGTTTGGGACAAGTTTCATGTTTCCGAAGGCTTTCCAGTGCCTCCCATTTCAAGCCTTCTTCCTGGACCTAGCTGACAGCACAAGTGTAATAGAACAAGGTTAATTATGCCATTATTCCACATCCTTCCTGGCTGCAGTTTAATTAACTGTCATCTCTCAAACTGTTTATTAAGAATTGTTTCTCATGTACTCTGGATATCTATTCCAAATAGCACACTCAGGTTACTCTCTTGAGCAAACATAGCAAGCACTTTTTTCCAGGGTTTTTTTGCATAGTTTGTCACTGAACCTTTTTAGATACCCACAGAATCCATGCCTTTTCCCAGCTTTAACCACACAACTCACAGCTTTAATTTTTCTTAGAAATGCACCCTGGATTTGTTGTTTATGCAGCAGCTCAAATTCCTTCCAAAATAATCTGTCTTTATACAACTTTACTTCATTTTCCTGTCACTGAGAAACTGTTTTCCTAGTGCCTTGAATTTTATTTTTTTCTGTGAATCCCTATGAAACACCTTGTTGTTCACACAACGGTGAAAAACTAAAAAATCTAATAAGGGATGTGCACACAACCATGGATCTTGTTTCTTCAAATAGTACCTACCAGAATTCTGCAGCTTTATCAAGCATACACAGCCAAGTGGCATTTGCCTTATCCTCAGGGCCCTTCCTTCTCTTACACATACCCGATTCTTTTCTTCACAGAAATGTTCCTCTTTTTTATTAATTTTTTTATAATTCATTTTCCCCCAGTAACTTAATGCATGGAAAGCTTGAATACTTCGATTCTATTCTTCATTATTACTCTCTTTCCAAGGAAACACTATGAAAGGCTTTTCATTCACCTTGTCTTCCACTCTAACACATACACCCCTTCTTATGAGATCGAAGGTTTTATGGACTTCTAATCCAGCCTTGGATGTGCGTATCATTAGCACCTTCCTGTGTGTCTTCCAAGCTAGTACCTAGTCATAAGGGCTTCTTGTACTCTTCTAGTGGCAGTTTTCCTCCTTTGTGTCCTGAATTTTAATCTACCTGTGTATCTTCTGAGGGTTTTCTAGCACTTCACTGTCACACTAAAGCCTCTATTTTATATGAAAGCCTACTCATCTTTCACTGAAACTGCCTCTACTTGGAGCTACAAAACATTAATCTGACTGAGTGCTATAATTGTCCTTTTTGTTTATGATGAACACTACCCAAACTTACAAACTACATCCAGTGCATTTCTTTCTTCAGACCTTTTACTTGCATAACTGGTGTTGGTTGCCATGCTGATAAGTCTGGTTCCATACAGTTCAGCTTCGTGTTTTGAGTCTCTTTGCTAGTTCTTTTCACATGGGCACAGGCTCCAATTAGAATTTTTCTTCCCAGTGCTTTCAAAATGTCACTTCCACATTCCACATTGCTTCCTTACCCAGACTACAGTAGTATAACTTCACAGTTTGTTTTATCTTCCTGAGTTAACAGAAAAGTATTACATAGACTAAAACTGTACAAAGTCGTATTACCTTCAGTATTTTCCTGCTGAGTAGCATTCATTGCTTGAGCATATAGAATCAAGTTTTCTTTGAACTTGCCTCACTTGACTTATAATTTGCCAAAGAGTTTCAGCTAAAATGGGACTTTTAGTTGTTCCATTCTCCCATATGAGATATTTCCTTTATTTCTATGCCACTGGCAACATCTGCTTTTCTGTGACAGCCACCTCAGAGTTTAAGGCGCTTGCAAGAGAGATTTTTCCATACCTTGCAACTTTACCAGAATTGTGCTGATTTGCTGAAATCCATGCAATAGGATTCGAGAGATTATACAAATACTTTCTCCTATATTGAAGAGCCCCACCCCACTGGAAGTTTTTTGTTCTTGAAGAAATATTTAAAAACATGAACCCTCCTCACATAAAACATGGAAAATCTCATTATTTTTAAGCCAATGCCTTGATTTCTCAATGCTTAGAATAACCATAGCCATAGCTACATGGAAAACTGAGATACCCATGATGTTTTCATCTCTGTTTTGAAAGATTGAGAAGGACATGGCTCTCAGTCACGTTAAACTGTTGCTCTGGGATTTGCAAGGAAGCTGCATATAGAGATGATATAGTAACTTAAACATCAACAGCTGCATTCTACCTTCTAATAAGCAGCGTTTCACACAGAGAGACTATTAAAGTGATGCTGCAGAAACCTGTAGTGAATGCTGGCAAGTTTATGGGCAGGATTTAAACTGTTGTTTTTAATTTAGAGTGAGCCTCAAAGGTTTCAAATCTGATTACATGACAGACCACCTATCTTGCAACTGATTCTGTTGTATTAGTGGTCAGAAGAGGAATTCAAGTTAATAGCCCAGCCATACAGGCAGAACAGGCTTGGTAGAAGGAGATCTGGTGGACAGCTTTGAACTCTGCAACTTATTCTTCAACTGTAAAACGGGGATAATAATGTTCCTCTACCTCCCAGCAGGGTGCTTAGGTTAAATTCATTATTAGACATTTTCAGTAATGCTTCTGTTTATGTTTCCAGGGTAATGAATAGGGATGGGCTGGAAATCCCTTAACAATAAAACTTATGGAGCTTAAAGGGCAGTGGGAGCTAAGGGGTCACAGCACTTGTGACAGGAATTATTATCTACTAGACAGTAGTTGTAAAATCTGGTAGATAACTCCCAGCCCAATCAGTTCTTGGCAATACAGCAATAAGGCTTCTCTGATGCAGGCTCAGGCACCCATCTAATAAGAAGACTGCTCAGAGATAAAGTATCTCGTCTTCAGGGGGACCATTCATAATACTGAGACGGAGGAAAAAACACCTCTCTGAGCTGTGTGGTACACTGGAAAAACAGGTGCTTATCATCAACTCCATCCCTGCAGCCAAGAGTACTTTAGCCTGCCAGGACTGCATCTATGTCCAGGATGATAGCAATGGGATTCCTTGCAAATCCCATCAGTCACTAAAAGATAAGTCTCTACACATGGATTTTAAAATTAAAGAAAGAGCTCAGTAAAGACCCCCTCTTCCAACAGTACTTTGCACAGGAGCCCCAAACTTCACCTTACAGACAGATCCCTTCGCTGCCTAATAAACTAACCAGAAACCTCTAATGCCAGCTCCTAAGGTCAGCTCTAGGTCAGGCTGCACTTGAGGCTGCATGCAGCTCAGAAGACACTAGCAGGGAATCTTCATTTATTCGTGCAACCGGTAAACATAGCATCCAAATATTGAGTTTATGATTCATCACACTGAAGTGTCAATCAAGCTATATTCTGCAAAGGCATAGCCTAGTGCCTGTGGAAGGATGTCAGCCTTGTGGAATCAGCCTCAGCAAAGGGCTGAATCCATCTTGGCTCTCTGCCCTGACGTCCTGCTGTTTGAACAAGAGGGAGAGCAGAAGGAGTAAACTGTATGATACAAAGTGTACTCAGCCTCCTACTAGCACAAAACTTTTTGGTCTGTATTGCTGCATTTGTTTGATATACATTTGATGCCTTCAGTTTCAGCAGCTGCTCAAAAACCTGCTAAGAACTGCAGCTACAATATGTTATGTTCTGATGTATATTCCTCTTAGACTTAGGTGGCATTTCTTCCTGGTGATATTCAAGGTTAGATGGATAGCTCAAAGTTTGAAGACAAAATCAGAAAAACTTTCTACATTTGAATGTCAGCAGAAAGCTATAGAAAGCAATGGTTGCTGACTGCATCCTCTCTTTTTTGCTTGACTCTCACTGAATAAAGAAAATCTGTTGATCTTAGTCATAGCTGGTATACACCAGCACCTGCAGTGTATTTTTCCCTGCATCCCATGTATTCAGAACACAGCAGAGGTTAATGAGCTAGAGAAGCAGGGTATGTTACACAGAAATCCATGTTAGCAGAACGGTTAAATGAGCCTCCTGGCACTGGGTGGGCCAGGAGCTCCCTCAATAGCATGTAATGCACTTCTCATTGGCACACCACGCCAGGAAATCCCATTTCCTCCCTTCAGAGAACCGAAGCACGCATTGCCAGAATGCTTGATTAAATGGTTTCTACTAAGGCCCCTTTTTATTTATTTATTTATCAAGAAAGGGTTATCTAAGATGCTACCTGAAAAGGTATTAAACTAGGACTGTCATCACGGCCTACCCCCAGCTTTTTACAATAAAACTCATCACTCTTGGGTTTAAACAGCAGTAGTTCAATTCAGTTACTAGAAGTGTCATGAGTAGAAATAAATAGTGATTTTGTTCATGTTTTTATTTAGACTAAATGTGGTCCCTAGGCTTCTGGCAAGCTGTCAATACAGCCATCTGTTTTGCAAAGTTTATGGATCTCTCTGGAAATAGACAGCCCAAAGCTAAAGTACACTAAGGATTGTTTTTCTTTGAACCACCTGCTGTAGATGAAGAACAGTCAGATTTCAATAGGACACAGGCTTTAAACTCCATGTATGCCCAAAGTGAGACCAACTTAAGGATGCAAAACTAACTTAAACTAATTTCACTTACATCTTCTTACAACTCAGCTTCAGCAACTTACTTATAAATTTATTATATATATTTACAAACACACACACATACTAATATAGGTATAACTAGACAGAGAGTAGGAGACCTGAAGTCCAGAGCCAGGTCACTTCAAGATCTTATAAAAATATCTGTTCCAAGGAGCTTGTATATTCAAAACCAAAGATAGCACCTTAAGTATATAAACAAGCAAGCTGTGATGAAGACAGAAGGTATCTGATAGGAAATTCTGATAGCAGATGTGCAGTTTGCAGGCTATCAGTAAGAACAGATGTCATTCTTATGAGCCATGAAGGGAGACAAAGCAATCAAACCATTACAAAAAAATTTGAAAATAAATGCAAGAAAAACATTTTTAAAGTATTTTTTTGCAGTTTTCAGTTGGACATTCTCTGCTGTCTTATCTTAATAGCAAGTTCCACCTCGAATAGCTCCCTGATTTCAATATAGTTTACTCAACTCTAAAGTGACTCTATGCCATTTCAGCTGGAATTCTATTACATGTTTGCACATAAATACACTAACACATGAATTGAACCATGTACTGCCACAAAAATATAAATAGAGAACCCAGCACTAACGGGCTTGGTCCTGCAATCTTGAAACAACTGACCAGGGCGCGGCTGAATCTAGATTTAGTAGATTTAGGGGATTTTTTGACCAACATGGCTGAAGCAATTAAAGCCTATTATTCATTGCTTTTCCAAAATGTTTTTGGATGGATTTGTCATTGTTCTCAGTACATTATTTGCCCCCAGTATGCTTTGAATGTCAAGTAGCTGCTGTCAGGATGGAAGAAGTTGTGCTCAAGATCTCTAAAGGAGAAGGGAAACCCCACCTAACGTAATTGTTTTCTTGTATTGCCAAAGCCTAAAATGTCAGCAGCACATTGCTAATGTTCTTAAACCTGTAGACATAGAAGTGGTTTCATGGAAGTTTGTTTTAAAGAAAAGTACTTCTAACAGTGCCTGAGGATTGGAGATGGCCTTGCACTAAACTAGAAACTAAATTGATAAGAGCCAAAATGACAGTTTCATCAGCTACTGTGTTAAAATTGAGAACTATAAGGAGTACAACTAGTAATATAAACGTTAATGAGATGTTTGTTTCAATGCAATCAGCCAGTAGGCACATAGTACTGTACTGCTGCTTTATTCTCTGCAATGTTGGACTAGATGAGCCACTGGTCCCTGGATGTCCCTTCCAAATATACCCATTCTGATTCAGTGAGTCTTTGATTCAGTGAGTCTGTGTGTGATTCAGTGGATGTGGAGAGGAAGAAAATAAACGGAAGATCACTCCTTTGACATAAATCATACCTGTCTGAAGCTGTTATTGTTGCACTGCTTTGCTTTGGCCATTAGCTAGAGGATATAGAAAGGGCTCTGTTAAGCCTCTGTCTCTGATGCAGCTGACTTGTGGTCTGTTTCAAATCCAATTGGGAATCCACGGCAGATTTTCCAGTGGTTTTATTTTGCTTTGGTTTTTTTTTCTAGATCAAATCCTGTGTGGACTTGGGTTCCTGCCACAAGAGGGAATTGGGATTCAAACTCCTTTTTCATGCAAAATCTCTCCTTAGTCTTGTACATGTTGGTTTCTAAAGCCGTAAGGTAGAGAAAAAATGCTCAGTTTCATTGTACAGATTTACAGAAAAAAATGCTGAGTATTAATAGCACCATATGATCCTTATGAAATTCATACTCAGCAACCTCCAGCTGCTTATCTGAAGATATGGTAAACAAGCCTCTGCCACAGAAATTTTCATTTGATGGTTTATTTTCAGATATGACCTACTCTCCTTCCCCATTCAGATTTCAGGAGTATCAAACCTCTGGCACAATGACAGCAATCAGGCATGCTGGTGCAATAAATTACGAGCTGTCAACAGCAATTCAGGCTGGGTGGCAATATCAGACTATATAGGGCCAGATCTGCTATTGTTTTATTTTTCATGTTGGGTTTCAAATCATCACATCAACATCAATTCAGTCTTGATTAGAGTTCTGTTTCTTCCTTGGCCATTGATACCTTTGTAGTTCTCCTGCTGATGTCAAATATTGGACCCCTACAACCCTGGAATTTAGGTCCCATTTGCAATTGTAGACTTTGCAGGTCCTGTGTAGAGGGTGTAATAAAACAGCAGGTAGTGGCTATTCATAACTTATTGAATCACACTCCTGCCAAATACCACTTCTGAATATATGGCCAGCCTGTTGCTGCATGGAAAATTACACTTCCCCCTGCTCTTGTTTGAAATATGCGTTTATTTGACATTGCTCTGCAGGCTACTATTCATTCAAGTATATTAGAACTGAAGAATTATGCAAAACCAAGTGCTGGAAGTTAATCAGAAAATCATCCGTTAAAATTGTCTTGTTGAAAAAGCAAAGCATTTCAAATCTTTTGTACTGATACCACCTTGAAACTCACATCTGGAGAATAAAGGTTTTTTGCAAACAAATGTTTGCTGCTGATACAAACAAACTCTGAAATGTTAAGACCAAGAAATCAAAATTCTATTTCCTGCATCATTGAAAATCTACATGTTTCTGGTGTGCTACTAACATCGAACAGCTTACCAGATGTGATTTTAATGCATTTAAAGGAGTCTGAGAAATGGCTGAGGATCTCAGATTTCCAAACTAAGCATGCAAAATGGATTTTTTGAATCCTTTTATAAAAGGTTACAAATGCAGATGAGCAAACGAGGAAATAAATGGCCAGCCATCACTTGGAAAAGGTAAAATGTGCTGTTTGCTAACAGATGGACAACAAGCCTATATAACGCCTATATAACTCCTATATAACTTTGAGGTCCTAAGTTTATAGAAATATCCTTAATTAAAATTAATTGCTCACTATTATCCTGAAAGCTAAAGAGCCTAACCTTCAACAAACTCACATCCTCTCAACTAGGCAAACAGTGATAAATCCAAAGGCCTTATTTCCACCTATTATTGTTCAGGTGAAAGGCTTTTTACAGACTGAATTATGCATGCAATGATTTATTTCATTATAGGCTCTTAATTCATAATACATTATTCATTACATATTTATTATATACTCTTAATATTACCTAGCTGTCTGGATAAGAAGCTATACATTTAGGATGCTTTCACTATAGCAAGCTGCTTGTCACATTGCAAAGAGGTTTCTTTTTCGCAAGGATGAGGAATCAGGTACTGAATGCAGTGCACTCTTTTAGTTGCCCAAGTGATATCCGAGCAATCTGAAAGGACACGCTTGGTGCCTTGGGAATATTCATGCACTTTCAATCTTTTGCCATCACAGAGTGATCCTAACTTATTTCAATATTGGTATTTTTTGGAACACGTTATTCAGTCCATTCAGATTATAATGTGGATCTATGCTCTTTTTTATGAAAATGAGTATGTAAATAGGGCCCACTATGAAGATTTTGACTGAAATGTAGCTGACTCCACCCAATACAATTATGGCCATTAAAGCAAGCTCTTGCAGTACAAGTATGAAACCACCGTTTTCCTCATTGTACACATTTAAGGCCACCCTGTATATCAGCTACCTTGTATTTCTATCAACTGTCTTTCAACTATTGTACTCTGATTCTGTTTCTCCGAGACCGTTTTGTAGAGCTGATTAGAGAAGAAAAGAAACAGAAGGCTGATTTTTGGTATTTGTAGGCCTTTTACTATTAGCACTGTTGTAAGCATGTCTTTCACCATCTATTACTGTTATCTCCTCATTTGTTGAAGCTTACTAAACAAAAGGGAAATGAGAGTGGAATAATTCCATCTCCAGTTATGAACTATGATTCCTCTTTTTTGTGGTTACTGTGTGACTAGGCAGATGAGCAGAACTGCAGCTCTACAGTGAAAAACATCATTTCCAGCTCGGCCAAGAAGTGACATTTTAATGAGCAGATGTGCAACCTTCCTAAAGTAAATTGAATCATAAGTATGGCTTGCATACACAAGTAGTCTTCAAAGACCTATGTTAGTCACTCCAGTTGTCTCACAGACACTACAAGTAATGGTCATGGCCCAGATCACAGCATATTTTCTACTCTAGATCAACAGAAAATGATGTAGACTCAAAAGTTTGAATTCAGTATGACTAAGCAGTGCATGTATTGAGTCACTCAAACACAGTGAGATGAATTATAAATGAGATAAAAGTTATCCTCTAGGTTCAACTGGAAAAAAACCCCAAATACTGTGATTTATTCCATCAACCAATCATAATCTCAAGTGGAAGTATCTGGTCTTCTAAGCCACTTAGACATATTTATTATTCCTGTTCCTGTATTAAATCACCTTGACTTCAAAAGGGAGGGAAGGTGAGAGTGGCAAACACAACAATGAGGGTCTTGCTGTCATACCATCTTTTCTGTAGATGTCACATTCTTATAAACCAAAACAAAGGTCAAAACAACTGAGTTACTGCTTTTCCTTAAACACACCCTAATTTATTTGCCAACATAAATTTTCTGCAACTTTTGCAGTAATATAGGTGGCCCAAACCCCAGATTTATGGTTCTTCTTTCATGCAGTGTTCTATGGTAGCCTTTTAAGCAGTGTCAGCTGGCAGTCCGATGTGTGCAACACTTAGAGAGCTGTATTGCAAGGGGATTTCACTCCTGGCAGGCTTGCTGGAAGCGTGTCAACCAAGCACATTTGGCATGGGTGTTTCTGCTTGCCTCATTACTCAGAGCAAACAAGGGACATCTGAACTACAAGTTTGGGGTGAAACCCTGGATTCAGTGAATTTAAAGGTGAAATTCACACAGACTAGAGCGCTGCTAGGATTCCCCTCTCCTAACATCTTTCTCCACCCCAATAACAGGAATGTCCCATTTTTGAGGACAGATTTAGCACAGATCCTTTTTACAACTATCAATTAGAAGCATCAGGTTCTTATCATTAGAGACATGACCACACAAGTTATGATGCAAAGTCAGAGTGCATCTGCTACGTGATGTTATCATCCCATATGCACATTTTTCACCGTTAGTAAATGAAATAAAATAATTTATTCCTTGCTGAAAAATCAGCATTTTTTATTGACTCAGAGAGTGTAAATGGGCTGTTATCACGAGCTCGCTGATTTTCTACAACTATTACTACTGCATGGTAGTAAGAGAATGCATGTAGATTACTACTATAGTGTATTTGATGTGTTGTACATTTATATTCTTACTAATTGTAACATTTTCATTTGCTCAAAAACCAAGAATTCATATTACTTTGTAAGGCAATCCTTCTAAACCTATTTTATAAAATATTTGTATCCATGTAATTATAAACCTTTACTTTTAAAAAAAAAAAGTTATTTTTGATTTGGAAACCTGTTACTAACTGTATCCAATTGTATTCAAGTGGAGTTCTTGTTCACAAAAATAATGCCAATAATATTTTAAGTGATCCTTTTCTGGTGAAAATGGAATACATTTACAACACAAAGAAAGCTCACTCTTACCACATAGCTAGTGGGATATGTCAAAAGGAATAACCTTAAAGAAGACGGAAACTGAGAAACAAGACAAAGGAAACAGGTATTAGAATATTTCATTTAATGACTATATGACAAGTCCATCATGGACCATTATTTATAGGTCACTTTCCTGTCAGCTGTAGGATTTCTGGCCCTAATCATGAGAGTCAACAAAGACTTCCGAATAAAAACTTCCAACGTGATAGAGATAATTCCGAGCAAGACAAAAGATACATATGACCATGATTTACTTCCTCTCTTACATTTAAAATGATATTTCTATAATAATTCCTTGTCATTAATACTGCTGTTTTCTGTTGTCACAGACAACACAAAAAAACCATTTCTTCAGCAAGATCTTGAGCCTTGCTGAAGCTGAAATTCAAGTCGGCAAGCAGCTTAAAGAAACTATATGCTTAAATATATAATTTTGTTATAATACCTTGCTTCTACTCTATGCCAGCTTGGAGGACTATTTACCTCTCCCTCAGTTCTTGCTCTTAAATACACACAAATTTCGTTAGCCCTTCTATCTTTGTTGGAATTAAAAGAGAAAAAATGTTTTTCTTTTGTTCCTGGTTTTGTTTGATGTGAAGTTACTTGAAAAATAGCAGGCTGTCCCTGGGAATATGGTCCAAGCAAATTGGCTCACGTGTCTGTTCTGGTATAAAGTTACACAAAGAGGGCTGGGGCTGTGGGGCAGGTCTGGAAAGGACTTTTGTTCCAGTGTTTGGGCAGAAAACTGAAAACATCCTAGGTCAGCCTGAAACAAACTAACAAACAGAGAAATCCTTTTGTTCCCCAGATGGGCAAAAAATTGTGTAAGATCCTGACAAAGGCAATCCAGAATCTTGCACCTCCACACACCAAAGGAGGCATTTTAAACTTACCTTCAAAAATAAAAGAAGAAATTTAAAGATGAAAACCAGATGCCTATAAACCAAATCAAGAAGCTGGCCAACCTCTCCCTACTCTAAATGAAAGTCAAGTTTTGCCACCTTCACTGGCTGGTTATACTGCACTCTGATTTTCAGCCTGAAATGGCTTTTATGTGTCCGATTTCCTGTATACACAAGCAATACTGCAGGCCTGATACAGATCGCCTCTGAAATATGGATTATCCAAATATTATGTTGCTCACTAAGAACAGTAAAAATTTTATTTCATTCTTTTCTCTGAGATAGACAAATGTGAAGAGAGCAACCTTTCCTACCTCCAGGGAAAGCCTTAAAAACCATGACACTATCTAGGGGGCAGCAGACCTGAATTAGTACATCTTTTTTTTTTTTTTACATGTACAAGCTCATTATAGTTAGACAGCAGGGAGAGAGAGAGATGACAAAGAGACCAAGTAGAAAAGTTCCATTCAGTTCTGACATTTCCAAAAAAAAGGAATCACAGCAAATTTGCATTAGGATTTCTTAATTATTTCTTTGTTCACTTGTTCCTTGTGGTCTGGCTTTAGATTTGGACTTGGGCAATGTGCCTTCAGTTACAATATAATGTTTCTTCCTACTGTGACAGCATCTCTAGGTCACTGAGGAAACTTATCTTCTGACCATGCTCTGATGACTATTTTGCATGACTTCTGAAAAAACTCACTCCTAAGACCCTCTAATTACAAATGGAAAAACTCAGTGGACAATCTATAACTTTGACAATCAATGATTTTTTTAAAAATTCTAATTAATGTCTGAATGCAGAGATTCACAATGTTGCTGTTTTAAAAGCACTTGAGAACTTAAGAAGAAAATAACTTTACACAGTGAAATAAACCATACAGAAGTTTTTTTACTAAGCCTTAGAGTAAAGACCTTTTATGTTTACTATCCTCTATAAATTCTGTAACAAGCATTCCGTAAAACAAAGCCAAAAGCCCGTTTAAGGAAATGTACTGCTTCCATATGACAGTGTTATGTTGGTGTAAAACCCAGATGTTCTGACACAACATCAAACAACCCTGCTAACTTCTCTTCTAAGTGCCCTGTAAACTCCCTCTTGTAAGCTGGATAACTTCTGAAAACTTTTGCAGTATAAGGACCTAGCATGAAAGTGCTAATGTTCACATCAATATTAATTTAATCCACTGGCTTTAAAAAAAAAAAAATACACATAAAAGCCTAAAAGTTACAGGAGTGGAATATATATTAGAAACTACCTACGAGCCAGCTCTTTATGTTTTAACCAAAAAACTAGATAACAGTAAAAAAAAAAAAGAAATTAATTGATTTCTTGAATGAAGACCGTTTGTCAGCTTTAGTGCTCACCACCATCTTTATTACAAAGCAACTGAGAAGCACATCTGGAAAATCGTTGGTAGACCTATAACTTATGACTAATAAATGTGATTAGACTAAGTAAAGAAACTGTCAGATGTTGTAAAATAGTTAATTTTTGACAGTAGCAAAACAACACAGTGTGAACTAATTTAAGCCAATGTTTAAGCTACCAATTTTTGCTCGCAGACCTGGATTGCTCAGAGGCAACAGGAGAAGTGGATCTTAACTTAGCAGGTGCCTTTTAAAAACACTTATTCAGGCCCAGTTATGCTGACTGAATGTTGTGCCTTTACTACTGGGGCAGTTTCTTGCACTGACAGAATGTGGTTTAACTCTACCCAAAGGAAAGCATTATTCAAAACACATTTATATTCACAAGGGTTGTTATAACACGCATTCTTAGTAAATATATGTTTGGAAAAAGAGAACTAACTCATGTGTGAAGAGGTTCCATGGTTAACAGTAAGACCCAAGAGTTGTTTTTAGTTTTTCATCAGATGGCCCTGCAGAGATCCAATGCTCATAACGCACATTAAAAAGTGACAGAAGTTTAAACAAAATTTATTCAGGAGAAGGGTTTGACCACACAAGAATTTGGACATAACAATAGCCAGTTTTTTATTTGAAGAGATTAATTTCAAATGTTGGCTATAGTAATCACCAAAAGAAAAATCCCATTTAGCCATCAAAGGCCATAATGAAAAACAATAATACAGAACATGGATGTTCTGCATTTGGGTTCAGTTTCCCCTGGAAAATCACACTAGATATAAGTTTTTTAAATAAAAGGCAGGATTTATCTATGTTGTCTCAAGATTTATTAATTCATTAAGTGATAATTTCAAACAAGACTTTTCCTCAAAAACTCTTATTAGAAGTTAGGAACAGGTGATTCAACAAGAACAAAAGAGACATAATTTTGCTATCCAAGAAATACCACATACAATGTGTAGTCTATAAAATATCTTCACCACTTACTAGCCCAAGCACTTACTAAGATGTAACAAGCATCATGGAATTATCCCTGGAAATGCGTCATCATGTAAAATAATTACCTATGATGGCTGAGTTATTTTCCAGTAGAGCTCTACGTGTTGAAAAATAATGTGCATTATTTACCAGTTTTCATAATAATAAACTGTCTCTTGAAACTGGGAGAAGGTCCGAGCTCATAAAATAGGACATTCCTAACCACATCCATCTCCAAAGCAAGGTGACAAGAATAAGTCCCTGAGGCGGGAGCAAGACAAGACCTTTCTGTTCCAATTGCCCTTCCATATCCATCTATCAGAAAAGAAAAACTTAGTATTTTCTGACCTACATTCTAAGGCCCTCAGTTTTACTTGGAAAATAACTTAAAACCATGGGTTTTAAGCACTCGGGAATATGCTGTAATTTAATTAAAACTTGTCATTTCTTATAGGAATTACTTGTTTATATGATATTAGATCAAACAAGAGCTGAACATCTGAAACATTAGAACTTTAGACACAATCTCTCTGCAGTCAGTTTTAAAATCTCTCTCTTTTACCTAGCTGCTCTTTGGCTACAACACACAGACTCGGCTTCTGTACTGAAACACAAAAAGGTGAAAATCCCCACTACTAATTTCATAATGGGCATTTAACTGAACTCTACTCACCAGCCTTGCCCATGACTGCTATTGTCTGTGATCAGTGTTGGGATTCTAGTGCAGAGTCCTACAAATTTCAAGAGAAAAATAGAGATGGAAGAAAAATAGTACAGTCTTCCATAGCCTAGACTGGATGTTTGATTGATGTTAACAAGACGATAAAATAAAATCCCATCCTTCTAGTTGAGCCTCTCATGATAACAGGCTGAAAGAAATTTCTGAAGAAGAAAATTTCATTGGATAGGAACATGTGTGCAGACTCTTTGAGACCATCAGAAGAATGACAGGAGAGCACAATTGGGGGAAACCGCCCAGGGAAGCAAAGATGTTCTAAAAATTATTAGGTGCAAACAGTATCCTGAAGAGTTTATAGAAAAAGACAAAAACTGAGATGCTATTGACAAAGAATGGAGAAAAGGACAACCAATATATTCTGCAGGTAAAAGGCAAGTAATTAGTATTCAGAACATTCAAGGTATTCTATGCTTAACGGTTTGTTATTTTAGGGGCTGGGGGGGATTTTCTGACTTGGTTTGGGTTTTTTTCATCTATTGAACTTCATTAGCCTGTTTTAGGGTCTTTGCTGCAATTGGCTCTGCAAGAAAGAAATTCCCTACTTTATGCCTTTTGTTTCTAGAGAATTTCTCCTTCTGATTCTTCCTGGTACAATTTATATTGAGGTCACTTTCTCAGAAGCACAATGTTGAGTTCCTAACGCTAAATGGAAAGCTAACGACTTCATTAAAATATTTATAATGGCTTAATACCCTTTTAAAGTTAGAAATATGTTTTTAAATCCTGAAAGTACTGATTGGTAGCCAGGTAGAAAATAAACTGCAGTCCTGTTGCAACAGGTATTTTGCAGGAGAACTGCTACTGATTTTATTCTATGTCCTAAATGCAAAAAAGCTGAGAGACAAAATAAACTATTTCCCATAAGTACAATTTATAGGGAGTATCTCTATTCAGTAAGAGATAAAGAATATCTAAATAAAACATCAGTTCAACAAGTTCTTCCAGACACATCTTATTTAAATTTAAATTTTAGACCGATTTAAAATAACAACTTGAGTGGAAAGCAAATATTTTCATCTGGGCATCAGTGAAAATTTAATGGTCCCCTTGGGTTTGCTAATAATGACAGCAGCTTTTTGTTGTTGTTGTTGTTGGTTATTTTTGACTGGATCAAAGCCGAGTTGTATTTTTTTAAGAAATTGTGGGGTTTTTTCTTGTTCTGTAACAAAAATTTTCCCCATCTGGGACAAAAAGCCACAACAAATGTTGTATACATTACTGTCAAATTCAAGGGCGAATACACAAGATAAAATTGTTAAAGTAATAATGTATGTAAAACCATCAAAGCTAAGCAGCAGCAAAGATAGCACACGAAGTCACTCCTTGGGTTTTCCTCTGTAATTCCATGCCTGTGCCATATTAACATATTCACAGCAAGCTGCAAAGACAATTTCTAACTATAAGGCAAACAAAGATTCAAGATGTGATGTGGTCTCAGCTGCACCATAGGGGGAACTTTTTGTTCTGTTACAGCTCAAGAGTAAAACCGAGCTCTCAACTTGAGTGGATATCTCATGGGCTTCAGAAGGAATTGTACCTGTTAATGCCAAAGCTTCCATTGGCCAGGGACATTACGCACGTCAGAGAAGCAATTGTAACTATGAATCAAAAAACCCAGGGGAACCTCAGCTGAATGCATTGGGCAGGAAGGGACTCTGCTGGAAAGTTCCTAAAGTGGAACATTAAACCAGCTAAATCATAACACTTGCTACATTCTCCAGTGGTAGCTAAGATAATAAAATAACTTCTTTTTTAAATAACCAACCTTTTTCTTGTGTCAATGTCCTTCCAGCCTTTAAAACAAAAAACCAAAAACATTTGCTTGTTCGAGCACAATTACTTCTATGAAAGCAAATTATGTCTGATGTCCTATCTAAGCATTTGATAAGATTCCTCTCTGCAGCAAAATGGCTCTCTGCTTTACAATATTTTTTTTTGCAGAAGAGCACATATCTTCTACAGTTGGAACATGCATTACTGCCTTCAGTTTTCCCATAGTCCAGCCCTACATGCAGATCATAGTCACACCCGTGCTGGCAATGTTTCTGGTTACAGGTGAATTTCTGTCACAGGAGTCTGGCCATTTTCAGGAAAGTCTCCTGCACCTGTATTTAATCCATATTCAGAATATAACTCCACAATATGATATCTCCAGCAACAGAATTCCTGTAAGCATTTTCCAAGTTAAACCCATTAATACTCCTTCAGATATTAATTTTCTTCTGCCCTACAAGTTTCTACACCTTACCTATAAAGGAGCAGTGGCACCTAACACCATACTGTATAAAACACATGACTGACACAACACAGAAATGACAACTACATGTGAGTGCAGCTACAAGGTGCCCTGGAAGCATTCCGAAATCATAACCCATCACAAATCCTACTTGGGCAAGCAGCATTTTTCAAGCCACCCACAAAACACAGAGCTCCACTACCGGTAAAAGGCTGGTGGTGGTGGATCCCCCAGCCATCACACTCCCCGGCTCCACACAGAGCCAGCCAAAGCTGTGGATGGCACACAGCTGCCAGCACTACGTTACTGTCCCCAATGAACATTCACAAGCAAGGGAGAACATTCTCTTTAGGTTGCTTCTCTTCCATGACAGCCACTTTGAGGTTTTCTGCCTACCAGCTCACGACACTCCTACTGTCCAATTTCATTCTTATAGTCACCATGAAAAGAGCTCTTCATAATCTTTTAATAACTGAATATAAATGGCTTTACCAGCTTAGGCTTCTCAGTCAGTATAGCATCTTCACCTAAAACTTGCCATTTCTTTACCTCAGCAAAATACAGACAGATTTATCAGACAAAATTAGGTGAAGAGCTATTTCAGTTTTATTTCTGGTGATAAAGCATGAGCCATGAGAGATTAGAGGGTACATCTCAGTGGCTCAAAAAGACATGGCAAGCAGGCATGAAAAGAAACCTTTACAGTAGAAATAAGGTTTAGCAGTAGTTCTTCATGCTGAACAGAGGTTCAATGGCAAGAACATCCTTTTATTATAAAATACAGGAAGGTCAGGACCTAAGCACAAAAGAGCAGGGATATTTCTGGCTGAAATGACTAGAAAATGGAGAGGAGACTCCTGTGGTATCAATATATTTCTGAAGTTTTTTTATTTTATTCAGTAATGCAATAAACATATTTTAAAATTTTTTCCTGACTAAAATGCAATAAATAGAACCGGTGTTCTTAGATCATATTTATTTCTCCTACAGGAGACATCACTTCCAGCCTAGAAACTCATGGAAGAAATTAATATAATTTGTGCAAAATGCTACCCCTAGAAAGGGTATTCGCATGGGCTGAATCCAATAAAAACATACTGCTGTCTAAGCAGTGATATATTTGAGCAGCTGTACAGTGCATTGAGATATGTTTGATCATGGACTTTAAGGATGTTATGGCAAAGCTTCAATTAAATACAGTGACTTCATCTCAATCTTTGCCAATTTAGCACTTCCACAACTTTTATTAGGGTTTTGTGATCTGACATCTGCTAACTAGTTACGGTCCACTGGCCAATGGAAATCAATGTCTCAGTTCTGAAATGATGTAGGAAATTCTCCAGCTTCAGACCAAATAAATTAAACTCCCCCACTCCCCAGCCCTAAAAAAACCCTAGAACAGAATAATAACTTAATATGAAAATTATTGAAAGATGATCAAGTACAGAGAAGCTCATGAAACTGACCTGTCCAACTCATCAGTCCCTCAACCATGCGGAGCAATATCCCTCAATGGATGGGCTAGATATAACCATAAAATAAGCATGTTTTGTAATTCTCAATAAAATTTCCTTAGAATAACTTCTCCTAAATAAGAAATAGATACATAGAATCTGGCACTAGACTAAAGGATAAACAATATAATAGTCTAATAACTTAGAAGGTTTGCAAAAAAAATCCACCAACAAACATTACTAGTTTCTCATACGGCTCTGTGAGCTCTTTTAGTGTTTTTGAGAGCTAGTTAGTTCCTTACTGATTGGGGGAGGGAGGGTGGTGGGAGAAAGAGATACTGTTTTATTCTCCCCTCTCCCACAGTAAGTAAGCTTTAAAATTGTTTTAGAATTTGATTCCATTCTATAAATTTTTTGATACCTGAAGCTTACTTCCAAATACAGAATAGGAATAACTGTTGACTATATTTTGCATTGATGATCCTTGATTTTACCACTTGCACCTAGAAATTGAATTATTGGTTTTTTTAATTTGTCTTTTAAATGTTTTTCTGATTGTCTTGGTATGAATCTGTGTTTAAGTTTCTTGGTTAGCCAGACACATTTTTAAACTTCTAAGTTATAGCCATTGGCATTAATTATTTAAATTAATCAGAACACTTGTTTCACTTTGTCTTTTATTTTGCAGTACTGTTCTAACACTTTCTTACAACCAGACTATTTTCTGCCCAGCATAATTTCCTTATGTCTTTTTGTGCTTCTTATTTCAGTTTCCATGAATATTTTTGAATTTGTGGTCCTTGTCACTTCCAACAACAAGGCATAAAATTTTGGGAAACTGTTCCTTTTAAGGTTCCAAACATATAAACTGGTTTGCATGAAATGCAGTCACTGGTTCTTGGGTGACTGCTACTTCTAAGTCAGTGATTAACTCTTTTCCGTCTTCCTGAGCGAGGTCAAGCATTTGGTAACACCCTGGTGGATATCTATATACAGAATATCAATATTTAGAGAATATCAAAGGAAAATTGGCTTCTAGTCGATACAGGACCTAATACATCACCTAAATTTAATCCACTACTCAGAGGGGTTAGCTGAAAATTTTCCCAGAGAAAAAAAATTAAGAACAATTTTAAAAACAAACCAATGGACCAAAAGAACCCCCAACCAATCCTAAAACCTCCAGCAACTTTCCAGGATTGAAGTGTTTTACATCGAATAAATAAGGGACAGTGGATACAGGACAGGGCCCAAGAAAACAATTGCTCAGGGTACTCTTGGGCTCTTACTCTTGAGCAGCTCAGGCATTTCTTCTGGCCTGCTTTTCTTCTTTGATTCTTTTACAGGTTATTTCACTTGAGGCTATCTGTTGCAAAGCTAGGATTCAGAATCTGAAAAATCCAGGACTAGCCTGAAGCTCTGTATCTCTGGTGGGCAAGAATTCTTGCTTGACAGTGGACGTGCTGCAAATTCTCCTTGAATGAGGTCACCCAGGACTTGAAGTGAAAGATTTCAGGACTTCCTACTGCCTATTGAAAAGTTCACAGAGATAAACCAGGCAAGAATGCCAGTTTAATAGAACTATTACTGCAGATAGTTGGATAGCCAGAGTTTATAACAACTTTCCTTTAGGGAAGACCATGCACACTAGATGTTTTCAGAACAAAGTTTTCTTGGAACTCCTGGCTAATTTCTAGCAGAAATTTGAACTGTATGGATGCCATGATTTTTCTATCTTAAACCATCTGAGTAAAATTTTAATGAAAATTAGAAGATCAGAAAATCTACTTTGCATCTCTCAACAAGACTGCAAGATCCAACACGCTTATTTGTTGCTTTTTTCCCCTAGACATTGATGGTAGATCTTTCAGAATCAATTTTTCCTATTTTCTAGTGACCTTTTGGGTGCCCGTTCTTAAGCAGCCAAACTTGGGACATGTTCTTTAAATACCAACAGCTGATCGATCTCCATTTTCCTGAAAAACAAAGCTCTGAGTTATCAGGATTTCTTGTAGACTTGAAAGTCCAGAAGCTCTGCTGTTCATTGTTCAGTCAGAGGCAGATTTTAAGGTTTGGTGAAATATAATCCATGGAAAATCTTTTTCATTAACATGGATACAGTTATCTTCTTATCACTTTTAAGTCTTGGTTTTATACTTCATAAGTTGGTCACATGTCAGACTGGCATGGTGGGGCATAACTGATTAAAGAAATGGAATTCATTCGGAGTTTAAAACTCCTCTCCTGTATAGAGCAAGAGTAACCCAGACATTTCTGATTGGGAAAGATGACCATCTATTTCATCCAAGATGTAAACACTTGAGGTCCATTAAACATGAATATTTAATGTAGAAGTGCCAGCAATGTATTGTTGAAATAATCATATACATGCTTATTACTTATAGAAAGTTAGTGCAAAAATAGTTGTGTATTATTTCAAATAGGTAGGCACACTTTTTCCTGAGACACCTGCAACGACAAATGAATTCCTACATTTGTGTATTGATTGTTGGATAGTGAACTGAGATTTAAGTGCGTGCTGAGATAAGCTGACGTGAATCTGAGTCTTTACATGTGCAATTCATTTACGTGGCCTCAAATTTTCAAGGGAGGATTATTCAGGGAAAAACTGCCTGGAAAACATTCTTCAGGCAATCATTTTAGTTCCTTGGGAATACATAAATGATACCATTCAGATACTATTGTTCAGATGGCCTAGAATTACTGATCCAGCATGTAAGGCTTTATAGTAAAGAGAAGAGTTACTGTCTGTCTGACCTAGAAGCAGAAGCTCCCTTAAACTGAATATACTTTAAACATTCTCTTTTACCAAGTTACACAAACACAGATGATTTGGCTTCTGGATAGTGAAGGACAGCCAAAGAATACTGTACTCAGGGACTTCGGTGTGGGGTGGAGTTAAAGTACACAGAACACCGCTTTTGCATGCAGTGGAGCTAGCTCTGCATGGGAAGATGGCCCTGGTGAGTTCTGCAGGAAGAGATAAGGCTTACTTGTATTGAAATTCTGCAAAAGGTGTTGCCATTTTGCATGAGTTTTATGGCTGCTTCCAACTTCTGATCCATATGTCTGAAAAATCCAATTGAATGGCCAAAAATGTCAGTAACATATTCATTTCTGGATGTCTTAAGAGAGATTTTTTCTAGTCAAAACTAAGCACAACGTAAGTGGTCAATATTGACCACTGCACATTCGTTTGCTATTTAAGTTCCTAACAACATGCTACATTTCTAACACTCTACATTGCAATACCTAACTGTGGACAGAATTTTGTTAAGACTAGGTAGCTTTAGAAACTAAACTAAACAAAAAATTGTCAGGCCAAATGAGCAAAATAACTCTAAGATAAACAAAACACAAAAGTTCCTGATTCCTCAGAGAAAATAATTTGCATTTTGTGAAACAAAATAAGAGACTGAAAAAGCTTTTTTCATCCTAACTAAGCAGTTAACACCACTTCAGAAGCTGTATCAAGTGTCAGTACACCACATTAGTAGGCTGCTTAAAAAGAGACATGGACAAGTGACACAGTTCCTTGTGGTCTTCTCTTGTCAGAAAAAAAAAGTGTGTCTTCAAAATTTTTGAGACTGTCTGGCAGAAATAAATTCCAGTTATTTATCTCTTTGTTCTGTCCTGCTATGAAGCCAAATATAATTTATTTCATGGGTCATAAGCCATTACTCAGCAAAGTTTTCCATCACGGGAGTAATTTAATTTCTTGGGTGTTCTATGTTACAACAGATTTTTTTTTTTTTACGACAGATTTAATTTGCGAGGTTCTTCAGTGGTAACAAGAATAAAACCTGTTCATAGCTGCTAGTGACAGGCACTAAATGTAGGTCAGATCAGCAGCTGGGGTAGATTTCTATAACTTAATTTATATAAATGGAGCTACTTTACTGAGTGGTCACTGCTGAGTACTTTCTGGTCTTTGAGGCATTGAACCTGACAGCACTGACAAGGTGACCAACTTAAGCTCATACCTAATGATCTTAAAATGTTTCCTGTTCATCTACAACTCACTAAGTTATTGCAAAACTATTTAGAAAATACTGGCAAATTTTAAAGCTAGGTACTGTTTTTCAAACAACAGTTTCCAATAAATTACAAAACACTGAAAACAAATGTTTAAATATCAGACTTCTAAATTTGCATGGTACTCCCTTTGCTTTGATACTAGCTACAATAAAATGAATAGTGTTCATATTTTCCCCTTCCCTTTGTCTTTTCAAAATCTCTCCATACTGTCAGTACACAATGGCAAAGTTTCAAAAGTGGGGTTTTTTTTTTTCACTTTTTCCCATAATTATTTTTCTAAGCTTGGCAAAGTTTTGAAAAGTCAAAATAAAAGGCAACATATACACAACAGTCCCAGATGACATAATTTCTTTCTTTTTTTTAATGAGGGAAGAAAGGGAAAACAAAAGTTAAAACTGAAAACACAGGGCTTTAAAAAAAAAATCCTCTATATTCTACTATAGTTTCCCAAAAAAAAAATAGAATTAAAAGTGGTATTTATCAAGATATTTAAAAAAAAAAAAAGAGCCTGTACTATTCCATGAAAAAAACGCAGTTACTTTTTCAACTAAGATCTAATTTAGCCTGAATTATTCTTTATTTATTCTTATCAGGAGAATATTCATGAGTTGCTACAAAAACCAACCACACACACCAGAAAAATTGAAAATTATGACTGTATCAGTGTCAAAATGCAGTGCTAATTTGTGAAGAAGATACTAGTCAGTCAGGTAGTTGATCAAATTGAGTGCTTGATTCCTTCATTGTTTGAATTTTAGTTCTCACTTGCTTAACTAATGATAAGATGAAAGGAGACCAAATAATGTTTCCTTAACTCCAACAGAAAGAAATGTTTTCCTTCTAGTTGTAAATAAAATATTCCCTATTTTAATTCTAAGGGCAGCACCTTTCTGAATCTTGCTGAATTTTAGGCACTTGCCTCAGTTGCACTACTGGCAATTAAGAAAATACCCATTCTTTGGCTTTGAAAATTCTTTGGAAATTGAACACAATCCATCTGCCAGGCATTTGAATTTCCAGTGCAGAAAGCCATCATGCCTTTTTTACAGGAATCCAGTATAGAACTTCAGTTTGTGACCAGTCTACTCTGCAATGAAAGGTTTATACTGTATTTGTTCAAAAGACAGCTCAGGGAATTTTGACACTTCATCTGCTGTGACACCACATATAGATGTGTCACCTGCATACCATCACAGATGCATTATTTTCTGTTTGAACATCACAAGTACCCAAGTGTGTATGCACAAAAATTATGTATGTCCTACCCTAAAGACCTAGTAACATAGATAATTTGTGGTGTAAATCATTTCAGAATTGCCAAGGTACTAGTAAAGCTGTGCTGAGGAAAAAACCAAAATCTTTTAGAGTCATCAAATGAGCTGATAATGGAATTACCAAGAAAGGCAAAAGACCATCCTATCTTTCCAGTCTAGGCCCAAATGGAAGTAACACTACTTTTTCTTTCTGTCCAGAAATCTTGCCCTCATTTGGACGGCAGATTTAAATTAAAAAACAGTTACTGCTATAGGGCATAGAGCCATCAGTATCTCTGGAACTATTTATATGGATTGGAAGGGGAAGAGTAAGCTGTCATCCACCTCTTCTGCTCAAATGTTTATCAAATGATGAGCGAGATGCCTAACAACATGCATGTCTTCCCTGTAGCAGATGTGGAGATGGTGCTTTCCAGATGCATGAATGTGAGCTAGAGAGGAGACTCAGGTGTCCCAGCAGGCTGCTGTAAAGGAGGCTGAATCTTTTGTCTGTGGCAGTGCTTAAGTCATTCTGCAAAGGAAAACGGTAACATTCTCTGCACAGAAATGCTGAGACCTTCACCAGCCATTTCTAAGCACGGCAGCAAAATCCTGGTGATGACAGCTCTACATTTTCTGACAGAATGTTGTTCTAAACAAAAATGCCAGTTCCTTGAAAATTAAGTACCTCCCAGGAATATGTCTTTCCAATAAAATTCCTGTGAAAAACAGACAGGTCTGATCATAAATGTACCTGGTTTCCTTCTAGAGTACCTCCTCAATTCCTCTGGCAAAGGACTCAAGACTCAAAAGTCCAAAAACAAGTTTCTAGCTTCAGGGCTTCACAACTGCTCAAAAAATGGGCTCTCTATTATCAAAAGTGCTCCATAAGGACCATTGTTCAAACACTTCCTGTACTACTCCTGTTTTCCCAAAATCTTGTAAAAGCAGCTGAAGAAAATGTCTTGATTTCCTCGAAACAAAATCTTGGACCTTCTACTCCTGCTGAAATGTCACCACCTTATTCTACAGTTTGGTTTGAGAAGAATTTTTTGTGCATATGTGTATAATTCAGGAAACTGTGATTCTGGTTCTGAATTAACCTAGAATCCTAGACCACTCTCAAAATGACTGGGAGTGCTTAATATATGTCTCAAGAGAGTGAAAAAGAATCCCTAATTCATATGTTAAAAAATCTGAAATGTAACTGTCACAGAAATCCTTGGGCCTGTAAGACTTCAGCTGCAGGCTCTCAGCATACTAAAGACCTCAGAGAGATATAAAAGTTGCCTTCAAAATTTGTTCATGCTTCAGTGCATTATAAATGCCTCTCGTTACTCAAAATAACAATATAGCAGAGGTTTTTAGGCATAAATCCAGACTGAAGTTGCAATAAAAAGTCAATGTTTGCATAATACTCTGTCAATTCTCGACAAGCACATTTCTTAGGGATTCTTGACAATGTGTAGGAACACAGAAATATGAGATTGGTTCAATGCACATTTTATTTTTAATCATTGTCCAACTATAAAGCTATTTTATATATGCAATATATCATAGCTCTTTTCTGTATAGATGATCCGTCCCCTTTACCTCAGGAAAAGTTATATAGTGCACTCTGTAGGATACAAATTGAATGTGCAGCAAGACAAAAATAAAAGGATCAATATTATCATTTCCCACAGATTCATAAGGATTTAAAAGTAATAGTTCTTTCAAAACTGGAACAGACTTCAATAGCTTAGAGCAAAATGCCTACACGTTATTTGAAACCTTGCTGGTTTGTGAATATTGATCCAATATAATTTTTGTATGTGCTTCTATGAATAATTTATAAATGCCTCAAGCAGTAGCTAGATGCTTCTGATGAAGAAAAATAAGACTGTGAAATATATTTGAAATGGATTGGATGCTGAAGTTCAAGGTTAACTCCAAGTGTGTTCAAAGCCTGGGAATACACAAACACAGAGAGTGCCACAGAATATTCATTTTATATGGGATATCATTAAAAATATGGTAGCAGAGAGGGGAGTTTTGAAACCTCTTGCCTCTCTGCTTAGGAGTGCAAGGACAAGGCATTCCCAAGAGCAACCTTCAGTGATGTAGTGATGAGAACTGCATCTGTAGTGATGACAGCAAAACCTGCCTTCAACTAGCACACTTTAGAGAATTAAACATTTCAATAAACCCCGAAAGACTCACAGCATTTTAAGCACTTTTGCACTGGTCAAAACATAGAGGGACAAATTTACTAAACATTGGAAGTGGGACTGCCTGGCCTGGCCTAGATACTCTGAGTATATCTGCACTGCACAATGCTGTATGAGGGGAGACCCTCTCAGCCATACCAGGAGTGCATTCTGGTGTTCCTGCATGGCACACACAACAGCCAGCTACCTCTGTCTGACTCCCCACTGGCATTGCTAAACTGCTGTGCCATGCTGGGGGACCAAATGCTGACCGTCAGGCTGACTTCCATGGTATTTGTTCCAGTTTAAGACAAAATGGCAGGTGAAAATCAGCTCAGTAACCTAATAACTATGAAATTGTCCTAAGCATCTGATGCAAAACAAAAAGAGCTAGGCAAAACCCTGCAAGTGCTGACCCAAAAAAAGCTGTTCAGCTGCTGCCTGTGACTACATTTGTGGAAACACTGTAGTGGCTTTGAGCTGCATTTACACTGCCACGGTGGAGTATCACTTGCCCATCTCCACAGCCACCCAATGTGTTTCTATTCCTTTTTGTCTGGACTCCACTCTGAGGGGAAATACAGAGGTAGCACATCAGAGAAATGCAGGTGCTAACAAGAAGATAACACACGCCGGTGTCCTAAACATACAGAAGCTGTCAACACAACCTGCTGCAATTTCTTCTTTTCCAGCCCACCCAAAATTAAAATGCCAGTGTGTCTCAAAACTTGCTTTGTCCTTCATGTCCCAGTGCAATGGCACACAACCACAAGACCTATCCACCAGGCTCCTTCCCCTTACATGCACTGCGTATCATGACCGCCAGAGACCAGAACCCTGCCCAACAGGCCCTACCTGCATCCATAGGTTTCCTTCTAGGAGCATTTCCAAGTGGCAAAATCAGAAGACATCAGCAGAGCTGACACACACAGGCTACTTCAACAATGCTGGTGCAAGTCTGAAGCTGAAAGACACATGTTGGCAAGGGATATCAGTCAGCAGCAGGGTGCAGCTCAAAATTTCCAAGAATTCCTGTGGTAAAGATGCAGCTTTTCATAATCTATGAGCATTTGTGTTGAGGCTAGAGGTCCACATGCCAACATCAGGGCCTGGAAGACAGAGCTCTCTGGGTATTTCACCACTGAATCACAAAATACATTTTTCCATTGGTAGAAAGCCACCTTCTTGTCATTCCACTCCTCTGAAACAATTTACGAGAAAGCTGATGGCCAAAAGCACCAGAGCCAATGAGGATGGATCCTGTGCTTATAAAATGAGGCTTTCAGGGACTCCCTGGGCTCTCCCACAGCCTTGTCAGTCTCTGCAGAGAGCAGGACCTGAAGATACACACCTCTGACACACCCTTGAGCTCTCACACTCGTGGTCAGCCCATTGATGGCAAGAACTGCTCAGTGCTGGTGCAGCTGAGGTGCAAATAAGGATCTCCACTGCTGCTGTGGGACCACAGGAAAAAGGGAAGGAAAGGGTATATTTCTTGCTTGTCATACACAAGGATACTGATTTTCCCTGCATGCTGTTGTCCCTTATGAGGGAAGGTACTACAAGAAGAAAACTATTCCTCTCATAACTTCCATTTGACTGACAATTTTCTATGAGTGGCCTCCTCACAAACTTGGAAACTAAATTTATTAAGGTTTCAAATTTGATCTTAACAACTACTTTGAGTTGGGTTTTAAAGAAGAAGAAAAAACACTGAATAGGGAAATCATTACTCCGTTTTACAGCTGGAGTGGGTTTTAGACACTCAAATTTCAATCAAAACCACAACTTGTATCTATAAAATTAAAAAAAAAAATCAGACCTGTGTAGGTACAAATACAAGTTGAATAAAGAAACATGGTATTTCAGATCACAAATGACTTGGTTTTAATTGTAAATAATGCAAGAGTCATGCATGGCTCGGTGCAAAAGGAACTATTCAGGAGCAAATTATAGCCCTACCAGCAAAAATATGTGTAAAGGAAATTTTGACAGGATTTAGCTAGCCAATGAACTTTTTCTACACCCATCAGCCAGAATCACTACTGGCCACACTCCGGTTGCCAAAATGATTATGTACTGGTGAAGGAATATGCCAATAATAACAGCTTGAGTAGGGCTAGAAACCATTACTATGCCCTGTCTGCTGCGGAATGCACAAACACCATTAAAAGACTAATCAACTTACAAAACAGTAAATATTCGTCTTTTAGAGGTGCAATATCACACACATCTAATTGAAGTTTAAAATTAGCTTTTGTTTCAGGAAGTTTTCCACTAAGGAGACACAGTTTGACAAGGTCAGGTGTTGTGAATGTGTAAAGATTGCCACACATGCCTACCCCATTTGTTTGTTTCTCTCCTCATGAGCTCTATTTTCTTCTACTCCAGAGACACACTTTCCTGTGATTTATTGCTTCTATTGTGTTCCAGAAACTTGCACATCTCCCAGGACACTAGGTTTCTAGATTCTAAACCTCAGAACACAATATTTATCAAATATGGATATAGAACAAAGAATTCTGAATGTAACATCAGGGCAGCTTAGCAGGTATTTCTCACTAGCAGCTTTAGAAAAGTGGAAAAGGAAATTTGATTTATGTTCCATATTTACTCTTATATAAGCACCTTCTAATATAGCTTCTTTCTACAATATATTTGTCCTGATAATCTCAGTAGAGAAAGGAGTGTGAAGAAGATTGTTTTGATTCCTCATAAAATTAGGTGGGTTTTGATTTTCTTTTCTTAGATGCAATTGAAGAGAAACATAGGCTGGCAGCTCACTGGCCAGCTCATGTATTGACTCCATGTTTGAAAACAAGATTGAAAAGGGATTACTTTTAGACTCTCAGACAGGAGGTATTGTAATGGAGGGGTCATGTTTCAACTGCACTCTTGCTCACATCCCTCCAGAGAGATCCAACCACCACCTGTAATGCTCACTCGACCTCCAGGAACACAGGAACTTCTTATCAACAACAGCTGCTGCAGAGAAAGCCCAGAGACAGAGAAGGGATGCCCACTTCCATGTTCTGCAAAACTACCTGTGGACTATTTACTGGCATTGGTGTCCGGGTAGAACTACCACTCCAACAGTGCTGACTCCACAGCTGCACAGAGACTGCTGAAGGAAGCAGGGCAGGACACACTAAATGTTGGTCTCTGCTTAGTGCTTGAGGTAATTTTCTTCTGCCTTTGCAGAAGGGCTGGAGTGTTTCTATTAGGCAGCTTAATGTCCATGTCAAGGAAGTTTTAAAAGCCATATGCTGTCAAAGCGACCAAGGACAGTCTGCAATGACAGGCTGACCAGTGCCATTTATATTTAAGGGCTTTGAAGACACTGTGCTTCAGCCCTCATATTATCAACCATGGTATTTGCACAAGTGCTCTTAATAAAACTCTACCTCTAAATTCACAATAGCAGTCAAAAAATTAGTAACAAAACATCTGCGTTATTTTTGAGGCCTCTCTACAAAGCATTGTTCCGATAAACATAGTTGCAAGCCATTCTCACAGAGAATGGGAAAGAAAACAGGCACAAGTAATTATGGAGAAACATCTGAAAAAAGTGCCAAATGCTATTGCAGGCCAGCGTGCCTCTGTGGGAGAAGGTAACAGAGAGGGAGGCGCTGCTGAAGCCATTTTGCTTCAGTTAGGAAAGAGCACTTAGTTACTGGTTGAAAAGTTGCACAGATGGGCTTCCATAATGGGAAAACCTGCACTGACATTAGACACTCAGGGACCAAAGTGCAGTGGACAGAGAGAAAGAAGAGTCCTAAAAAGGAGGTTCAGTGCGACATTTAAATTTTTAAATTTTTTTAATTAGAAGACAAGAAATAGTTGCACATCCTCCTTTTCTTCTAATCATGCAATACGACGTAAAAGATTCAAAGTTGTACTAAGTGTTTTCTTACTTTTTCTTTCTTGTTTTTCATTGTGTCTTCAGTAAAAATATGATATCAATCATACAGTAAGTTTTTCTCTCAGAAGTGCTATTAAACATGGTACGGTTAGGAAACACATATCAGACACTCTGGTATTTCCACAGAAATAAATACATACTGAAGTAGTATCACAGAGCATTAGAAGGGATAAACTAATAGTTTAAGCAAGCTTCTGAATGTTTTTTGAGTTTGGGTCTCTTTTCCTCACCTAATCTGTGTCAATAATGTTAACTAAAAACAGATCTAAAAATATTTACCATGTAAAGCAGAAACACATGCAAGACACTTCAGAAAGCTCTGTTCAGCAATCCAATATTTGTTTTATTCAGTTCAACACCGATACACTGGGATCCGTGCCAAGGTTATGCATGTTGTTGAATGAATCCCAAAGTGTCCTTTTCCGCTATGTTTTGAATCCCCATTAGTATAGTTCACTGCAACAATAAACCTCACCCACTTCTCACCCGCCTGGCTCCCTGTGGAGCAATACACACTTCGCTTAAGAACCTACATCTACACAGAAACACACTGACAGTGTACTCCCAGCAGAAGACTGGCAATCGTATCAGGCAAAAAGTAATTAACACAAGCCCTTTCAGATGGAAACAAGATTACAAACACATAAAGCAGATAGGTTCTCTCTTTCAAAACACCAGCACACTCATCATGCAGGTAGGACTGCTACCAAGAGGAGAATTTGACACAATTACTATAACCTTGGGGAAAGCCAAGGCTTACGAGTTTTCCCAAGTTTCAGAAAATACAGGTGAAACCTATTTCATTAGTAGAACAGGATAGTTCTAATAAGAATGATTTCACAGGCAGATTTCATCAGCACAGAGGCAAATCCTGCCTCTTTCACACAGAAATAAAAGCAGCAGAACTAGTAGAGCTCATCTTTTCAAGATGAGTATGTGTATATCACATAGTCTATCCCACGCTCTGGTATTTTCACCACTAAATACACAATAACTGATGAGCTGCCAAGTAGCCTGTGGGCAAGGATTACCCTCTCCCAGGTCAGGCCATCCAGAAGCCCTAAGGATTCTTGAACGCTACAAGTCCTGCTATTGCAGAATAAGGTAATGCTTGTTCCGCTCAAAAAATCTGCTCAGAGAGGTTTATTTGCCTGCTATAAATAAGAATGCTTCATCCACCCAGTATGTTTCTGTCTCATCATCACTTATATTAATACATGATGCATAAAAAAAACTTCACCTGTTGATATAAAAATTAACTGTCATAAAACAAACACACTGCAAAATTTGCTTTCTTTATAATAAAGAGAAACTCCACCCTCACCCATCCCTAACTTGCGATTTTTTTGTTCTTTCATTTGAGAACATACGGGCTCCGGTACTCTCATGCCCCTTGTGAGTTCACCATCCAATTACCTATCATCACCTAGTAGTGATTCACACCCTGAAGTTAGATTTAGTAGTTTGAAAATTCATTTCCAGCAAAGTTCAAATGAAACAGGTCAAAGGGACACATCACTGGTAACTCTGAGAGCACAGATGTTTAGCAGAGACAAGTTTAAATTTCATTCTGGCAATAGTTTAGCCTTTGAACTCACACAGAGCTTAGCCTGTTTAGCAAGAGAGTATTCATGACAATTTCATTTTTATACATTTGTTTGAGTCAGTAACACTTCAAACAAGAGCAGTGTGTTATTAAAAAAAAAAAAAGTGAGAAATTACTTTGTAAAAGTAGTGTAGAAAATTAGTATTATATATACTAATACCCTTCCATACTTCTGTGTCAGTACAAAACTTAAGTACCTACTCATGTTTCTCAGCTAAAGAAATAAGTTAGAAACATGCCTTTGTCAGGAGACTGATAGGAAGGTGTAAATTAAAATTCAGAATAAAATATAAATATTAGTCACACTGAAGAATTTTACTACGATAATACCATAAGTCAAAGTGTTGGAGACACCCCTGTAAAACTACAGAAATTACACTACACTATGGTCTGCAGACCCTAACACTAAATGCATTATGACACCTACTTTCTCCTTGATCTCTGGCTAAGGAGCAGGGCTGGGTTTGAGAGACCTGCATCATATACCAGAGGATGACACACAATTCTTTGGGGATCATGCCAGGTCTCCTTTAACATTCTTCCCACCCAGCAATTGCAGCCCTCATTGAAATATTGCAGGGCTAAATCTCTTGTGATCTGCATTGAGTCCCTGTGGAGAAGTGTTATTATAAGTAAAAGATGCACCTTCAAGGACTGACAGGAGTTAATGAAACAAGAGAAGCCAAACTGAGGTAAAATTGTCCTTGCCAGAGGAGCTTTTAGTCCACTTTATAAATATTGACCTCTTCAACAAGCTCAACTAAAAAGCAAAGGATCCTTCTACTGTTGTTCTGAATGTGTAAAAGGTGTCACACACTGAGTTTGCTATTACCTTTCTTTCCCCAATTAAAAACACATTATGATGTCATGTACATGAGATCAAATATAATTCAAATTTATTTGAAAGTACTTGTCTCATAAAAAATTGCAAAAAAAATTTCTTATACACTATGGGAAAAGTAGATGACTTACAAGGAAAATACTGAGTGTATTTAGTGTATTTACAAAAGAGATCACAGATTGCATGATCTTTGTATTTTGTTATGAACATAAAAAGAAACAGATTAGCATGATTCACTTTCCAAAAAAATTCAGGATAGGATAAAGGACAGGACAGTACTTCTTTCTCTAGCAACATAACCTGTGGAAAGGGTATCATTAGCCTTGCTAATGCTATCAAAGCATTGATCATTAACTCAGGCTTGAATTGAAGCAGTTAGAATATTAATTTGGAAGATGTATTTTTAGAAAGTAAATTCAAATTTTAAATCATTAGAGGACTACTACTAATAGAAGAAACAGCGATGTCTTAGTACTCTAAAATCTGGAAATTGGAACACCTTCCTCACATACTTGTATTCAGATATCTACTCTGGTCTGTACACTGCCTAAGAATTTAAAGGATATAAACACATCTTATGCCTTATGCCTCACCTTGTGAATGACACCTAAGTTCCTTTGTGATTTCAGGCAAAAAATTGAAACATCTGTTGGACAAAGCCAAAGTAGTTTTAATATTTTTGATTTGGTTTTGATTGTACTCCAAAACTCCCCTCCAAAAACAGAAATATTTTCTAACATCCTGGAAAAGCTTTACTCTAGTTTAGGGGATGGGAAGAAGGGGAAGGAGAGAAGACATGTTTGGCAAGTAAGGTTAGGTCAGCTGCTGGATAAAATACTATAAAATTACTGTGGGGACAAAACTTTTATCAAGGTCTGTTGGAATGGGACAAGGGGTAATTTTAAAATGAAGATGGGTTGCTTTAGACTAGATGTAGGGAATACATTTTTCTACAGGGAGGGCAGTGAGACACTGGAATACTTTGCCCGGAGGGTGGTAGATGCCCATCCCTGGAAACATTCAAGGTCAGACTAGAGAGTGCTCTGAGCAACCTGATGTAGTTGAAGATGGGCCTGCTCGCTTCTATGGTTTTGTGCTATGCTGTGAATGTAAATATATAGCAGTAACAAACAAGCTAATGGATAACTTAGGGTCCCCAGAGCAACGTGACCAGGCACAAAGCTTCATGATATCTCAGTCTTTGGATTTTTATCATAGGGTGCAGTGAGATTCCAGGAAGAAATCCTATGAGCTAGACAGGAGGGTATTTGATTCAGTGCTTTTGAAGATGGAGTCTGCTTTCATGAGTAGCTTTTCCACGTGAGATTATTTCAATCTGCTATTAATTGCAGTAAACATAGTATTTCTCTTCAGTTTTTGTGTTGAAATGGCATCAGGTTGGCTGAAACTGTTACAAATTCTGTGTTGGTAAGAAGAGGTGGAAGTTCAATATTTTCCTGAGTTTCACCATTTTAGCGGTTGAACATAAGGAAACACAGAGGCCTCATGGTAATAGTTAATTTCTGACCACTGCAAATTTAACATGTATCTTATTTCACAAGATGTTAATGTAAACCTGAGGGTGCAATTAGACCCCTTAAAATATTTTTTTTAAAATGAGATACTATTTAAACAAAGCAGTATTAAACATCAAAATTAGATTAAGCTGAACTGTTAAACAGTATTAAGAAAAAATACCAAAAAGCCAGCATAGATCTGATCCAGGGAAAAATGAAGTTCTGTGGCCACAAACCAATAAAAACTCTTTGGACTGTATATTTTTTACGAGTATTCTGGATTCAGAAGAATAATTCTGTTTCTTCTCTGCAGCCCAGATACTAATTGGAGTCCATTACCACTTTTTCAACAGGAACACTACAATGCCTTCAAAACGAAAATCAACCGCTTGAAAGTTTCACATTTCATTGTCGCTTTGTAGTGTGGTTTCAAATCCCATTACATGAAAGGCAAAACCATAAATATTAAAATGGAGCAATAAAATATTTTCATATATTCCATTACAGTCCTGGGAGGCAATGAAAATGCTGAACTTTAATGGTGTCAAGGAAATTTTACACCACACAGCACCTTGAAGACCTGCTCCTTCTTTTTTATACACGTGGTAGTTAACTGTGCAAATCTATTAGCCAATGGAAATTAGCTGAACATATCAAAATCTCATTAATACATATCATGATAAACAAGAAAAACAGTGAAACCAGCAACTCTGAAAGAATACTTGTAGTTATGTGAATAAATTATCTGCTCATTGACCTAGTTTTAGTCTAGTAGGGAAATTCAGTCATAGCCAAGGGGAAAAAAAATAAAAATCAGGCCTTAAATATACTCAGAACAATTTTTAGCTATGGCATCTTTCATCTCATGATTTCTCACTAACAGTAATCCTACACGTGAGTACTTACTCCCTTTTATATGGAAAAAATATATAGAGGCATACTAAGAACAGTAAATACAGATGCCAGTATCCAGGCCGTGACTGAACTGTTTCAAGCATGAATAAAGTTTTCTCAGTTACAATGTGCTGGAGACTCATTCTTTGAAGTTTCTACCACTACCTCAGTGAATCGATTCCCCCTTTTCTGAGGGACTAGGAGGCAGGATATACAGAGTCCTACAGAGGTGTCATAGAAAACTGGGGAGAAAAAGAATGTAAAGCCCTTAACTTTTCTCTATCTAATAAGAAGATCTAGTTTTTTTAAAAAAAAAAAACCAACAAAACAACCTAAAACAAAAAAAAGCAAAACAAAAAAAAACCACCAAAGCAAACAAAAACCAGACAACCCAAACAGATTTGGCTGAGGATGTTGAAAGAACATATTACAGAGGTTAGACCAATTACAGTGGTTTACAGTACACCATCTCTTAATCACAGAACTATCCTTTTCTCATGAAGATGTTTTACTTCCTCAGAAAAATAAAATCAAAAAAAAGTCAGAAAACTTTTGAATACAATGGGATTCTAGCACTTTAGAAGGATTAAACTGTGATTACCTATGTGAGTAACCTGTAGGGGGACAATCCCTCTAACATGGTGCACAGCAAAGTAGTCAGAAAGCATCAACCTAACAGGCCTAACCTAATAAATAAAATCCCACACACAGTAAGAAATAGACCCCTCAAGACTGAATTGAGTGCTGTATTTCTGATTTTTGCAAATAAAATTGATAAGAAGACTGATTTTAAATACAAATATCTGGGTATAATATTCAAAAACACTGGCAATTCTACAAAATAGTATCACAAGTCGAAAGCACTGATCAAAGTGTAACTTGATTTTTTTGGAGATATTTACTAGAGAGACAATTCCCTCTAAATGGGCATTAGTTTGGAAAACTGAAGTTTGAATAAAAAAATAACACAAGTCAGTCTGGGATCACTTTAAAGTCCACTGTTGAAAAATCTCTTGTAGGTTAGAAACAGAGAGGGAAGTTTGGGAGAATACCGAAGTGTTAGAAGGCAGTTGTTTAAGTTTAATCTATCACATAACAGATGAAAACTCAGATGTCAACATAATAGATAAGAAAGAAAATGGGCTGATTAGATAAACAGATTAGTACATCATTTAGACTCAGATGAGATGAAAACATTTCGATTTATGTTCCTAAGAGAACTATTTATCTTGGCAAAGGGCTGACAAAAGTTTCTAGAGGAACAATCTAGAAAACCTGACATAGCCCCAGTTTCAAGAGAAAAAAATAAGACCAGATCTAGAGTCTCTTCAGTTGAAGGCAAAATTATTACTAAATGGCATCAGAACTTCACACCAAGACCATAAAACATGAGGAAATGCCATTATCCAGAGCAGACCTATTCTGGCATGCCATTCACTTTCTGACAAGAGAACTCCTTCCATCTAGTTAAAGCCCAAGTACTCAGAGATGAGTGGGAGCTAATGTTGAAGATGAGAGCTTCAATACCACTTGAGGATTTGGTTTAAATATTCAACTACCTGGCAGGCCTGGAATCCATATCTCCTTGCCAGAAGCCCAGATCAGTAATACAGCACTGGGGAGGAGCCGGAGGTCTGACGACACCATGGGGCAATGCTCTGGCTCAAACTCGACAAGACACAAAGGAAAACAGGGTGTTTTAAATCCCACCAGTCCTCCAGACTGGAAGAAGTTGTAAGAGAATAACTCCGAAAGAAATCCTGCAACAGTATTTTTGTGGGAAAGTCAAGGGCTGAAAAAAGGGTGACTTTATATTAATTCAGGCCCTGAACTAAAGAACACAATGTGGGAGATTTGGTCAGACTGAAACCAAGTGAATATTTTTTGAAGTTCATTTTTAAAAAATAGAAACTTCCATAACTTCAATACTATGTATGAAATTTAAGTCCCATTTTTATTTGCAATAATTAGTGTTCATTTTAAAAGCAAATTATACTTTCAAAACAAATACTTCAAAGACGCTAAATCAGAAAAAGACAGAATAAAACACAAAGGCTTTACTGAAACTGCATATTTTTTGTGGGATGCTGTTTTAATATTCTTATAAACTAGCCGTAGAGTATCTACATCCTTTAGCACAGATTGTTACACGTGCTTTCCTATGACATTGTCGTTTTAATATAATAGCACTTCGGAGGCATTTTTCACGAAAATGTATGGCAGAATACAAACTGTAAATTAACGTAATCCAAGCCTTCACTGCTGACAGTAAATGACTCAAGTTTTTTCCCAAAGCAGAGTTTTTATCCTGAAAACAAAGATTAACTTCTGACCTTTATAATTAATCAGCCTTTGAAAGTCTGGTAGTACAAGGCATCCTTAAGAAAATATATTTCTTTCATCTCTGTGTGCTGGTGTTACATAGTTTTTCCTGGACAAATTGGCAACTTCTGACTCACTCATATTTATGAGAAAGACTCTGAGTAGGCAACTTCTAGCACTGGTTCTCAGCATTATATTTCCTCCTCTATGAAAATAAGGAAGTATATTACGTAAGAAAACAACAAAAGGGGAATAACTCATTGCCCTTTTGGGTAGTCTGGGATATTTACAAATCTACATCCTTGCTGACGCAGTAAAAATACAAACTAGTAATCTTGAGAGACTTACTGTCCCCAGGGCAACACTGTTTTTAATTCTTTTATTGTTATTTATCTAGTCATGGGAGAACCGCAGACTGGAAGGACTCATTTACATCATGTTCCATCCATAAATGAGCAGATGAAATTTACAGTGAGACTTCTGAAACATTTGCTTCACTTTTTGGAGGACTGTCAACTGTTGTATACGCAACAGCAGTACTGAAAAGACTCAGATGTCATTTTGTTTCCTGCAAGATCTTCCATTTATTAAAAAGAATATTCCCCCTGTTTCTGTGCTAGAGGAGTACTTTCATTCCCAGCCAGAGAAGAGCTCTAGGAGTGCTCAGCACCTACTCTGGCTGCAGGGTTCTCACAGCAGAGGGTTTCCTCCTGTTTGCTGCCATGTTGCAATAGTGATTAGTATTTTGCAAACATCTTCAGGAAGTGGGTATTTAAACCAGGAGATGTTATTAAAATCAAACAAAGCAAAAGCAACCACTCCCCAACCCTTGCCAATCCTAGACCTCATAGTTAAAAATCTAGAAACCATGGAACTGATAAAAAGACAGGAGACAGTAAGGACGCTATAATACTTTCATAGTGAGGCTCTTTGGTTTTTTAAGCACACTGGATTATTCTGAAGGGGCTGTGACACACTGAAAATCAGAATCCATCTTCCTTTAAAAGTGACAGAAAGACACAGGTCCCACTGATGGTTCAAGCCCCTTTCTGGCCACTTCCACCACTATTCAGCCACAGTTATAATACATGTGTGAGATGAAAAGGTCAGTGTGAGTCATGCACATGTTTTAAATAGTGGTTAGAGTTTTACACAAAAATTGTTGCACAAGTCTTCATTTTAGAAACCCCAAAAGGGCAAAAAGCTGCCATAATACCAGCAACAATTATTTCAGTTTTGTGCATTTCAGTGATAACAGTTTTCATCTCTAGGACTGAATCTCGGATGTGTGCTGGCTTTTATAGACTTTAGATTAGAATTTAATTTTCAACTTTACAACTGTGAATTGAATAAAACACTTAATAAGTTACTCCTTTACTAAAATTTAAAAAAAGGACAATCCTGGATAAAAGAATACACACCCTTTCCCTTTAGAATTGGCCACACCTAACTATTTTTGAGCAAAACCAAATGCAGCGCAAAATGCTTTCCCAGGCAACTGAATTTCCCTGACTAACTCCATACCAATGAAATTACAACGCCCTTTTCTATTTAGAGAGTAATAGCCTAGAACTACCTGAAATAAGCAGAGTTGCTCATGATCATATCACAGATATGATGCTAAACTTTTGTTGCTTGTGCTCCAAATGCACACAAAGCAAATTCACAGCTTTTGCAAGAAGCAGCACAGCTCACTCCTATCCTCCTGACTCAGAAATGACACAGGTGATTTCCATGCTATTATTAAGCACAATGAATTTACTAAATCTGAATTTGCTTTTATGAAAAAGTATTGACAACCCAAAACTTCAAATTCGGATAATGTTTTTCATTCATGAATTTAAAGTATTCAAACAACTAAGGATTCAATGGCTATTCACAAACTCGGCTCTAGAAGAAATATTTCTACCTTTAATACTTAGGAATTTATTCATATCTGAATAAGACCATCTGACATTTCAGAGACACCTCTGACCACACCTGTAGTTTTATACATACCACAAATAAGAGCTGGTCCAGTTAGTGAAGAAAAAAAAAAAACAACCCCAAAAAATTTCTACTCACACCACTGGTAAAAGAATGAGGGTCCCCTTTGACTGTTCTATATAAGCTCTGTTAAAAATCTTCACTCAGCAAATTTCCCACTAGTAAAGGTACAATCTACAAATAACAGGTGATACACTTGAGAAATGTTGTGCTATCAAATTAATCCATATTCCCAGTAAGATATATTCAAATGTAATTCAAACTCGCTAAGATATATCCAAACATATCCATAACCCACTTTTTATTGATACCTTTTAAAGGAAATGAAAATATTTTCCTCATACTCATGTTTATGCAGCTATAGTACTTTTGATGTCCAACTTAAGGAAAAGGTGAACACTGCCAGAACAAAAATCTACAAAAACCTAACATGATTTTGAAATGCCCGGCTAGAAATATAATTTCTGAGCTTTTCTTGTCCAAATAGATTGGATATTAATACCTAGAAATGTTAACATGTAGAACACACTGCTTGGTATGAAATTTATGTACTTTTTTTTCACAAGCAAGAGAACAAAAATATATTTATCTAAAAAAAAAAACCCAAAAACCCTTGGCTTTTAATTTCCTTCCATTTAGTTTAACTGTCTTTTCAAAAATTGTTTCTATTCCCCCTTTACAGTAATAAGATTTGGATTTCCTGAATAAACAGTGAACCTACATATTTCCTTATTTATAGCTCAGGCACAATCAGGATATGATCAAGGTGTCTGGCCCTTAACATAGTTCTTATATAGTACGTTTTTTTTCTAAGAGCAACTCCAAGTTATCCATATGTTTTCTTATCTTCAGAATGAATTAATTACTAAGAGAGAAGGCTTGGAAATAATCAGATGATAAAATACTAAGAATTAATGAAATACAGGTAGAACTGGTTTCATAGAAAGAGTTAGAATCAGCCATTATGACACATTCATCAACTTTTAAGCATTGTATTTTCATAATGATTCATTTTAGTATACCTACAATGTAAAATTAGTAGAAGATTTCAGGGTCAGAACTTGTTATATAGACCATCAAGTCAAAAATACGTTGAGCAATCTCATCTCAAAAGTGTAAAAAGTCAAGAAGATTGACTTGTGAAATTATGACAATTAATAAATTGCCAAAATATACAAAGTATAACAGATTTATTTATTCAGTGCACATCCAGTAGTTCAAAATGCTTGTAATGGCTGCATCCATTCATTTATCAAAACCTTTGAAAATACTGCCTTCTTCCCTCCAGTTTATTTTCACTTCTTTAAGTTATGCCACTTTGTTATTGCCAAGAAATACCACAACTCATTCATTTTCAGAGGAACAGGATGATGAGGAAAACTCACAATGAGCCTGATGATGAGAATTTCAATAGTACTATAGAGGAGACTATTCTCTCTTTTGCTGTGGCATTCTTCATGCAGCTATACTAATCTTACTTTATCTGACACCTAGCTATGTCTACAAACACCCTTAGGTTTGACCATTCCCTTTACTTTTTACGGTATTTCTTCAGCATTCTTCTGCTTTCCTGGTGTCCAGAACCAAATGTATTCATGTAGCTATTATCACATTTAATTATACAGAAATGAATACCATCATTGCAGCTAAATGAATCCTGTCTCTTTTTATCACAGGTCACAGGTCAAATTTCAGGCCTTATATGGGCACTAATCTCTATACTGTGTCATAAATTTTTCTTTCACAAGAGAAGTTTATGTTGACTTGCATTTTCCCACACCAATTCCACCACCTCTATACTACCAACAAATTGTTAAATTTCCCAGATCTCATTGTATAATTCCCTAGTGCTCCAGGATTTTTGCCAGTAAAAGCATCTAATTTTCTTACTGCCTCAATAAGAAAACTACTGCCCAGATCATTACGAGTTTCACTGACTGCGCAGTAATAAATAAACTTCCATCAGCATTGTAGATTTATAGGTTGCTTCAGCTTGTAGATGGCATTAGTAAACACAGATTTCTCCTTTGTTAACCATTTTTCTCTCTCTTGTTTCTGTTTTTTGTAATACTTGGAGAAGTATGTGATGGTGTCATGTACTGCTACACGCAGACAAGCAGCCATGCAATTGCAAGTCTTATGTTCAAATTAGCACAATGAAAACATCCAGATTTTAAAATATGTGAGCTTGCTGCTCAGGTCACTAGCTCCCACTGCAACTAATTCTCCCTCACAAGAAATGTGTGTTGGGCTTGGAGAACAGCTTGGAAAAGTGCTAGATGAATGAATGATCTCAAATAATTTTTTTTTTTATTCAAAAAACTAGAACCAACAACAACAACAAAAAAAGTTAAAAAAAAAAAGCAAACAACTAAGCAACAAAAAACCCACAAACCTCAACGCTTTTTTTCTGCTACCTGTCTGAATCCATTCTAAGATGGAAGAATCTGACTGATTGGAATACAGCCACCTGTAAAGCCTATTCCAACCAACCAACATTTCCAATGAGACATTTATAACACTATTGACAGACTAATTTTATTTTAGCAGAAACCCCTCATAACCTGAAAAAGTTGCATTTAATCTGGACGAAGGCATGTTCTAATGTGGAGGTATTTTCATTAGCTGGCAGCCATATAATTGCATGTTGCTATGAAGATTTTTGTACAGTAAAGTTAGACTTTGACTAAAGTCTTTGAAGAATAAAACTGGGCCTTTCTTTCTGTGTAGGTTAAATTTCTACAAATCAATAATACTAGTTCAGCAAGAAGTAGAAGTAACTAAAACCCAAATCCTGATCCTTTCCTTTACCTCTCCTCCCCTCTCATTCTCCCCACAGAAAAAAAAAAAAAAAGAATTCAGGCAGTTATGTTTCTACTTTCCAGATGTGAACAACTGGATTAAATTCTATGGAGAGCTTTTAAAAAATCATAACAAGTCAATGGGTCACGGTCTTCACAGCATAAAGGGAAAAACGCTAAGGCCTCACTGCTGAGACGAAGCAACATGGCTGCAGCAGCTGCAAGGTCACAGAGACTGAAACAGGACCATGGAAAAGAAACCACAGCCACAAGAATGACGACAGAAATTACTTGTAATTTTTTTTTTTTCCATCACAGTGACTGGAGAACTGCATTCCTTTCCATAGCGAAACTGGCTCGATTGCTATATCAGCAAAATTGCTTCCTTGGTTTGGGAATGAAAAGGTTTTTCCCCACCTCTGCGAAGAGTTTTTGATATTTGAGTCAAGACTATTGAGAAGGTTCAACAGTGCAAATAATGGTGTCTGAAACTTGTGAAGATCATTTACTGTGACAGTTATTCATGTTGAAAATAAAAGCGCCTGGGATGAAAGAACAAGATCGACAACACAGGAGATGTTACTCAGAAATTACAAAAGCAATTTTCCCTCACCAGCTTGGATTCTTCCTGCGAGTTCCGTGAAAGGTAGAAAGATGAAAAAAGCCTATATTCTCAGCAGAAAAGTCTGATCCTTCTCCCCTCACCTCTTTTGAAGAGGCTAAATAAAGCTAAGGCATGAGCAGCAGCCTTAAGGTCCAGGGTAAAGCTGTATGAACATCACAAAAAGCTTTGTGAAAATGTATTTGAAGAGGAAGAATGAACTCACTTAACATTTATGACTTGGGCTTTCTGTGAACAGTCTTAATAATAAAAGTGCTGATTTTATCCATACAGACACCTTTGATAAACACTAGATTTCTTTACATCATTAAGTATCTAAATAATGCTATACTTTTTAAGTAAATCAGCATATATGATCAAATCTAAATGCAATTTTTTTTCAAGTAAAAATCAGTTGATTTGCCAAAATCTAAGTAGCAACATGTTCAATGGTTCTATTTTTTGTACAGTGTTTGGGACTTAAAAACAAGAAAGACATTTCATAAGCCCTTTTATTGTGTTGTACTGAATAAAGGTAAGAAACACAAAATGCACTACTGAGTAACTGGTTATTTTTTAAATTCTTTGGTTTCTTAAGGAACTTTGTATGCTTAAATTCATATGAAAGTATAAAGGTATAAAAAGGTACCAAAAGTGAACCTTTCTTTATCTAGAATTGTATCTTCCTAATAAGATACTAAATTAATTAGACGAACAAATCACACTGGCTTTGAGTAACATTTTGCTGTATGTTGAATTGCATTCAGTGCACAAAGAAATAAATGTTTCTTGAATGTACTTTCTGTTTCTGCAATGAAATTCTGTAACTACATACACCTAATATGTTTATTGTTACTAGTGATGTCTAAAGTGGCCACCTAAAAACAGAGACTTGACAGAATAAGGTAATAAAGGTAGGTATTTATTTGAAAGGCCTTCAGAGGTACACCCTGGGGAGCCAAAGGCTACATCCAAAAATGGACCCCAAGATGGACGACGAGTCACGAGTCCTTCACACTTTTATAGCTTTGGTCCATTTGCATATCAGCATAAATTCGCCCATTAAAACTTCAGCTAATGATGTAATTTCTACAATTTCTCCACCTCTCAGGATGCCCTAGTTTACACCTTTTGGGCCTAGGACAGTCTGAGTGTCCTTGAATAACAAGCTCAGAGAGGTTTTGTTATATCTATCTTGGCACAAGAGAGCAGAAGCTGACAGGCTACAAGAAGCTACTAGGCAGCACAGGATTTGAAGAACATAAAAGTTAAAACCCAAGGCATCACTAGCAATAAGAATTTCATGTAAAAAATTTACACTTCACATCAATGAACTGTTGGACTTGACCATGTTAGTGGTCTTTTCCAATCTAAACGATTCTGTGATCCTATAATAATTAATCCTGTTGAGAAGACGTATATAATTGCAACACTATTTCATACAAAGCACTTCAATTTTTAAGAAGGCTGCAGGGAGAAATGGCTGAAACCATAATCACTTCAACATGTCCTTTCCCTAAAGCTTTTCCTTTAGAGGTTTGCTGTGTGGAGCGTCTGGGTGCTTTGCCACCCGTGGCACGCCCACCCCGCACACACAGGAGTGGCCGTGGTGGTCCCACATCACCTCAGCACTGGTGCCTGTGGCACCTGACAGCAGCACAACCATGCTTTGGGAGAAGGACAAGGGATGGGTGTGGATGGGCTAGGCCAGCAAAGTGCAACTGGGGGCAACTTGTGCTGAACCCACAATACTTGGGTAGACAAAACAGGTACAGCACCTTGCCAGGCTTTTTACTACTGCATGAGACTTTCTTTTGGCTTTTAGCTAGACCCATTTTATATGCCAACACAGGGGTGGAAAGCAGACAAAACTGTCTGGCTTTACTAAACCAGAGAGAAATCACTGGGCTTTTCCCATCTGAGGAAGGAGTTCTTCTCTTACAGGTAGAAAATAGACAAGAAATTTTGTCCTTGGTGATTCTGCATTTAAAATGCTAAAGGCTTTCTTATGATTATAATAAGAAGACTTTCTTATTCTTTCTCTAGGAGACAGAAATCACCTACTGAACTTTTAAATTCTTAAATTATAATTCAAGTTTTAAGCTAGTTACCCACATCCAAGGCCATATCTGTACACGGGTCACAACTCACTGCCAGCAGCCAGACTCACTCGTATTTTACGCCTCTGTCATGATCTAAGGATTCACCATAATTTTTTTTAAATTGCCTTTCTAAAATATAGTCTACCTAGTAATTTTGCTATGTATTCAACTCCATTAGCATGCTCATTCCTCAGAAATCTTTGATCATGTAAAACTGGCAACAGCTGGTTTACAGAAAATCAGTACCAATGGTACTAAATGAAGATAATTCACTGTCCATAACAGTCTTATTTTCAGAAGAATTTGATTCTTGATTGACCAACTTGCTCCTGCTATGCATCATTCGTGCTTAGCCATTAAGACGTTCAAAGTTCTCCAGGATACAAGGCCAGGAAAAGTGGCATGTGGCAATGTGATATGCTTACTGAGCCTCAAGCAAGGGATGGAAATGAAGCAATACCTAAGATTTATTCACATTTTCATGGTAACAAATGTGAACTGCACGTAGTTGCTGGCAAGTAATTTAAGTGGAGACAGATAGCTATGGGGCAAAGTAGAGCATCCTACTGTGGAGTCACATACAGCTCTTCTGATATAGGTCTTTAACCTCATCTGACTTAATCTGGCTTATCTTTTGAAAAGTCGGCCAAGAAATATGATAATGAGATACAACAGGAACTTCTTTTTAATTGTAAGAGTTGTACTGTGTTACATTTTTTTGGACTTACTACTTAAAATTAGAAGGAAACCTGAGTATGATCCAACAGCATCTATACAAGCATAACAACTGTAAGTGTTTAGCCCACTGTTCACTGAAGCTGGAGGATAAAGATACTTAAGAATTTTTTAATTCTTAATAGAAATTGAACTGAGATTTAGGGAAATAGATCCCCGATGCAGAGTCAGCCCCAAATAATGTCAGGAGCATGAGAAAAAACAATACTTTTCTGGCAGAAAGCTTGCTAATACGATCCCTACACAGTACATTGTTTGGAGATTTTTGAACAATCAGCTTTGATTTAAAAATATGTGTAAAAGTCAGTTCTGTGTGAGACACATAGGTTAGTGTTTTATCCTCTGGCAAGAATTTGAAGTCCTGTAAGACTAGAATTCAATCTGTAAAATAAACATTTATTGTTCAATGTAAAGGTAACAGCCAGTCTTCCATCATCACCTTTGTCACTCTTCAACTTCAGTAAGGTATATTCTGAGAATAATTCAATCACACAGAAAATTATACTGGTCTGCTATTTTGATTTACTTCCTAAATTTTGAGTTACTTTTCAAATACTGTATGTTCAGGAGCACCCTTACAACTATTGTGTCACTTGGGATTGAGTTCGGGTCTAGCACTAGCAAGCAAAGGCCACAGACATCAGTTCAAGCACAAGTTTAGAGTCAAATTTCAATTCGATGTGGATGCTAATCTTTAAATCAGCCTCATGCTGAGCCACTGGGAGAGCAGGTACACTGCAAAAAACCAGTATTGCTCTGGCCTTGCTTCCAAATTAATACCTTTTTTCACTATTAATATACTCTTGAATCCCATGCTAAAAATACTTTCTTTACATTTAGCTTTTCCCTTTCTCAATTAAGTTTTCACCTGCTTTCTGCATATTACAGTAGTAGAGTTAAGCTAAAATGTTATTTCATTTTGGCATTTTTATTAAGAGAACCGAAAATGTCATGTGAGATTGTGAACACTTGTGGTTGGGCTCTGGCAGATGTTTTTAGATCTTAGACCAAAAAACCCATAGGAAGGTCGTTAACAGAACTAACAATTTTAAAGCAACTTGCTTCCATATGTCTGATGTAGGAAAACTTTATGACAATGTTGGAAAGTTAATCTTTCTTGGCTCTCTTCATCTTCAGCAGAGAGTTCTGACTGCAGATCAATGAAGCTCAAACTTGCATTAAGCTGGCCAGCAGCAGGGTAGAGCTGAACCAGTAGGATAAAGAGAGGCTATTCTTACTTTCAGCTGGAGTCTTTCCTCTGACTCGATTGCTCTGACATTTAAAGGATATTTACAACGTTCTTGACAAAACTCGAAGATTGACAACACCTATAGCACGATCCAGAAATTCACTGACAGAAATAACACTGAACAAGTATAAAGTGACCCTTTAATTTTCTTTCCTACTTAATTATTTTTACAGACTTTCTTACAACTCACAAGATACTTGTCAGTGTCTTGAGGTACTGAAGTTTTAGATTTCTGTATCTAATGGTCTTGCTAGTCAGTGTTAAACTGAATTTCTGGTACACTGAAGTTTGACCTTTCATGACAACATCCTCCAGCTGAGTACAGATTAGATGATAGGATAGGAATCAAACTTCAGAATTATTTCAACAGCATTAATCTCAGATTTGTCTTTAAGGTGACATACAAATTACATAGAAGAGACTTAATTGTACACATCTTAAACAGAAACTTTCTTTCCTGAAACAAAATGGTGTCTAACAGCCTGCTGGTAAAGGCAAGCACATGCCTTAAAGCAACATCCAAAAAGTTAAGAAAATTTTGAGTTTCCACTAGAGTTAATTTTATTTAAAATGGTTGCCTTGGATTTAGTCATACACTAGCTACCACCAGTAGATGCATGAATGTCAAGTGGAATGAAAAGATCTTTTAATAAGAGTATTTTGGGTAAGTCCTTTTCTTCAGGCAGAGTTATTCTGCTCACTGTCAGCTTTCCAGCAACAGAAAAATGTCCTTGCTTTAACCTTGGGCGGTCAGCTATTTTCCCTGTACTCAACAGACAGCTGGACTGCAGTGCTGAAGAGAGGGAAGGAAAAGGTCCATTGGCAACAACTATAATTTATCAGAACAGTGAGAACTCTCATTGGGGGAAATGGAAGGCAGCCATCAGCACCAAACTAAACAACATCAGCTAGATCTGCAACTTCACTTCAGCACCAAGTACAGAGGTTGTACTTCCTATCAACAGTTAGGCAGATAAAAAGAAAGAGGGAAAATAGCAAGCATATGTCTTAGCAAATACAATGTGATCACATTTCTGCTAAGTATCTGGGTGGAAAGCTGTAACCGAGAGAATTTCACAAGAACATTCAGAGACTGCTTCTGTTCCAGCTTTTCCAGCTCTTTGCTTCCATCTCTTCTTTTTCATTCTTCCATCTTTTCCTATTTTTCATTCATCACCACTTTGTTGTTGCTAGTCAAAAGTAGTTTGTTTGGTTTGGGTTGGGTTTTTTACAACAAAATAATAAGAAAAAAAGGTTGAGCAGAAACTTTCCCAAGTATTTCAACAAATTATAAGCAGCTCCAGTCATTTCCAGGCTGATAGTCAAATAGGTACAGCTGGTCTTCCCTCAGATATCAATCTTTTCAATTTCATGCATCCTTGCTGTAAACCACCATCCCAAATTAATAATAAATGAATGCATTTGCCATCAGGAAGAGTAAGTGGTAAAATCCTGAACTATGGAAACTGTAGAATGGATAAGTAAAAAGCAACACCACAGAAATACTTTGTGTCCTTAATATCATCACCTATAAGAAGATGCTAATTTTTGGAAATTTTAGAACAACGGAAGATATTAGAAATGGTGTGGGGAAAATTCTATATTTTGCCATTGAGAAATAGCTAGCTTATTGAAGTAAACTTATGTTCTTCAGGAGAAAGTATGCAGACACACTTGGTAAAAACAGAACTCTTCATAAATCTAAAGACTGGACAAAATTTAGTTCCGAGCCTGAAAATCTCAAATATGGTAATTTTAAAATTGATTTACTACAGAGTTAAAATCTTCTATTCTTCTGTTCTTTGGACCTCTATGCATCTCCACTAGCAATCTTTTTCCCCTAACACTTGGGTATAATTAGAGCTTCCTGATTAGAGGAGCCACCTTTTCTGCACGCCAAAAGGACTGGGCACCTTGGGGCATCTGCTCTGCGTTCACAGTTATGAGGGTCACTAATCTACAAACAATAGACTCCAACTGCAACACAGACACAGAACCAAAGCGAGCTCTGCACTAATGTGATGGTTCTATTTATGTGATAATAATATATAACCATAGCAATGGGAATCTTAAAAAATACCTCTACCTTATCCATTTCTGTTTTCTTCTACTAATGTCAGCCATCACAGTCACTCATTCCTAATTCAGTATTACTTCCAGAGTTGGGTTTCATAGGCAAGAAAGGCCAAATCAATCAAAAACTCTCAAGGCTCTAGAAAGTCCCTTTTGCCAAAATACCAAAGACTCAAGGTTTTCATATTTGACATTAGGAAAATTATTGACTTCTCTTGGTCTGAGGTCTTAGGTGTTCCAATTACTTGCAATGTAGGAGTATGGCATATACTAGTGTATAATACCATACAGGCTAATATCTTTGAAATAAAATTACCTGCTATAAGGTATTCAATATTTCTGTGGAGGTTTATGCAACAAACCAGACTTTCCTAAAATGAAGAAAAAAAGCATCTGGGAAAAAAAGAATTATATTCACCCTAGATAAGGGAAAAGAGAAAGAACATTGTCCTCAGCTTCCTGGCTATACTCCAATTTCACTGTAAATTTATTCCAGTTTCCCATCCCCTCTTGGTACTAAAACACCACTGATGCTCTTTATTTCTCTGACTCTCTTTCTTTCTCATTGCCCTTTTAGCCTTGCTAATAGGGTGTAATTACTCAGGTGAGTTTTAATCTTGTAAAATATAGCCATGGTCTGGTTGCAAACCAAAACTAAAGCAATGTTAGATAAGGGGAAATTAAATGTTTTCCATCCACTATCTGATAAAGAACAATAGCCCTGTGCTAATGGCAGTCAGTCATGTGATTTACAATCCCCACAAACAATCTCGTTAGGGCATTTTTGTTGTGTGTCTGTTGGGGGTTTTGGTTTATTTCCTTCTATTCTTTTGCACTCCCAATCTGTATACCTAGCTCTTGAGAGTAAATGGTAAAATCTGAGAGCAAAGAGCTCCAAACAGAATGTCTTTTCTATACCTATCCTTCCTGCCAAGAGCACTTAAAACCACAAAACACAGTATCTACAAAAATCTTTTTCTCATTTAAAAAAGTATACGGAATGATGTTAGCTGAAAATTGGCCAGAATAAATACTTGATCCAGGGACTGTTTGTTTTACTTTCTAAACATCCAAACTAAATACAATTTTGAAAAAAATTGTTTTGTTGAAAACATACAAATAATAAAATCCCTCTTCTGTTAAAAAATTATTGTACATTTGGTGGGAAAAGTTTCTGATTCTTAACAGTAACAATCCCTTTTTATATTTTTTTATATAACTATCTGGAGAGTTTCATTCTAAAAAGTTAGACTTAAGAAATTTCTGTCTTGCTCCAGTGCAGACAGTACTTCCAGCAAAAGCTTCAGGTGAATTCCTTTAGGCACACACAGATGGACTCACCCCACCATCAGAAAAAAAGTACAAAAAGAGTAGGAAAAAATCCACATGTTTAAAGAGTCATGTAGGATGATAGTGTCCCCCTCATACGAGATCTACAGTATCTCTGACCGCCCCCAGACTTTTCAATGCAATTCTGTAGCTTGGAATCAAAATATCGAGGCTTGACTTCACATGGAATCTCAAAAATTGTTTTGTAAGTACGGCATGCATCTCAACTTTTTATAGGCAAAAGTTTAAAGACGTTATAAACAAGCAAACTCCAATTGTTTATACCCTGCGTTCCTATGAATTTAATAATATTTTAAAACCATTTATGATCACCAGTAGACACGACCTTTTGAATTTCGACTGCTGTACAGACAGTTTCTTCCTAAATAGAAGAAGTCAGGCTGTCCCCAATTACACCACTAGTTGTCCCACAGACTTTTCAGCTTCTCATCTGGAGGTAAGGCTGTGTTCATGTCTTAAAGCAGTGTTGCCCTCAGGCTTTCTCTGAGATATGAAGCACTGTCAGAAATACCATCTTAAGCATTGCCCTGCGATAGCCCTGACCCTTTCCATGACTGCCCATTTGTTTCCATTGCTCTATAGCGTTTACCTGCAGTTAACTGCATCTCCATTGTCCCAACCAGCCACATCTGAGCCTGCATGGTGACCCAGATGAGTAACCTCAGAACAGAATTTACTTAATAATACTTATTAAATTTTTTTCACCCTGAGGTCTTTCACTACACAACTCAACAAACAATTGTGTCGGCACTGCTGAAGAGGTACAAATGCAGGAGGGTTATGGACATTAATGAGGTAATAGATATTGCTCAAGCTAGTATTGTATCTAATATCTCTGATCACCAAAACGTGTGTGATGACCTGTCTGGAGAAGTAAATGGATAGGTAAGTACCAGAAGGGCAGAGGATGAGAAGTCAAATCTGTGAGGAGGAGGATAAAAAGGCGAGGACACTTGCAAAGAAGAAATAGAGCAGGGAAGAAGAAACAAGACCCAGAAGATTAGATTTTTTTTTCTTCTTTTATGGCAAAAGGACATCCCTTAGCACATGTGTGTGTCATGCTAATACATGAGAAGTCATATCAGCATTTGTAGATTTACAGACTCCAAGTGAGACACTTGCCTAAGAACCCTCTTGAAACAAAGTCACAGCACATATGTTTAGAAAATGGAAAATAATGCCACACTCCTTTTTCTTCCTAGACTGGTTCCTAAGGAAATTACACAGGCATTTTACATTAAATTTGTTTTATTTCATAAAGGCTCAATGTTTGAAGTTGCAACAGAAAATTCACAGTTCCTGCTTTGAGGAGTAATTTTCTCAGAAAAAACAATGTACCAGACTTTCTATAATAAAGGTAGTATCCCCCATTAGCCTGTAATGCTGTAATGTATTATTAAACATTTAAAGGTGCTGTTGACGGAATGTACTACAATAATAGCATAGCTGGAAAAGACTTCTACTCCTTTTTCAGGATAATTTATTCCATATTGGGCCAACTGGAAAGCTTTTCAAAGACTGTCAGCACCATTAGCTCTCTTCTGTTGAGGCAAAAGCAAGAGTATTGGATGTGTATTGATTTGATGTTATTCTGAGACTGCACAAGATTTGGAAGCTGGACAGAACTAGATACGTGGGTGTACCAGCAAAAAAGAAAAAACAACTAAAAAATGCCTCATCCACACCAAAGCAATGCAGAAAGCTTATCCAGGCTCTGAAAGCAATTTGATCAGGGATTTCTTATCAGCATATTGATTTCATTCTTTGTCTTAGTTATATATCTGGATGAAAGCTCCATTGATGCTCAAAAACAAACAGAAAAAACCCAAATGAATGAGAACATAATATTCTTTATATTCTACTCATATTTATTTAATATGAGGTCTCTTGTATATTCAGAGGTCTTAGATTCACAGCACAGAGGCAGTCACTCTTAGAATTTACTTGCAAAGAATATTTTCCAATACTCTTTTTCTCCAATACAGATTTTAGCTGTGGTTGCCTCACACACGTTATAGTACTGCAGCATTCAGTTACTGAGATGTTTCGGCTCAGTTAACAGCATGTCGTGGGTGCAGACATTAATCTCATCTAGATGTGTATATGAAGTGGTTTTTACAATTTACAGGTTTTCAATCACAAGTTTCAGAGGATGAAGGCCCTTGCCGCTGAACATACACACTCTATAAAGAAATAATGCTGTTGAATAATAAGACCTTGAGGAGTTTATTCTTTACCTGAACTATTTTGTGGATCTGTTTTATAACGTCTACAGAAAACGCTGTAACCATAACTGAGATGACAGCAAAGTGAAAGTCCTGTCTGAATGATTCCAGTAACCAACCAAAACCTCTCACATCTGTTTTTCCTTGAAACAGAGGATACCTGCAGACAGTGACAAGAAGATCAGGCCTTCCTTCCAGTCACAGTCACCTGCTAGCTAGTCAAATATATAGGATGAAGACAGGTCTTCAGACATGACTTTTACATACAAAGGAAGGACAGACTCCTAGTAATTTAATGGGAGATATATCAAAACCTTCCACCAAAAATTTAGAGATAAACAGGACAGAAAACATGGATCTGCATGGAATCCCTGGAAAGCTCCAAGAAAGAATTTGGCTATCAAAGTAAGCACATTTCACAGGGAGTTGGATACTTCTGTGGAAGGCAGTCACAGAATAAGAGAGAACTGAAACCCCAAACAGCCAGAAGGCAGCTAGCAGAGAATCAGACCTCCTGAGGCATCTTTTTGGATTGACCTGTCACTAAGTAGATCATAATGGTGGGGTTTTCTTTCACTTTGTTACCTATCTGAACAAAATTTTTAAATTGTATTTTTAGTATACATAAGGTAATAATGTATTTTTACTGTATTTTATCTTATAGTAGATTACCATAATTTCCAAACAAGTAGTTAGCATCAAGCTATTCTTCACCCAGCATGAAGCGAGTCTTCAAAGGTAGGTTTCCAAATACCTCAAGATGTTCCCTGCTTCCCAGTATATTCTTTTCCTTCCAGCATAGAAAGAGTACAGACCTGTTTGAGAGCAGTTTCTTCTGAAACAGGGAATGAAGAAATACAGCAAGAGAGAGGCATGTCTAACTTCCCAAAATCTCAAGGGAGGCAGAAGTAGACCAGATCCTTCTTTAGAGAAATAACTCCGATTCATGCCACTATTAATATTGCTTCAGGAAAGAAAGTTTATTGGAAAAAATATCCATGAGCATTTCAATCATAATTTTATCTTTGAAAAGCCAGCATTATCACACACTTTTTATTTTTATTTGATCAGCAGTGCAGAATCTGGCCCACATTAGGAAGATCAGATTTTATTATTGACAGACAAATGAGCTGTCAGGAAATTCTCAGTCCTATCAGAAATAGCATCTTGATTTGTTCGTTGTTAAATTTAAACATGAAGTTCAGAGGTTTGGTAGATGAAAGAAAGCATGATTAGCCCTTTACATTAAGGACCTAGCATGTAAGAAAGGCATAAAAATCATTCCTGAAACAGGAACATGAATTTCACCAGAGTATTTCTGGTACATTTTCCCAAAAAAACAGGGATATCACATTTTGAAAACCAGGCAAAACTAGATGTTTATGACTGTTCTGTTTATTTAACTTTCCAGAGTTCTTACTAAATGTATCCTATAGAGTTGAATTTACTTCTTTGCCTGCTTTATTGAAGAGTCAGCTTTCATTTTTAAATTAAATTTGACTTTTCTGTCCATGTTACAGTAAACAGCCTTGACTGCTGTCATGCAAATCAATAAAAAAATTCATACACAGATTTTTTAAATGGGCTTCAAAACTGTCAGATACTGTTCTGCAGCTTTACCCAATTTAAGCATTTTGCTGAAACACTCAGAAAGGAGAGCTCTGCATCTTTTTGCCACATCCATGAGGGTTTTAGAGACTTAAAGACCACATAATGGTCTTTAAGTCCACCACACGGTTGATAACCGTGCAGGGTGACATTTTTCTAACCTGATGGCTCATCAAATATATATTTATCTATTTTACATATCTCAACCCCTATAGGCATGAGGCAGAGTGTGAGCCAAAGGTCATTGATCTCAACAGGTGCATTTCATTCACTGAAATGGTTTTGGACATGACTCAGAATGAGCACTGGTTCATTCTTTTGCTGATGTTGCAGTTTCAAATGTAGAAAGCCATATTAGATTACCAATTTTGAAAAGAAGGTCCTACAGACTGTAGATCTAATCTACCTTTTTCAAATAGGTATTTTTTTATTTCATAAAATTTTATACTCTAAGCTGATTTTATGCTCTAAATTTACATTTCCATAATTAACAAGCATAGACCTATGTGAAATTACTGCCCATGCAATATCATACATACCCATGGGACCTGAAACAGAAATGTAAGGATAATGGGGTATGGATTTATTGACATCAAAGGGAGCCGTGTCATTAAAGTAAGCAATATCACCATGGCTCCTACTTTTTAATCTAAAATTTGACCAGAAGCATAACAAAAGAATGAGAGAATGTCCTTGGACAGCAGTGGTAAGGAAACAGACCTACTACTGTTTGGAATAAGTTCCTGCAGAAAATACTACTGTTTTAAATCCCTCTGCAAGTCTACAGCAATTTCTATTAATTACTTAATTTGCAATCATAAATTGATAGTATTATTCTGTGATATCACAATATTAAATACCATGCTCTAATAAACTAGATATTTTGAATATATAGTCCAGTTCTATTGTTCATATAACTTATGGTATGTAAACATGCAGAGGATATTTTTGTATATTGCCTCAGAATTTAAACTACAGTCAAACAATGGAATCTATTTTTTAGGTTCAGTAATATGTGGTTTGGGCCCCTGTCACTTTGGTAGAATTGTACTAGATCAGATATATCTTCTCCTTCAATAAAAAGAACACTTAGATAAATCTGAAACCAGAAACCTGTGAGTACTTTGGTCTTCCAAATGGCTCCTCCCTAAAAGCACAGGACTAACACACATTTAATAAACTATTTGCTTTATCACACTGCCAGGAATAACATCTTCCCATGCACAGAAATAGACTTAAAAGTACATTATCAAATGCTACAACCTTTCATTCTAACCAAAGATGTATTAAAAAATAAAGTGAAACTGTGATTTATTAAAATAGTATTGCTAAATTTTTAGATAAATCTGAAAGAGGAGTCAGGTAGATATTTGGTAGAACTAAATACCAGTGATAAATAGAAAGGAAACTCCCTATGAGTGGGAAACTGGATGGATGTCAATATCTGTGCATGAGCTGGCAAGCTATCTTAAAAACCAATGAATTTCAGTAGTTCCCCTGGTAGTTCTGTAAACAATTATACAATAATTAGCCATGCATATCTGAAAAAAGAAAAATAATGTATTTTTCAAAGCTAAAGATCACATGGATAAGTTGATGGCTTTCAGACAGCAGATTACTAGCAACCAACAAAACTGATTTCTGATATATGCTTAAACACAGTTTCATCATGTTTATTCATCATATAAACGTAAAAAAAATCAAAGCATGAAGTATTTTGTACATGGGGATGGTCATTTTTCTGACCATTTATGAGCAAATGAATTCATTATGTAAATGCACAATCACACATTTGGCACAAGGAATTTACTCATTTCCTTAATTTGTCACATTGTGCAATTTGTTTTTCAATGCAGACTTCTGCTTATTATTAGTAATAAATAAATCAAAAGTTCTGTTTTGTGAATGTCTCGCAGCTGGCCCTTCATAAATCTAAAATGCCAATAACTATCAAGTATTGCAGATACGCCTTAGTGGGAACATTCCAACTGTTTTGGTCATACTGTAATTTTTGTTTCAGAAATATGGTTTTAATAGGGTTTTACTAGGGAAAATGTTCACTGGAAATGCTTGAATTTTTTTAAAGTCAGACTTGAAACTAAAAAGCAAATGTGGGAAAATAGGTGGAATCTATGTTGCTACATATTCCCCATAAAGTTCACACTCTTGAGAATATTTCTAGTACCACAAAAATATTCTCACAAGTGAAATAATATTTCTTTGTTCCATGTTAATCAAAAACCTCCAAGGGAGCCATTTCTATAGATGAAGGGGGGGAAAAGATCTTTGTAAAACATCAGCCACTCCATAAATCAGACAATGCTATGGTATTATGGAGAAGAGTCACCCTAATTGCTAGCATTTTAGAGAAAAAGAGATAGAGGTCTTCTAAAGGTCGCATGGGCCCATCTTTAAATTTTCTTGGATCTTGTCAAACAAACTACACATATGCCTACTTTCAAAATGTGATTTTCAGCTCTTCAGAACGTTCTCCACTGACTGAAATATAAAGCTATCTTTTTGCTCTGGAATCTTTTCTCTTATCACAAAACCTTAAAACATAAAGCTGGAAGGGAAACAAAAAGGTCCTTCATTAAGCTCTTTACCTCCACCAAGAAGGATCAAACTGCACGACAGATGTTCCTGGCAGATAGATGCCTCTCTAACTTCACTCTTCAGGCCCTTAGTAATGAAAGCCTTTTCCAAGAATCTATCCCAATACTTATTTAGCCTTATTAGTAGCCATCACATTTTGCTAAAATCCAACAGAAATCTTTCATGGCACAGTTAATTAATTCCTTCTTGTTTTATCCAGCTTCAGTGGAAACATTTTACTTATTTGAAGACTTAACATGCTTCCTACTTGTCTCCTCTAGATTCATCAAAGTTTTCCCAGTTTCACAGGTTCTGATCATTTCAGCTGCTCAGCCACTGACCATCTCCAAGAGCCAATCCCTGCAGAAAGAGTGGTGTCCCAAGGCTGACCCCACAAACCAACTCCAAGGCTCTCCCACCCGTGAGTGGAAGCTATTGTGTGCTGTCACACCTCCAGCACTCCCCACTGACAGATCTCAGTGTGACATTAGTGTGAACCAGGCTCATGTGTGGCCACTGCTGGCCAAACTGAGCTCTTGTAAAGACAGTGGTTCTGCCCTGTGCCAGAGGGACACTGCCGTGATCCGCCCCACACCAGCCCTTATCTCAAAGTCCAACCCCTGCCTGAAAGTCCTTGCTGACCCTCCCAGGAGGATGCCACTTACAAAGATAATAAGAACACACTGTAACCTACTATCCAGATAGCTAATTAAAGAGTTGATAGTGGACTGCACAAAACTGCTGAGTACAGTCTTTGAGTCTGAATTCATCCTCTAATGATTCATCTTGTGACTAGACTGTATCTCCTTTGCTTGTGAAAATATCCACAGCTCTAACGTAACAATGTTTAATACCTTTTCTCTACTGAAAAGGGCTATTAGCCAGTCCTGAGTGGAAATTAATTAGATTTAATGTATTTTTGACAGGTCTATATTGACTATAACTTGCCTCCTTTTGCTACTCTCCTTTTTCAAAGTACTTACAAATACTTAGCTTAATTTTTAGTACCAGTATTTTTCCATGCATTGAAGCAAAGCTGACTCATCAATAATAACTCTTTTTCAGTCCATTTAAAGGTAGACACTAGCTTTATCATTTCCATAGAATATGCTGAGGTGGAAGGGAGGCATCAGGACCATCGAGTCCAGCTCCCAGCCCTGCACAGTACCATCCCCAAGAGTCATACCATGTGCCTGAGAGCATTGTCCAAACACTTCCTGAACTCAGTCAGGGCTCAGTGCTCTGATCACTTCCCTGGGGAGCCTGTTCCAGTGCCCAATCACCCTCTGCACGAAAAGCTTCTCCTGATATCCAGCCTAAACCTCCCCTGACTCAGCATCACGCCATTTCCTGGAGTCCTGTCACTGGTCACGAGAGAGGAGAGATCCTTCTGGAGTAATAACCAATGTCCCTGATAACAAAAAAAAATTCTTCAGCTTTTCTGCTAGGCAAATTGCAAGTATTAGCAAATCCTCTGCTTGAATCTCTTACAATATGTCAATTAACTTTTCCTGTTCTGTTAGATCATGTCAAAAAGAAATTATTTAATTTTTCACTTAAATCAGAATTAGATATATGGGCATAATTCTATATATTCTACATAGCTACACATCAATAAATTATTTTAAAAGAGAGTTTAAAAGGTAAAACAATGATAATAGTTATGTTTTAGGAGTTCCCAGGTAAAATAAAATTAAGAAAAGAAAGAATATTGGGAAACAGGAATAAATTTGTAAGATAGATGAGGAAAACAGAAAAAAAAAATTGACAAAAGAAAAGCAAAAAAACATCCCGACAAACCCAAAACAAACAACAACACAAAAAACAACCAAAGACAAAGAGAGATGAAAGTAGAACAAACAAACTGTTATTGAATCTGGATTTAAAGTAGCTCTTCAACTTAATCATATTCAAGATTTATTCTTTAGGGTAAAACTACTAAGAAGAATGTTCCAAACAGTATTACAAATAATTTGAACAACTTCAAAAGTATTTCATTTCTGTTTTGCAGCTTTGGCTAGTACATTATTTATCATTTGGATCGCAGTAAGACAAATTCCCCAAATTAGCACAGCTTCACCAAAACAGAGAAGAAAAGCAAAGAAATATTTAAAGATACCAAGGTAACTCTTCCTTATGTTCCTTGGCCACACACTGCTTCTGAATCCCTTACACCAGCAGAGCTGACAGAAATATTCTGCTTAGCTTCTCATTAAGCAAAGGACAACTATTGGTTTACAAAACTTTTTTTCTATTGGAGAACCAAGCCGTACGTTTGTTCTTACTTTTTTCTTTGCTGCAATAATATTTTAAATAAAGGGAATTCTTATCTGCAATGAAGGATGCAGTCTCATTTACACTTAAAATATGATATGCAACTGAAAATATGATACGCAATTTACATACATATGTACATGTATTTATGCATAAAAAACCCCAACTGTTTTCTACATTTCAGGCATCACATACTGTGACATCATCTTATGCTCTTTTTGTGGAAAGCTTCGCTATAGATCCACAAAACATTACTGATCCATTTATTTTATAACCTGCAATGTTTTTAAGGGTTGGGTGGGTGCAGGGCTTTTTTTCATATCCCGCACGTTTCATGGAAATTTCCATTAGTCCTGAAATAGTGTTTTGTTTTGTACAGTCCAACAGGCATTGCACTTGGCAGGTCTTTAATGACCTTGCTGTTGATACTTTGAAGATCATTCGATGACTTTTGCAGAGTGTCTCTGTATCCCAGAGGCAATGGGATACAGCACCCTCTCTGTGGGGTGCTCTGATAGTACTGTGCCACGCTCACTCCTTGATACAGCAGCACCAAGCGGAGCAGAGTCTTATGCCGGATTCTTTTTCTCTTAGTTTTACTTATTCTATAAATAAACAAGACAAGACAGAATCCAGCTCTTTAAAAGACCAGTTAAGAAAACATAAAACAGTTATTGGAAAATAGAGGTTATGAAGTTAAACTGAAGTTCTCCTAGAGCACATTTGCCAATCTGATAAACCGACTTGGTTCCTCCCCTGCCACCAACGAATGTGAAAATAATGTCTGCAGAGAACAATTTGTCTTGCTGTGATGAGAAAACTGATCAGCAAGTGCCCAGTAAAATTAAGAACACAAGTGAGATTTTTCAAGAAAGAAGTAAATAAAGCAATAGAGAGGATATGAAGCTGCTGACACTGAATTTTTTCATCCAGCACTCCTTTTGGTTGAGCCAAAAAGCTATTTGCGGAAAAATAATAAATGCATAAAGCCAAGTAATAAGTGTCATGTCATGGTGCTGTTAACATTGCTTTTTTGTGTGAAGCAAAATCCTTTGCAAATGTTAGCTATAGTTCAGGAATCCTTTACAAAAATTTTATTTTTAAACAAACTCTAGGGAGGGAAGATTACTATTACACGGAAGTAAAACAATAAAAGGTCACACAGCAAGCCAGTGACGTGACTGGTCACTCAGTCAGTTCCCCTGGTCCTGAATTACACAGTGGATTCCCCAAGATATCTCAGAGTGATATCAACAGGAGCATTGCAAAGGAGAAAAACTAAAAGGAACCTTCCGACCTCATTTCTACCAAGCTTCTCCACTTTGGCATTCTGCAGAGGACTTTGGCAATGCTCATTTTATCAATTCTTACATATCCACATTCCCCCTTCTCTATTTTCCATCTGTACCACTTTCAATGTTCAGATTCAATACTGAGGACTCACAGAGGAGCTGGGGAAGAAATCTTCAGGGGTATTGCCAGCAGCTTTTCAGATGGATATTAACACAGTACTTGGGAGACTACTTGCATGACTGAATGTAATGGAGATTTAAAAAATATTGAAATGGTGAAATTAATTTAAGGTACATTGAAAAAAAAAAATCACATTTACCAACAGAACTTCATTTAGTGACTTTCTCCCATTGTCCTACCCATTAAGGCAAATTTGTGATTGGATGTTCTGAAAGTGGAATAGCTTGCTGCTAAAACAGGGGGGTTAGGACACCGGTCATCATGGCAGCAGTTTCCATGGCAGCAGTCACCATGCCACTTGAAGGCAGAGCCAGCACCGTCTGGGAGAGCACGCTGTGTGCTGCACAGCACTGGCTTGCTCAGAGCTGACACCTCATTCTTCCATCCCTGCACTAAGGAAGCTGCTCTAAGTGAATTAGGAGCTGTGCACCAGCCGGCCAGACCGAACCCCCAGTCGTGATGGAGAACAGAAAACTGCTCCAGGATACGTGCCCAGTTTTGTGGATACCTCAGTCAACCTATGCACAGGAGGTCTATACACTGGACAGAGGACCTGCCATGGAGCTATGTGGGTTTGGGGTGCTTACAGTGGCCAGTCAACACAGTCACACTCATACACTCCCAAATACAAACCAAAATGTAGTGAAAGGAGAGGATTACCAGAAGATTCCCTTTGAGACAATGTGCTTGATCCAAGCAAAAAATACAAAACAGGCACATCATTAGATCCAGAGAAGCTGGAGATTAAATTGAATTAAAATCATATGAACTAGCATATTGGAAATGTTGTGAAGAAATCCCAAAACTCTGTGATAGCAACATTTTACAATCAATTTAAGGTAATAAAAACTGTGGTGACTGTACAGAGTAAGCATAGTGAGGCAAACAAATGCTTTGAGGGCTGTCAGATGCACTTTATACTCTCTCTAATTTCAGATTCTCCTGAGCTGGGTGCCTAAAGCAGACAAATCGTTTTGCTGCTACAAACTTTTGATGAAACTTTGTTCCTATACTCCAAATTAACTAACAAGATACACAGCCTGTGATTACAAATCTTACTGGAATGACTCACACCACAGTTCCTCAAAGCCTACTGGCCCACAGTCTGTGACAAAGAGTCAGATAAAAATAGAACATAGAACAACTTTTCTGTATTCCTTTAAATATAATTGCTTGGGTTTTTTAAGGATCAGTGTAAACTTGGGTGTGTCTGAAAATTTAATTCTGGAGGAGGGAGGTCAGGATAGGAAGATAGAAACAAATTTCTGGTGCACACATACACTGGTACATACGATCTGTGTCAGTGCCTTCACCAGAACCATTTGACTGCAGACAGACATTGCACAGCATTAGAAATCATGCTAGTGATGGAAAATCACTAGAAGCTAATCATCTTTCAGAGTAGGTGGAAACTCCTACATCTGAACTGCATTAAGTAGGATGAGATGGACCTCCACAATCTGCTCAAGTCTAGTCCTTGGGAACTCTCTTCTATCCCCTTTTATAGGAGCTGAAAATTGATGGGCCAATTTCCCAAGGGACAAAAGCAGAAACAGTTCTCTACTGCCATTAAGATTAATGAATGTCTGTTACATTTTTTAAAAGAAAACAAAAAAAAAAACAAACAAAAAACCCAAAACCCACAAACCGATAACTAATCATCACATTTAGATAAGAAAACATTGAAATGAATGTTTGTAGTTTATTAACTGCTACGAGGACATAGCTTGCTATTTATGAAGTGCCAGATCTGTACGAATACAGAGATTTGGCAGTCATGAGCAGCAATCATTTCCCTTTTCTTCCCATTTCTGGTCCTGACACGTTGGGGTGCTGAATGCTCAGGCATCTTGTGGGAAGCTTGAACTAACTTTCACAATTAGATTCTTCCAGGATCAGACTGAATGGCATTTGCCAAATAATCTTGCTCTACCGTCCGTAGTTACTATGAAGCTGCAGGGCTGCTCCACAGAGCCTATTTCACCCCAGCAGCCACACACCAGATCCTTCCTACCAAAACTTACTATGCAACCTTGGGCTGTGCCGGTGCCTCCTGCCTGCTACACCCTGCTGGTCTCACAGCCCACGGTCTAGGAGCCCTCCTCAACAGCCAGACACCTCCCCTTTTCTTCCTCTCTGGACAGTGGGAAGAAAAAGCTCACATTGTCCCACTAGGTACCTCAGTAGATGTTGAGGTAGGGCTTCAAATCCCTCCCACTGCAGGTTATGGGAGCAGGTCTTTAGGTGGACATTAAATAAATAAGTAAATAGTCTCACTAAAGCACTGCAGAAAGCCTGCTGGCTATTTTTGTTTCTTTAAAGCTTACTTTTAAATTAGGTGAAGGGAGGGGCCTCCAGGCTTTAATATTGCCTGCCCCAGAATCACCACTGTGGGGAAATCGGCTTTCCTGTCAGAAAGGAATAAAAAACCTGTAGGACAAAGAAGACAATGGGAAAATATACTACAAAGAAATATATGTGATGTTTCCTATAATCTCTAGGAAACCAAAAATGACAGTATCAAGTCAGATAGTGACTTCTCTTTGTAAAGTAGCACCCTTTAACATCAAGGGGCAGAAGTGCCTGCTTTGAGTTGGGATTTAGAAAGGGAGGCAGAGTCTGTTGTGTGAGGGGAAAAGAATCATCCTGGCTTCTTTAAAGGCCATCCTTACCAAGCTTTTTATCAACAGACTACATTCTAAAAATAATGCAGCACGTAGGATCGCTATTAGAGAAAGGTAGAAAATAACCCTGACATTTGCTTATCCTGCTCAGAGAGTCATTCCTAGAAGCACTAATTTTATTGTGTCATTGGACACACTGAGGTCTTTTAATTAATCAGCAAAACACTGAGAATGTGATAGTAATTATCAACAGCCTGCATGACTTCAGTGCCAAGTTTCCTGGGCTGCTTTGATTTTTTTTTTTTCATTCCATAGACATCTTTAAATAAAATCAAATCCAAAAGATATGGAAAGATATGGCAAAAAGTGACTTTGCCTCTCAGGTACAGATATTTTCTTAGATAAAACAAATTTATTGATGACCTGACATTTTTGGTTTAAAAGCCACACAACTTCAGACTCCACCCATTTCTTCAGAGTTTGCAATACATGCTTTTACAAATCCAGAGTAGGCAGACAACTACACAGATTTGCTTGTGAGAATGGGAGAAAATCACAGACAAATCAGCTACAAAAAATGTGGACTATAAGCAATTCCAGAACAGCTAGTCACAGACCCATCAAACACTGCCTTCACTGAAGTTTTATTTTTCAGTCTACTTTGCTTTAAAATACATATAAATACAAACTTACATATATATATGTATGTATTTATATTGACTTGTAAATAGAAACCATTCTGGCAACATGCTGTGAAATGATCCTTGGATTTCAGAAGGTAAGGCTGATCATTCAATTCAATTGAATTGACTGAGAAATGCCGAGATTTTGTACCAGTTCTTCTTGAAAACCATAATTAGTGATAGATTAGATTCTCAAGCTGGATAGCTAGGTTGACTCTAAAAGGGGAGGCACTTAAAGGATGTTTTCAAGCACAGTATTAAAATAATTTTCTGATTATACTTTTGTTAGGATTTTTTTTTCTTTTGTATCTTTTCAAGATCAAACTCACAGTTGGTCATTGGGGTCCTTTTGTTTTTCTTTTTTTTTTTTGCAAGTAGGGCACAACTTTAAACAATACAGCTTTATAGGTGAAAAACAGACCTGCAATATGCTTTAGGCTGAAAGGTGGTTTGTCTTGCATTATTAAGTTCTAGTTGTAGAAAAGGTGGCTTTAAAGGGTTGCTTGCCCTGAGTGTGAGAGATTCTGCCAAAGTTAAAAGAAATTTTTGTTGTAATACCCAGTTCCTGCTGTGAAGGATCTACAAAACATACTGTGCAGAACTGACATAGATGAAATCTCTCTGAAAAAGCATTTGCTAGCTCATCCAATGAGCCCTTCATGTTCCATGAGCTTCAAATATTCCAAATGCAGTATTTTCCTTCACTACTCTTATCTCCAGCACAATTTATCCAAGGAGACTGTAGCAGAGGAGCTAAATCTCGAGAAGAGTCTTTTTTTTATCATCTCTCTGACGTTTAGAAGTCAGTTTGCTCAATTTTTTTTAAATACACAGTCACAGAGAAACAACATTCAAATGCAAAAATGATTCCAATGCTGAATGGCAAATTGCCCACAAATGCAAGTGAAAAATAGACAAGGTCCTGCAAGTAGTTTCCATGGAATCAGTGAAAACTACTGATGTAGAAAATAAAATTCTGTTCCAAAAAGTAAAGTCATTTTACCCAAGGGCATTGAAGACTTGGTTCATGCCAAAGAGCATCAGGAGGCGGTGACCACACCACTCTAGGAAGTCCTGAGTAAGGACACAGTATCAAGTGGTAAGACTGGGGGAGGTAGACATGTTTCAGGTTGTACTGGCTTTTACACGCCATGAATCACCAAGGAGCTGATTTGTTGTCAGCAATAACAGCCTCTGTCCCTAAGAGAGGGGGACGATACAGGAAGCATATGCTCCAGGCTATTTATGAGGATGTTGCCAGAAACGGGTGTAACGTTCTGAACATGGTGACCTGCACTTTTAGATTATAATTGTATGTGAAGTCATAAACTAGGCAGAAGGGACACATAAGAGGGACATGGAAAGGAAATATAATGAAAACGATTAATACGTGATAGTTTCCAATCCAGTATTTTCTCAGGAAAAGAATAAAACAGCCTAGTGCAGAGCTCTTGGACTCCACCTTTTAGTTCCTTTAGTCAGGAACAACTATATTCAGCTCAAGTTTCTGTTTTACCTGTGGCAATGACAAACATCTCCTCTAGCAGCAGAGTTATTTGCTGCTAGAGATAGCTGTGTATCTCTGGCAATGTCTGGGGAATGACTGGGATACAAGAACTGCACTGGTGGGTTCTCTGTCAAAAGGGGCAGCCAATGCTTGCTTTCCAATACCTATGGAGTGTACATCCATCTCTAGGATCACTCAGAACAAACTGTCTGTGAAGTAGTGCCAGTTTCTTCATAACTTAGGGAATAAGCTCCAATAACTTAAGAGAGCGAGCAGATGTAAGGTGGCTGAAATGCAATACCATTGAAGATTCAGCTCACATTCTCCTCCGTTATATCAGACATACAAAAATGTATTAGTGCAATATTCACTATCAATTTCCTTTGTCTTTACTCTGATACACCCCAGATCTACTTCTTCCACTGCCCCAGGGGTCACTAGAGCTCTGGGTATTCAATGCCTATGACTACAGTTTCTCTGGGGTTATTTTCTGTATTACCCTTCTATCTATATCCAAGTAATAGAACTGACTATTGTATTAGATAGACTTTCTAATGACAGATGGGCTTCAACATCCAAATGCTAACATTTAGGTCCTTTCAGAAAACATTATTTCTGACTTGTCTTGCAGATCAGCAGGAAGCACAATGTAAAAAAAAAATAATAAAAAAAGTTGGATAGAAAAACCTGAAAGAGTCTAATCTATGAAAGAATGAGAAATATTTTAATAAACCTAGAGAGATTTCTGGATGACTGTGTCACAATTAAAGTGCTCATTAGAGAGACCTGGAATTCTCATTCATACAACTTTCCATATAAAACTCTACCCTACTAAAATTGCCTTGATGTACTAGTAAAAAATCCAAAAGCTGTTACACAGCAGAAATGGCTGTGCATTTTCTAACCAGATTGGATGATCAGCTGTCACTGCTGTCTGATCATATGGACTTCTGCATAGGAAAGCAGTTTTTCTTTGCCCAAATACATTAAGCTAGAATTTCAGACATAAAACCACAAATAGCATTGATGTGGTGTTTAGCGAGGGGGAGTTCTTTGTTAACACCTTCATTCCCATTACTTACTATGGAAGAAACAGATGGAATCCAATTTTTGCCCAACTGTTACGAATGATGAATATCTTTTCAGTCAATGCTGAGGGAGTACAAAGGTGTGACGAAGCAGTCTGAAGACCAAAATATAAAATATAATTCAACATGCAGGATAAATACAACCCTCTCCTGATTTGTTGACTCCCCCACAACTTCCTCAAACACTAGGCCACCAGCTTGCAAAAACCTAGTTTTAGACCTTTACTGCGATAGGTGTTCTGGCATAATAATTTCGATCCAATTAAAAGCCTGAATTCAAAGCCACTGAAATCAATCAGCACATCTCCTTTGATTTAGATGATTTTATTTGTCCCAAGAAATTTGATCTTCAGGTCTTTTCCATTCTCACAGATGGTCTTTGTTTTCAACCTCAGTTTTCATGCCCTTTATACTGTTTTGCCATAATCAGTTTTTCTTCCAAGCCTTTCCTTCAACTGAAGATACAAGCTTTCTCGTTTACTTCTAATGGTTGAAACTTGTCCCTCATAGTTAATATCATTGGGGGGTGGGGGG
>VWZW01006009.1:529685-614415 GCA_013397115.1 Edolisoma coerulescens | reverse complement strand
GGGTGGTATTGTAGCTTCTGGTATTGTCAAAGTAGTTGCAACACCACTGGTTGCTTTTCATATTACCTGTGAGAACCATTCGCATTAAATATGTTTATGTTTTCAGTCATTTAAAAGGGGAGGTGGACAGAATAAGCTAAAAAATATGTTCATAGTCTGTTTTTCTCAATGCTGAATCTTTCTCTGAAGCCACTTGGAAATTTGCCACCGATTTTAACAAGAGACTGATAGGGCTCTAAATTCACTGTTCTGAGATGTGCCCCCATTTTTTAAACATCACCCTGATTATTTTCCAACATTCTCTTCTTCCATTCTAGAATAGAACATAAATCAGAGAACTCTCTCTTTGTTGTTTGTCACAAGTTTTCCTGGAAAATTCATAGTGGGGATTTAAAGGAAGAAGATCAGCAATACATGCAAGATGTGTATACACATTTTTCTTTTCAACTTGCATCTAAGGTGGTCTTCAGTGCTGTATGATTTTTCCTATTGTATGCAGAGTGACTCATTTGGACTTTGGCACTGTTCAGTATTTTCCTGCTGTTTGAAACGAAAAAGAAGTGAGTGTGAAGAGGCCGATGCAGACTGGCTCCATCTGCACTTCCTCACTGGCTCCCAGGCTGTCAGAAAGTCAAGGGCGGCTACGGTCCCCTTGTTCCAGCATCACTTACCCTTAACAGGGCATTGTTCCTAAACACTATTATTGTTTCAGGTTGTCACTTAAAGGAGATGTTACATGTACAGTTACTTCAGAAATGATGGGTTGTTCTGCCCTCAAAAGCCATGTTTATAGCTTTACCCTTTGCAGAGGATGGCCGGCTGCCACTGCTGCTGGCTGCACTTGGAGGATAGCTGCAAAAAGCTCTTCTTTGACCTAGTGGCTTTTGAAGCCTGTATTTCCCCTCATGCTCCATGCTAAACTATCAAGTTTGCACAGCCATCTCCACCGCTGTAAAGAGGAATGCTAAGTTCCTTTATAAATTAAAGGATGTCTCATAGCTGAGGTTTGGAGGAGAGAGGAAATTTCTGTGAAGCTACAGAAAGGTTTCTGTCAGGAGTAGACAATGAGAGCAAAAAGATTTTGTCAAATTGCTGTATAAATCATTAGTTAATTATAGGCCTTAATCATCTGCATATTGTAGAAAACAGCAGTGCTGCAAATCAGATCCACTCAGCCAGCTCACAGACTGGCACAGAACTGAGAACTGAATGTATGGGCAGTTCATAATCATAATAATCTCTTTAATCTGGTGGGCACTGCTGCACATAATGATATTCTGAAAGCAAATCTGATGCAGCTTTAATAATACTAGGGAAAACAAAATACAGATGTTCCTAAAGTAAAGGAATTTACAAACAAATGTACAGAACATTAAAAAGTAAGATTAAAAAGAATTTACCATCTGCAATAACCTAAAAGAATAATAAATCTGACAACCTGAACCAAACATTTAGAATATATTTGTATATTTTCAGAACTGCTGTGCTGTTATGAAAAAAAAAAAAAAAAGATGTCAAACTATCATACATTCATCAACCTCTCTCATTATCCAAGGCTCTCACCACACTTGGCTCACAGGTGCCAGACCACAGCACAAGCCAGCAGTTGGAGTCCTTCACCCAAGGACTTTCAGCTGCTGTGGAGCACCCATCACAGCAAATTTAGTTTTCTGACACTTGAATTCATCCTCAGAGTAAAAAAAAAAAAAAAAATGCAAATTCATGTGACATGAAAGATAATAAAAAAAGAATTAAATTCAATTCCTATTCTGGGAGATTCAAAGAATGCTTAAGCTACAACTTTATAAAGAAGTGTCATCTACAAATGCCCTCATCCCATACGTAGTGGGATCAGGGAGGATTCTTCCACTTATCCAAGAGGATTTTTTTTTTAATAGGGACAGTCTTGTTCAGATTAAATCACTGCTGTGCAAATCTCATGCAGGTCATTATGAACAGCCTTCTCATGATGCCATTTCTTTCCCTTTATTTTTGTTAAGCAAGTTATTTCTACTCAGTAGGGCTGTGTAGCCTATTACACAATGGAGACATTAAATAAGGCTAAAAATTGTTTGCTCCCTACCACAGGGGTCTCTGTCCTTACCAACTACAAAAGGGTAACAATAAATAAGCAGTATCTGTGCACCACATTCAGTCAAAAAATCCCAGTGAGCGTTTAACTTAACTCGTGCCCACAAAAAGTGTGGCACCCATGACCACTAGAAAGTGTGCAGTTGACCAACCTACCCGTGCAACTGAGCAGTGCAAAGCTGTCAGTAAGGCAAGAACAGGCAACAGAGAAGAACAAAACTTTTTTCCTTAAGTGGCCACAAAACAAGCTTCTGGAACTGTACTGGTGATAAAAAGACACAAAACTACTGCTGCCAGCCCAGCCAGCTGCTGGGAACACCCATGTGACAGCAGGGCTGTACGACAGCTACTGTCTCTGTCATCATTGGGATGACTCCCCTCGTCCTTCCAGCAGCAGCAGTGGGCCCTCTCATGCTTGTTCTGCATTCTGCAGTCATCCTGCAAAATACAGAGTGCTCCAGAGCTAAGGGGGGAAAAAAAATGCATGAACACATTCACTACAGTGTTTTTCCTTGGACCAGGCTTCACAAGCTCAAAAAGAGATGGATTTATGGTTCCTGAATTGTTAAGGCCCCCTCTGTTGAAGTCAAAGCCAATAAACAGAGGAAAATGTGTTGTATAATAGGAAGAAGATGGAACATTGGCTTTCCAGAAGTAGAAGTATTTTGCACTTGGAGCAATTTCCAGGACCCTGTAGCACTGCAAACATAGAGGTACTGTGCCCAAAAGCCCTCTGTTCTCAGCTGCACTTGTCAGCCTGATCCAGGTGATACTTTGGTCTGTGCAGAAGCTGACAGTTTTCTTTACTGAACTACCCACTTCCATCTTTCCCCACTTTTACTGCAGCTCAAGAAGTTTCTTTGTGTTTCCTGACTGCCATATCTGCTCATTTTTCATCATCTATTTAGATGTTTAATGTTTTATGGTAGGAAGCATCTGTTTGCTGTGAAGAATAGCTAAAGAAACAGGCATCCCATCACTAACAGACATCTGATTGTTACTATTAATTAGAAAGCTGAAACATTGCTTTTCTTTTTTTTTTTAAAAAGCTGGATTTTATTTTGGTTTGTGTTGCTTTTGTGTTTTATTTTAAAGATCTCTAATGAGAAAAACAGCACACCTTTGCAGAATGGCAGTACAAAAGTCTCCGGAAAAGAAGCTTCCTTACCTTCTACAAAAGCACATTTATATTCTTACACCACTGGATATTATGTATATAATATTCAGCAGGTGACAGAAATCCAAGATCAACACCAAAAATTGAACTGCTTTGTGAACCCTGCTCTTGCCTAAATGTCTTTGCATCATGTCTTAGAATCAAAAAGATCTGATAAATAATTTTCAGTTATAAAGAGGCACTATATTTCTGAGGAAGTCAAGAGTTTCTTTTCTGAGTAAAGTAACTAGCAATGGACAATAGGACAGATATCTGAATAGAAAGTGACTAGAAGACTAGTAGCAAGAAGAAAAAAAAAGAAAGGAAAATAGGAAATATGGGGTGGGGAGGGAAGGAAATATGTATTCTGGTCCAAACAACATGTCCCTGCAAATTTACACAGTCTAGCTGATTCACTAGAATTAGATTAACACAACATTGCTCATTTCCAAGTGCAAAGTCTGCGTGCAGAAAATGCTTAATGCCAATACTAAGAGGAAACTTGCTGAAGCAGTAAGACACAGATGGCCAGAATAAAGTACTGAAACGCCACAGGAGTCAAGTTGTGCTGGGGCTGAGATGAGATTTCCCTGTGCACTGATCTGCTCTGTAGAGGACAAAGAGTGACTGTGCCTACTCTGGAGAAAAACCGAAATGTTTGAAAAGCTACGTGCAGCAGATTTAGGGATGGAGACATGCCAGAAGAAGTTTCAAAACTTGTTTCTCTTGCCAATAATGAGTAAGCAGATTGAACATTTTAACATATAGATAGCATTCGACATGTAGGTAAAAGAAGAATGTAAAAAAACCCCTTAATCCCTGTATCAAAGACCCTGGGGACAAGGAACACATCAATAAGCTATCAGGTATTGCAGGATTTATACTGTCAAACCTTTGGGCATTCTTTGCAAATTAATAGCACGTCCCTGTCAAGATACAAAGATTTCTTTTGTTCTCACTTGATATGAACAGGATTTAGGGATTGTTTTAAAACAACGAATATTGTGAAGGAAGGGTGGGGTTAATTAGGGAAATTAAAATCATCTTCTTGGCTTTACAACAAAAAAATTTGGATTACATTAAGGCAAGTCATTCAGTTTCAGTGGATTGGTTCTTTATGTACTTAATACTGAGATTAGAATAATACTACTTTCTCCCTTCTGCTTTTATGTGACTTGTATATTTCATTGCCTTGAAGACTGCGTTTTCTGCTATACTGGCTTCTCCTAGCACAAAAGATTCTACATCTAAACTGAAGACTTTAGGAATCATAATTCTAACAAGAGGCATGTTTGTAAACCTATCATTTTCCAGTAGATTAGTTGTACAGCAGAAGGAAAATAGCTCAGAGTTGAGTATAATTATAACACACAGGGACTCATACTTAACATTTTTATATGAGCACTGCTATTTCCATACAGAACTCTCTGCAATATCATTAAATAATGCCCTGCATGTAGATGTTACATGTTTATCCTTACAGCAGGATGGAATGAGGCATTGTAGGTAATATAAAGCAAAAATGGTTTTGGATTGTAGACATTCATACTAAAGATTCAAATAGTTCCCTGAAATCAAGGTTGATGAGCAAGTTTGCCCAGCCATAAATCTTGACTACAAGGTACAATTACTGCCACTTCAGAGCTACAGGTATTGCCCTTTAAGGCCATTTTAGGATATTGGATGCCGATTTTCAACCCTTATCAGCAAAATAAGGTCTGAGGCAGGCAGAGAAGAAACAGCACGTTCACTTCGAAATGGAGAAGAAGAGACAAGACAAAGTGTTTGAGCAGCACTTTCTAAATAGCAGACTGTTACACCTGCCATCAGCACATTTTCAAATGTGTTCCTGGGCAAGGGAAGATAGTACATTGTCCCAAATTACTTACACAATGTCAGAAGCCCCTTAATTAAGCCATTTTTAAATCTGTGACATGTCAATGTTTAACCTTTTTATTCACTAAAGAGAGAGAGAAAACTACTTTGGTTCCAGACATCAATATCCAAGAGACATTTTAGAAGTTTCAAATGAGATAAACTTTCTGAAGCTTTCTTGTCAGTTTGGTCAAGAACTTACTCAGAAATACTTTAAAGTGTCACTCAAAATCCCGTGAAAGTCACTGCTCTACTACATTCAAAAGACTTCTCCTCCCAACACTAAATTAAAACCTATATTCACATACCTATTCTGGGTGATGTAGATTAATGATATTTCATCACAGGAACTTTCATAAGTAAAGTTCTACAGCCCTGCCGATTTAAATTGGACACAGTTAAAATGAAACATGGAATTAAACTCAAAATCCATACGTGATTGGATTTTGCAGAATTGCAGAGTTTTGCAACTGTCTTATGCATCATGCTGAGCTTTCCGGTGCTAGACCATAGAATATGCTGGGGACAGTCAGCTTTCTAATCAAGCACCCAGACACACAATCCCAGACACTGACAATACGTATGTGCCTTTATGATCCGTGATTTAGGTCTCATTCAAATCCCAGCAAAGTTATAATCAGTCTCTTGTCAGTACTGGCAGACACTCAGCTAGCTGAAGTCTCTGTCAGCATTAATGAGGTCAAGTGCTTAATAAATGTAACAGACAGGAAAGTAGCGTTTAAGGAGATTTAAAGATGGATGTATCTATCTAAATCATACACCTATGTAGCTCACATTGAATTGGAATAAAAGTTTGGAGAATTTAACAGAACAAGTAAACACCAAATAAGGTTTTCAATAGCCTAAAAATAATTGTCTCTGTTAACAGGTTTGTCCTTCAAGATATGACTCTACTCCAGTGCCCACTTTCTCACCAACTCAGTGCTGTGCTTGGCTACCAGCAGTTCCTCCCATTCATCTTCTTTGCAAATACAGCTTCAGCAAGTTTCATGGGTGCACTGCCTCCATCCTTTGCTTTTCATTGCACTTTGATTACATAAATACATGATCTCCCCATACAAAAACAGCCTATAAAATCTATACCTAATATGAGGCACTTTAACAACATAAAGAATTTATGTGGATGGGCATGTAAAAGCCAGGGACAGAACAAGACAGAATTAACACATTGAGGATCTGCTCTATGATCAGTCTCAGAGATAACATATCACATCTGGCAGCAGGGGTGGTGAGAGCCCACTCCACCGGAGAGAAGATGCCAGCTGCAAACAGAGATAATAGATATTCTGCCTGATGCACGACCTGCAAACCAAGAACAGCCAGTCAAGAAAGCCCAGTTGCCATCTCTCTGATGAAGAAGAGGGAGACCAGGGCTGCTGATCCCATCCCAGACATCAGTGTTTGGCTGTGACAGCAACTGAGCTGCATAGGAAAGTTCTTCCCACATATATTCTGAAACAGGATTTATCGAGTAGCCAGGCATCCACCAACTGCTCTGATGGAGAGCAAAGCCAGGTGCCAGAGACAGAAAGTTGCCTGAAATAACTATTAAAAATTTCAGCTGTATTAGTCCCTCTCCATGATTCATTCAGTAATGGTGCTGGATTCTCCCTTGCATACGAGCATCCTGTAACTGACTTGGAACAAAACATTACTATGGCACAGATTATTTTTGTTATAAGGCCCTTATTCTAAGTCCAAACCATTAGGTACTGTACATGAAAATAACTCTGGGAACTGCTGCTCAGAATTAAAAATCCATTCAGTAAAAAAATTCCTGTTTCCTATGTCTAAGCACTCCTCAAATATAATTATAAACAGTTCATAGTGCTGTGACTACGAACAATTGAATTTTGGAAGTAAACTAATCCAAGACCTTTTCTGGTCATGGAACACTGAATCCAGAACCATGCAATCCAATAAAGAAAATAGTATATACCACTGAATGTGACTATACCACATAATAACAATAAAGACCACACCACTTTCTCCACTATTCATAAAGCTTTCCTTTAAGTAGTCCCATATCTCAAGATAGCATCAAGCAACTTGCTTCATAACCTCTTAATTAGAACACTTTCTATTTCCACTTTTTCTGTGATTCAGATTTTTCTACTGAAAAAAAAAAAAAGAGTGATAATTTAAGTACAGATCAGGCTGGCTTCTTTCTAACCTGTTTTTGAAATTTCCTCCCTTCTTCATAATGTGCATAGCTTATTTACAGCCAGGTACTCTCAGACATAGCTCAGAGGCTAAAAATATCTTGAAGACATGTTCAACAATATGTGGCAAATTGAACAGCTTAAGACATGCTCTCTGCTCTCTTTCAACAGACTGAGAGAACTGTGGTTTGAGCATGAAAACTGAAGTTATTCTCCTACTGGAATGGTAGCATTCAAAATAGATACCTTGTAGTGAACCCCACCAGTCCTGTTTAGATGTCCTTCAGTCAACATTAAAAGACCATTTTTAGAGGAAAGAGAATTAACCAAATTTAAGGTCACATAAATAGGCTGAACAGACAAAATCAGAGTGTACATCTGTCTGATGACCTGTTCTTCCCTAAGGAGGAATAAGTGACTGCTGTCTCACATTCATCATTGCTAGAAGCATCTACACAGCATAACTCAGAGTTTTTCTAAATCATCACAGTCAACCAACAAATAACAGAGCCATGTTCTGAGCCATGGTAATTCACATTTGGACATTTATTTAGGTAGATGCAGAGGACAGAACAGGAATTCTTTAAAGCAGTTCTACCTTGGTTTGTAGTTGCATTCCATTGGTCAATAAGATCGAATAAGATTATTAATAATAAATCACTGTTTTCTGTTGGCTTGCTCCTGGCAAGTTTGTATTGTTCAGTGTTGCTGTTCTCCAAGTTCCCATATTTTCATTATTATTTTGCCCCTCTACAATCTCTCTTTATTTATCTTTTTTTTCTGGATACCCTGGGAAATGTCTGGATTCTGCATGATTAAAGTTAATGGGAGCTTTGCCATCAGCTTCACTAAATATGGGATAATGCTCTGTGCCAAATTCCATAAACCTTCTAGTAAGCCACAACACCTGTTTTCCTTCTCCTCCCATGCCCCGTTTCTCTTCATTGCACATTTTTTCTCTGCTCTGACACTTATTAATCCATGCACTCTATCCAATCAATCACATTCAGCTTTCTTCACCAGTTATGTTGTTGTAGTTCTGTGGCTGAAATTACTAGGGCAGTGTGAACTCACTTATAAAAGTGCTACTTTTCATATTGCCAAAATAATGTCAGTGTATCATAGAACACCAGTCTGAAATGGTATGCAATACCTTTTCATGCATCTTGATCTGATTTTAATTTAACTTTCAGTCCCACTTGGAAAATCACCACCCTATACATTTATTTCTAAAATGTTCTTATACCCAAGTGTTAAATCTTTGCCATTGTTCAGCTTGTTGAATTCCAGTCCCCCCTTCCTAGCAAATGTAATGAACATACTTTATTATTTCTGCCAAAATGTTTCAACATTTAAACTTCAGCAGTTCTTCATTCTTTGTGCAAAAACCCTGCCTGGAATTTTTAGTTTAACTCCTCTCGAGTTTAATTAAAGACATGTCTTTTAAAAACACCTATTGAGACAAGCAGAACAAGTGGAACTGTCTTAGGAAAGCATAGAGCCTCAGCTTTAGAATAATAATGACCAAGCAGAGCAGAAGCAAAGACGATCATTTGGGAATGATCACTCGGGTCAGCAGTCTCAAATACGGATTAATCACGGGGGGAAGGGACGAAAAAAAAGCACTTTGGGAACAGTTGGTTTCTTATTGAAGCAAGACCTACTGCCCTGTCTCTTTAGCATATTCTCTCATTTGTTAAGACCCTTCATTAGCTGTGTGAATGTAATCCACTACTTCATCTCCAAAATGTGCGACAGGCCAAGCAGCAGGTGAAGGACATCCTTTATTCAGTTCCCTCTGACTTTGACTTTATTAGAGTGATACATCATTCAGGATTCAAATTAATGTCTATCCCAAGAGATGTATTGTATGGCTCGATATTTACTCTAAGTGTTCTTTGAATTTGCTGTCTACAGAAACAAAGTGCAACGCCATGATCAGAAAATTTATTTTCTCCTGCTAGAGACTGCTCTATTCCTGGTAGTTTATAAGATGTAATTTTTTTGCCCTCCCATACTTTTCTTGGGAAAAAATAAAGCCTGAGCAGCTACAGTACTAAGTAAAGAGCAAAATAGTGTATGTTCATTCAAAATCTAGCTAAACACACACAGTTCAGAGTGCAACTGCTAAATGCCTATAGCTCACTCCCTGCTTTTATAAGAAGTTGTAACATTGCCCAAAGGGAGGTAATGACATAAAATATTTCATAACAGTACCACTGGAGCTGATTTTTACATCTTTATCATTAATTCCCAAATACAGAATCAATCAGCTTAATCCAATCCAACATCAGTACCAGGTTGCTGGGGTGCGTGGTAAAGGAACCTGATGTGTCAAAGAAATTGCACTTTAATCTCGTTGCTTTCAGTGTACCATACTTAATTTTTAATCATTATTGCTGCTTCTTCTGAAGATAAGACTCAAGATTAAAAGAAGCAAAGTAGCTTTGAAATACTTGAACCAGAACCCAAGGTTTAAACAGCAGTATCCATACAAATAGAAAACCAGGTAGGGAGATTCTTTTCCATTTCCAGCCGGTAGATGTAAAAGCAAAGTACAGAAGCACCTCCCTCAAATGCAGAAAAGAAAATTTCTTCCTGAGCAGCACAAGCACACCAGAGACGGAAAAGATATAGTAGTGCTTTCACAGGCATCCCCATCACCATTCACTGCCTTCCAGAGCTGGTATTCATCCCCTAATGTCCAGATTGGGGCAAAATTGACTGCAGATGCCCTGATGTAACTACATGTGTGGGTTGGGGTTTTTTTTTTCCTTATCTTACTTCCATCAGCAATTCTTTTTTTCAGTCCTCTCTTAGGACTTGATTCTTTTCAGTAACTAATATGCTTAAAATTGAATAGTAGTTTAAACTCTTGGGAAATTTAAAAGTATGTTAGTAGTATTGAAGTTACTTTATGGGTGCAGAGAGTAGGAACAATGTTTTTACTGTATTGTTTCATCCAAATAATTCCTTTATAGAAAAAGAATATATTTTTAGGTATTTTTCCCCCTATTTATAAGTTCGGGGGGAAAGTCAGTACTCCAAATGTTAAACAACTTCCTTAGCTTTTTCTTTCCCTTTTTTTTTTTTTTTACAATTCAGAAGGACTCAGATGTTTTTAAACTATGGAATGATTTGCTTCAGGGTAGGTTTTAATCTGGGTCACCATGCTGCAAAATAGTACTTGGAATATTTCTTATCTAAGTTTCTTTCTATTTTGAAGGTTTGTTCTGTACAGCAATCAACATCAGTGTAATTGATATTCTGCCAACCCCTTAATCCACATTTGTGCACACACACACTGTAGACCTGCGAGTTTATGGCAGGGCAATTCACTTCAGTGTCAACTGAATTGTATAAAACCCACTTGCACATCAATGGGATCACCCATTGTGCATTGGTTTTGTGTAGACAGGGAGTAAATCACCTGATAATCTGATGAGGATGGATTGTGTAAATAGTCCCACAAAGAGCAAATGTGCATAGATAGGGCAATAAACTGGAATGATCGATGGGACAAGCACCACGGTAAGATCAAAGACAGGAGGCTGCAGCAAGCTTTTTAATCACCAGACCTTGCACTCCCATTAACCACTTCCTGTAAATGCTCTCTCAGCACTCTGAATTGGAGATTTTCCACTTTTTTTTGCCTTACACCATTCAAGTTCAGTAGGATACAGCCTCGAGCAGCATCGGAAACCAGTTGAAGTGCAAACAAGATCTCTCTGAAGATGTGCTCGCTTGAGTTAGGCAGCTCTGCGCTGGGCTACATGGGGGCTATGGCACCCTGGCTTGCTCCCGCGTTTGTCTGCTGCACACAGTCCTTCGCAGAAGTTATTAGCTAAAATTGTGACTGCATTCTTGGGGAATCAGGGCACCAGGAGCTGACACCGCCCCATCCCCATGGTACACATCCTCGATGCTGTACCACGCTTTGTTTCACAAACCAGCAGAGCAGTTTTGCCAGAAGAGCTCAGCACACAAAATGAGCACAGGCTGCTCCTTCCCCTCTTCACCGTCTTATCAGAGCTGCGCTTACACTGCAGCCACTAATCTTGAATTTGTTGTTGGTCTAAGTTTCCAAGTTCTCTCTGCCTTGAAAAGCTGCTCTCCATCTTCCCTCCTCAGCCAGTACTTCCTCCGCCCCTAAACTCACGAACTGTGCTGTTCCAGTCCCAAATCTCTCCTAACCTTTATCCTTCTCTCTTAATAATCCACTGCCAACTTAAACCCATATTTTCTTTTTTTTTCCCTCCTCCTTGAGTTTGCAATATCACTGCCTTATCACCCACCAGAAACTCCTTCCTAAACCCAAGCTCCCTTCCCAGGTGCCCTGCATGATTTCATCTTTCCCAGATATTTGTTTCATTTCTCAACAGTAGCTGGCTGCAATAGCAACTGCTTCTTTCTCATCTAATTATTGCAATGAATCTGTACAAGATACCAGAAGAGAGTTCTGAAATGCAATGAGAAATGTTTGAGTACTCACTGCTCTTTCTTCACCAGATTGAAAGTAGTTTAATTACCTAGAGCTTTACAAATACTCAAATTATCAAATTATCTCCTCTTGTTCTCAAATTTTTCATAGTCCTACAGCTGTTTCAGCTACCAGCAGGCACAAAATGTGGCTTCTTAGGAGAGAGGAAAAAAAAACCAAATAAGCAAGAAAAAATTGCCCTTTTCACCTAATTCATCCATATTATATCACAACTTGATCAACATTTAATATTTTATTGTTTATTTTTACCATCTCTAATACTTTTTCTTTGCATTTTTATTTCCTTCCACAGAGAGAATCAGCAAGCTTACTGGCTGTGCCTCTTCAGAACAAGGCCAGTTTAGCTTTTGGTGCAGCATAAATACCACCATTGCTTAGGATGAGGGAGAGGGAATTCATCGTGCAACATAGGCATGATGTACTTTCAATAATCTTTTGTTTTTATCTATCAGTCTAGTACATATACAAAAACATTAAAGAAATTTTATATTTTATAAAACAGCCATATATTTGTATACCAAAGGAAAAGAAGCATATTTTCTCTGTGTTGGTGGGCAGTGGGGGTTTTTTGTTTCATTTGTTTGTTTCATCCTCTTCTCGCCAGTGTTTAAGGCATGAAGATCAAAGATTGTCAATGAGATTTTTAAGATAATCCTGAATACCTCTTTCACTTTGAGAGCATAACCATTACCATCAGCTCACCAAGGTGGGTTTTTTCAAGAATCATTTTGGAAAAAGCTTCAAAAAACCCCATACTTCTTCACAGCCCACGTGGTATCCTCAGGCATATTTAATGGAAGTCTGGCTTCCAGATACCATAGCTTTTGATGAGCTCATTCACAAAGCAGGCTCTCTGAATAAGCCAAGACGTCAAGGCAAACGCAAATGCTTAAAGAAACAATTGCTCAACAAAGGGTTGCAAGATTTTTTCCAAAACACACAGGTCAAATAACTGGAAATGTGAACTTGAAAATTATTACTACTTAGATTTTTTGGACACGTCTTATTTTCAAGGTAACAGTCATATGGCTTTTCTCTCTGGGAATTTCAGCCAGTTGCTGCGTCCGCTCAACTTAAGAGCTTTGCAGAGCACCATAAGTACTGTGAACATTTCTTGCTAAATTGGTCAAGATCAGTTTTTAACTCACTCCACAGTTAATGCATTTTAACCTAGAAAACAAAGTCATATAGCAAAGCTGTCCAGTCTGAACACTGTAACTAGACAAAAGATGCAGAAGATTTGTAGTGAGAATTATCTCTACAACTATTTTCATTTTAGGAAATAGAACCTCATCATTAAATAAAAACCTTTATGGGGAAGGCTTTGAACTCAAAGGAAGGAAACTGCATCACCAACCAATCCTAACACGTGAGGGGCCAGTGTAAATCCAACCTGAACAGAAAACAAATACGTGCTACTGCAATCATCACCACAGTCTGAGTATCTAACTTACAACGAAGAAAGAGACAATTCACATCAGATTTGTTGTTTCACATAACAAACTGTAAATAGCAGCAAAATGAAAAAGAAATTTCAGCTGGAAATTGCAAAGCACTAAATGGGCTGAGATTCTGTAAGTGCCACAGAGATGGGCTGACATTCCACTGCAAAACAGTTATTTTGGTATTTCATTAATCCATGACTTATTAGATGCTTCTTGATTTTGATTTACCTTGGGAATTTTTTGATCAAAGAGAGACACATGCCATTTTTCATTTTTATCTCAATAAGTCAGTAATTCTGGAATCAAATCAGTTTACCAGTGAAGCAAATTTTTTTACCCTCTTGCTTAAGAAAGCCACTTTGCAGAATTTGCTAGTAAGAACTGTGAAAATTAGCTATATTGAAGACTTGTGTCTTGAGGCTAAACCAATTACACAGACCTTTCTCTCCTTACCTAATACACATTCCTTCTATGTTAAAATAGAATAACATATGGCATGGCTTCTGCTCTTTTCCAACACGTGGAACTGTGCAGTAGCTTATAAAACAAGGAAATTTATCTGATATAGGATATTCTGATGACATGAGATTATAGCTCCAAAATTTTAGAGTGAAACAATCAGTTTGCACAGGTTGCCTTGCTTTTCTACAATAAAGCCAAGACTGCTGTTCACTTGTGTGAAAAACTTAATTGTGTAAAATTAATCCCTTTAATATACTAATCTTCTGCTCTATATGTAGGTATGAAGACATCTTTTACCCAAGGCTGCTAACTTTAAACCCCAAAGGAATCTCTCACTCAGAAACCAAAAGGACAAACATCTTTGTGTCAAAGTGTCAAATCAAAACATAAATCAAATAACAGATGCTAAAATACATTCTCTTACCAGCTGTGGTCAAAGCAGAGATATTTTTAATATTTACATAATAGGCTTTAAAAATACGTATTTTTAACTTGCTGACAATATGACAGTAATAAAATGTGTCCAAGGAAAGATGCCCAATGGTATGCACAACGTTAGGAAGGGAGGAATTTATTCTGTGGTCCCTTCAGCAATCAAAAACACCAAAAGGATTTCACGGAGAATTTTCAACCGACTTTTATCTGAGGCCATACTAACAGGCTAGGGAAGGCTTTTTCCATAAATTAATGAATTAATTCAGTTTTCACTTTCACTTTCTGTTTCACCTTAAAAGAAAGCCCTGAGGCAAGCAACACTGCAGCACAACACAAACTCATGCTGGTTTGTAATAGAGGTGCCTGTTCAAGGATTGCTCCACTATCAGCCTCGACTGCAAGAGCAGGTGCTTGCTGGAAAAGAGGCTACGGAAGGAAGCATAGCACAGGAGCTTTCATCACATTAGACTACAAGAAGGAAGATGCCCCATCCCTGGCAGTGTTCAAGGCCAGGCTGGATGTGGCTTTAAGCAACCTGGTCCAGTGGAAGCTGTCCCTGCCCATGACAGGCAGCTTGGAAGGAGATGATGTTTAAGGCCCTTTCCAACCCAAGCCATTGCATGATGGTATGGCAGGTACAGTCAGGATAAATACATTACAACAATTAGTCATGCATGAAATGCAGTGTTGCATTTCTGTATTTTAACGTGTATGCTTACATTCCTATGCTCTGTTGACAAAACAAACTATCAATTGGACTTGTGACAGGGTTAAAGCATAGGTATAAAGAAATAGTAATACCAAACAAAGCCATCCCAGGATCAAAAAACAAAAAATCTAAATATTTCTGTTAATTCCCTTTAAGCCAGTATATAAGTTCCTGTTCCTCGTATGTTCTATACAGTGAGACAGGAGGAAGGAAAAGGTAGCTAAAAAAAGCAGATGGGTGGATAGAACGGAAATAATAAGCAGAGAGAGAGAGGGACTGGTCTAGTGGGGGAAATACTAGAAGAATTAATTGGGAGATAGAAAAGGAAAATCTGAAAAACAAAGTTGAGCAGCTATTCAGGATATAGACTAGTACTCAACAGGGTGGATTCTTGAGGGACATGTGGGATTACTGACAGTTGCCTTCTGTTACTGCAGCTATCCATACACAGACGCCACACTGAAGAAAACCACCTGGAGTGCCCCACTAATATTTCATTGACTGAAAACAACATCAAGAATTTCACTAAGAAGCACGAAGCATTCTGATGACACAACAAAGCTAGCTACAAAGAGGATGACTTGAATCTAAATTTAGATTAAAAGTTCAACATGTTATAATTGCACTATTAACTTTTTCTGTTATCATTCAAAAGCTGCAACACAATTTCCCTGTTTGATTCTTAATGACAGCAGTGCTACAAAAGAATGAATTAGAATTTCTGCTACAAGCTCAGGAGAGCAGATCTCACTTAAATTTCATTTAAATAGTATATGAAACAAATGAATAGTAACAATTGAAAAAACAAAACATAACAAACAAACAAACAAAACAACCAACCCACAAAACACTTGAGAAGAAGCTTCTCAGTATAGTACAAAGCCTTACTGAGTATTCAGCACTGGTTCTAGATGAATGAGGCAATCACCCAAATATATGAAAAGCTAATGTACAGTACAGTGTATGTTAAATCAAATATTATCACAGGTTTATCCATGCCTGGGCTAAATCCAGAAAGGCACGGCAAAGCATGAGAAAGAGGTGAACCTGAGGTATACATGCAACAGGGCTTCCTTATGTCCCAGAAACATTACCAAGCTATTACACAGGCTTTTGCTCACTGGAAAAAAAAAGAAGAGGAAATGAAAAGGGAACATCTGCAATGTCCAAAGTATTCCAAAGGGAATATACGGGAAGGATGTTTCAAAGCTATTTGAGCTAGGGTCAAACTGGGATAGGAGATGCAAAACCTAACAAAGGTCAAACTACATACTAACAGAGTTTATATTCTGAAATAATTATTAAGCTCTGTGACAAAGAAATACACTGTTCTGAAAACTATTAAACATATGAGAACAAGCAAAAATCAAATTCACTGGTCCTCTACTGATCTAAATTGGTCGTAGGTTTTACCCCTTGTTAGAATATTTGCTCACTGTAAAAGTGTTAAGGTAAAGCTATTACTTTGAAAGAGCTCGTAGTGCCCACCTGAAAGCACTTTTTATTGAATTTGGGGGTAACCTCTTTATGCAGGTATTACATTGCCATCTAGTGTATGCAGCATATATTGTAATTCTGCTTCCTGGGCTTAACATCACATAAAGAAGCTGAATTTCCCCCTTAGTTGGCTTTGCTCAATGCATTTTATCTTGAAGCAGAACAGATTTCCTCCAGGCTACTCAATCCTAAGAAATGTGCGACTGGTGTTACTGAGCGATTCAGCACCATAAAAAAAGCATGACTCCAGAAGCAGCCACTTGCTGAATCTCAGTGGCAGGTACATCCACTGAAAGTTTTAGGAATTTCAACTGTTCTCATGCAGCAACAGGCGCTTTGGATTCAGTGGTCCTCCCCTGGAGAGGACGGGGACTATCATCCCTGACAGCAACACAACTACCCCGCTCTGGAGAGGGGAACAATCCCAGTCTTTCTGATGCCACTTTCAGTAACTAATTAAACAGTTACCAAGACAAGGACAGTGGCTAAACTGCACTGGCAAGTGCTTGGATGGCAGGGAGGCAGAGTCCACTTAGTGCAGGCAAAAGACTGTTTCACACCATAGCTGCAGGGTGTTCCTACCATGCACCCCAAGCCACGAGTCACTGCACCAGGCAGATGCATGGGAGTTTCCCAATCCTATTCTAAGAAAGTCTGGGAGATCGGTGTTTCCCACAGCTCACCACTCTGTGTGAGCTGTTAGCAGCTACATATCCCACCTCTGAGCACTATCCTTCCCTACATTACTTGGTGATGGTCTCTGAATTCAGCTTTGAACACTGCTGGAGGCATAGCACACCCAAATTAAAATAGGAGACATTCAGGTGCTTGTAAAAGAGGAGCTTGGCCATCTTGAAGTCTTGCAACAAATGAGTGCTGAGCAATGCCCCACCACTTTGAACATTCCAGCCTCACTCCACTTTTAAGAATCTGAGACCCAGCCCTCTGAAGCACATTTCCCCAATATTTATGGTAAGATTTATCTTTTCTGAAAGAGTTCTTTCAAGACACAAACTGACCCAGGTCCACAATGCAAAGGTTAACTTATAAGACAATGAAAGCTACAAAGGAGCACATAATTGCCCTGGAACAGCACATGAGAGGCCCTGGCCACCAGGTTCTCCAGGAGGCCACTCTGTCACTGAGCACTGTCACCTTCCACCCATTCCTTCCTTGGGCTACAGCATGCTGCAGTGAATGCTGAGTGCAAAAGAAAAAAAAATGGTTTCACACTCACCCCATCTGCCAGTGCACCTGAGAGAGAAACAGGCTCTTCACTGGAAAGAAAGAACAGAAAAAAATCCTTACTATTACCAGAAAAGGAAGTGGCTTCTGCTTTCATCCAGCTTCCACATTATGGAACTGAGGAAGCTCCTTTAAGCCCAAATATCAGTTACAAATACCAAGTTATACAAGAACTGGCTACAGCTGGTTTTTTTCAGTGTCTTGAAATTTTAACAATATAGCAAGGGCCTAATTTTAGGCATAAATAAAGATATTTTAATGCATAATATTTTATGCATAAATAAACCAGATTTTACCTTCTTTTTTGCTAGCTGTTGGGGCTTCAATTACGGCTCTCCTTGTTAACACATTTGCTCACTTTACTTTACTTATGGTACTTTGCACTGGGTGTAGTAACAAAAATGCATTCAATAGACTGTAGCCTTTTTTTTTGGTCACTGTGTTACCCACTTGTATTTGTTGTTACCATAATTAATATTCAAAAAATATCCTTTATGAAATTCAGTTTTGTTTGTTACTGACCCACAGATATTACTTACACCGTGCTTCGGTATGTGAACACACATGAAGCCCATAAGCAGCTGGCCTAAGGGGTGGAGGTTGGCAAGCACCCTAATTAATTTCAGTCTAAAAGAGTCAAGTTAGCAAAACCCCACTGTTTAAGCTAACCAATGCCCTTTAAAATGAAACACTACACTGGCTCTGTCAGCAGATCAGTCCCTTCCAGCAGGGAGGGAGGTGAAGGACAATTAGGCCTGATAATGGCTCTTGTTAGTGCAGCTGTTGGGCATTAGGCCATGAGAAAAGGTAGCAAGTGTAAATAGATTTCCAGGGTGATAATAATGTATTTTTTCTTTCTAAATATGTTGAACACTAATTCGGCAAGATACTGATACTGTACAATCACCAACCGTGTAAATATTTCCATTCTTTTCAACAGAACAGCAACTCAGCTAAGTCTTTAATATTAAAGTCTGTAAAAATCTATAGATACAGAAGTAGTGAAAGATTTTTAGTACCCCTCTTCCATCCCCTCCTGTGGATTGTTTTCCTCATTGTATCACTATCCTTAAACTTACTTCAGCCCTAAATTCACAACTTGTCATAGGCAGGCACAGCATCATCCAAGTTACTTCAGACTTATCCGTAGCCTTTTGGCTTGTAGTTAGTAAAAGCTGCCATTGCTGTAACTGGAGTTTAGTTCTTCACCCATTTACCACAAATAAATTATTACCTGATCACCAGCTTACTACATAATGAGCTAATAAAATGAACAGAGATTTCCTTCAGAGAGCAAGATATAAAAGCAAAGTAGTTCTTTTTATAACAAGATGTAGTATCTGCCTTATTTTTCAAAAAGAGAAGTAAATTTTTGTTACCTGAAGAAAAAATATTATAAACAGAAGAGATTATATATAAGTGGATCCTTGATCATTTTCTAATAACTTTTAATGAGTTGGTTGAAGTTTTTTTATCCAAAGTGGATATAGCGTGATGTTTAAAATTCAGAGGAGAAAGAACTCCTCTTGATAGAAGCCTAATAACACAGAGAATTCAATGGCATACAATTGATGAGCCTCAATTTGTTTGCTAGCTCTAGCAAGGCTGCTCAGCATTTAAGTTTGCAGCCAGCCTCTCATTTGCACTCTGCTGGCATGGGAAAAATGTTATTCTAAGCAAGTAGAGGAGAGTCAAGAAATTTCTAAAGACACTGTTCTACTAATTCCTAAGAACAGAGGATGAAGCTTTTGCTAAAGTCCTTCTGTGTGCCAGTTTGATGTCAAACATCAGTAGGCTGAAGTCAAACAACAGGTTTCTCAAGCTGTTCACACTATAACTTCACAAGAAAGTGTTTGCTGATCATATGGCCACACACAAATTTTTACAGTAAAAGTATACAGAAAAACGTTATTTCTATCCATCTACAGAGCTGTTTCCCAAAGGCCATAACCTGTCACTGAGCATTCACCACAGTGGATGGCAAAATCTACCACTGAATTTAGCTGTGAGAGATGTATGTTCTCACCTGGAAGAAGAGGATTTTACATCCTTGTCCTAAAAGTAACATTTTTCATTTCAGCTTGTGCAGTGTTTTTCATGGATACTATAAAATTTATTTATTAATAAATGAAGCAGTAAAATCTTGGAGGAAAAATTTTAACATAGAGGGGAAAAACTTAATGGAATTTCCTATGGCAGTTGGGAGGGTCTTATTCACAGAAGGGGCAGGCATCTCAAATCTAATAACCAGATGTGTCCAGAACTCAGTGTTTCCAAATGTTTCAGGTATGTGAGGTTTCAGAACATGACACGTTGTGCCAAAAATGCACAGAGGAGAGGAAATGGGTAATTGGGAGGGAAACGTGCAGTAGTAGCCTGTGCCAATCTGCCCTTGCTCAACATGGGAAAGCTGGAAAGAGGATCTTTGTGGTGGAAAGAAAAGGGACACAAGGTCATTTGCTACTCCCAAGGATGACATTTATAATCCAGAGTGATTCCACTGAATTCAATGGTTTTAAAACCAGAGTGGAAAATGGACTCTGGCAGTTTTCTCTTTTTAATCGCAATGGGAGGTAGATAGTCAGTTCAGCACATATTTAGTCTCTCCTCCTCTCTAGGGACACCTTGGATAAGGGCCAAACAGGTGCTTAAATACCTGGATTTGATGACTTGCAAAACATTAGATTAGGGTGATACAGAGGATAATCATCAGTCTAGCATCTCTCTAGCACAGGATGCTGCCCAGCAGGAGGAGTGGTTTGAGACACAACATATTTCTGGCTTCACAGAATTTCAAGGTGGAAACATAATAGTCTTGACAGTAACAGGTTGCATAGATATCCAGATTCTCTTTTAGCTTTAGTCATCAAGTAATAATTAAAAGGTATTTAGGGATTTACACAGTTCTTAATTTTATTATTAGATATTCCATATACTTATAATCCAAGTTATGGGGGGGGGAGGGGGGAAGGGAGGGGGTCATAGCTTTTTGTTTGGTTGTTTTTTAGTTCTTCCAAGCAAGGTTTTCAAATGTTAAAGACTTTAGGGGAAAAAAGAAGCTGTAACAGGAAATGTTTGCACAACTCGATTTTTATCTTTTGGTTATTTTGATCAGCAGCTTTCTAAAGGGAAAACATTCCTTGGAAAAGTATGACATGAAAATAATTGAGATACATTCCTTGACCTTGAACACAGATGAGAGCTGCAAGATTGTACGGGTAAGGCCTGTCATGTCCACACAGCTATTTCCCATTGTGTCTCTTCGTGTTGCCTCTGTAACCTCATTGTAAACAAATAATTATGGGCATTTACATTACACAGAGGTAGAAATTGTACTGTTGGTTTAAGCAAAATGAACGTGAGCTATTGCCTCAAAATATTCCAGCAAGGTCCTGCTTGGCTGCACAGAACACAGATTCACGGCTGGTACATATTGGAACATCTCTGCTACCGTCCCCACAGCAGTGCCACTGGTGGCCATTGTGGCCTTCAGCCTAATCTCATTATCCCAAAGTTTCAATTCATAATCAATTTTCAAGGTTTCAACATCATTTCTAGAAGAAATATCTGGAAAACATCAAATGAAAATATATGCTTGAGATTGGCAGAATCTAAGTAACAGAAGTTGTGACTCTGATATTAGAAGAAATATTGCTAAGGAGTGTTAGTTACTTAGCTGATGACAGAAAAGTGTGAAGAAGAGTAAATCAAACAGAATCCCCTCTTTAACCTTCCCCTCCTCCCCACCAGTAATCTAATCAGGTGTCAAAATTCACAGTACAAGTGTGCCTAGAGAAGGGACATAAAATTATGCGGCTTAAAATATAAAGTGTGGTGTGACTTTGTTATTTTCCTTCACTGTACATTCAGTGTCTCCCAAAACACGGCCCTCCAGTTCTCAGCTCCAACTGCAGGCGAGAGAGAGTTGCACTGGACGTGCTCCTGGATGTTTGTGTTCTTAGCTGCTCACCTACAGTTAATGAAGCTTATCCTGATATTTCCTCTCATTATCAAGCATGGTTTTGATTCTAAGATTAAGACTGTCCAGGTCGAAATCCAAGACTATAAAACAATAAAGCAGCAGTTCCAACTATTTGGAAGGATAAGTTTATTAAGTATTGAAATTGTTGTGGTGGGGATTAGGGTAGGTCAAGCAAAGCCATTTTATGGGTCATCCTCCCTTGGAGGAAAAATATGCCTTGCAAGGCAAAATGAGAAATTGAACAAAACCATGAGAATCAACTACAACTGACTGTAATATGCCAAGAAAAGTGCAGGGCCTTGCACTCCTCTAAAAGTCTTTGTTTCCCTTTTGTGATTGCTTTTTCATGGTTTGCACAGTATCCACCTGAGCAGCCACTTGTCTAAAAGAAATTGTATGTTGTCATGGAGTAGTTTGCTCTAATATAAGAGACTTAAGAATAAGAGGAACTGACCTGCATTCTATGCTCACACCTTCCTAGCCCCATCTTCAAGAAGAATAATTCCTGAGTGAAAATCTGGTAGAACATGAAGTGTAATGCCTATGCATTGCCTTCAACAATTTCTGTCTAAAAGCCCAGAATAACGATGTTGTTCAACACGATAGAGCACTGCATGCTCTGTGACTCTACGACTTTCTATTACCAGCAGCAGCTTAGTTTCACCTTTTAGTTAATAGATTTCATCGTATCATAATCTCTTTCACATTTACTGACTTGGAAACCAGCAACTTTTGCAGTGCACAGGTCTTATCAGTGTTTTAGCATCCATCTTGGGGGGGACCTTAGAGTGAAAAAATGAGGGTATGGAGAAAGAAGAATTACAAACTATCGAAGTGGGGGAGAAAAAATGTATGGCTATGACATCTCATCCCTCCCCATGGAAGTAGATGTATTTCAGAGGAATGCAGACTTGCAATACAAAATATTTTCTTGGATATTATGGGAGTGAAGCTGCTGACATTAAAAATATCATGCAAGCAAGCCAGTCTTTAATTAGTAAATACTAGGAATAGTGTAATTCCAAGAAAACTGAGAAATATGTAAGACTGAAGGAGGAGAGAAAGCCCTTTAGAGCATTTTGATTGATCTGAAAATCAAAAACATTTCTACAACACTTCATCAGGTTCTGTTGTGTTTGAAAATTCAGTTCAGAATCAAAGCTTAAAAATATCTCACTCAGCTTCTTTCAGATCACAGATAGTAAGGGAAGTAACTCAAAAGCAAGCATGGAAAATCAATACCCAGATATTTTTCACGACATACAGATACTGCCCACAGAATCCACGCCTGAATTTTCAGAACTCTGTAATTAGTGAATCCAAAAACGCTCTTAGATTAATGAAGCAGAAGCTCAAAGGGATATGTGATTATCTAAAGTCTCAGGAAACAATTAAACCAGGTGGGACAATCAACTGAAAGGGCGTACCCCATGAAGAATAAAGTAGTTCAGCCAAGGAACACAAAAGCATTTAAACAGCTTTTAAAAAGGACAACAGCCTTACTTCAAAAAAAATTAATGTGATGAAAAATCTACTGCACAGCTACATGAACTATCTCAAAGGTAAACTAGCATCACTAAGAAAATACTGAACATTAGTTCTGCTTCTAAGTTTGCCTAGTTTCAGCTGCCAACTATTTGATCTTGTTCAGTCTTTCTTTGCTAGACTGTGGTTTCAATTATGCGGCTACATTAATAAAAACTATGAAACTACTAAAAATGCTTTTAAGTGTAAACATTATACTATAAAATACCAAAAATCTGAATTGTCATTTTTATAAATGAAAGAATCAGGTTGAAGCAAAATAGTATGTTTTTCAAAATTTTACTCTTTACCTTTCAATAACCCTTTTTAAAAATTATTTTTCAACCTACAGTTTTCAAAGGCACCTAAGGCATCTAGGAAGCTTTTTCATAAATGAATTGTTTAGGTACACAAATATTCATTGCAATATTTTTCCACTTTTTAAAAATTTTTATTTGTTTTATTTTTATTTTGAAATTCATAGTGTTTTCTATTTTTAACTTGGCTCAAATTTTCTTAAATTTTAAATAAGGGATTTGAGATTAATTACTTCGGAAACAGTCTGTGAATACATCTCCATATTTAATTGCTTTGTTGAAGAAAAATTTCACTGAATAAAAATTTCATTCTTCTCTGCCGCTTGTTCAAGTGTATTATATATAATTTTTTTTTGTTTGAACATTGTTTTCCTGGCAACTATTTATCTCAAAATTCTTAACATAATGTGCCAGCAACTTACGTAAACCCACAACCAATATGACTGCATATTTTTCATGTTAATTCGAATTTATCTTGGCATCTTATAATACCATCCAGTGCATTGGCAAACAAATATTGAATGACTTAACTTGGGATGTCCTCCAAATTTTGTTTCTTTTCAGTGGAAATTCCCTGCAAGCTATGTCTAACTTTTCAGACATTACAAAAATGATCAGAAGATTTTGCAGATGTTTAACATCTTGCATGTTACCACATATGTTAACAAGCATCTGATGTTGAGTCCTGTCAGATGTATGTGGAAATAGAGAGCTGAAGACAGAATCTGTATTTATTTGGAAGGGCATCTATCATGTCTTGGTATAACAAAAAGTTTCTTTTCATTTAGTCTTTTAGATTCCAGAAGAAGGCATAAGAAAGCAGTCCCTTTAGAAGTTTCTTTTGCAAAAGCCCTGCTAAAACAGCTAGAAAGATTTTTAGGCCAGAATGCAGTAAAAGATTCAGGTCTACAGGCTTCAGCACAGGGCATGACGGGCACCTAGTGCCTCAGAGGCAATGCAGGGCAGCCACACACACAGTTTGACACAGTCATAGCTACAGCAGAGCTGTATGATATGCATTTTAAAACATTCCTCTAAGCACTGGCTGGATCCCAGGCTTCCGTAGCCCCTTTTTGAGATGGCTGCCTGGCTCTCCCCAGCCAGGGGCACCTTCTTTGCCCTCTGAAGGTGCCCAGCCCCCTAACGCAAGGGTCAGCCTGGGGTTCACTTGCCTGCCATAGGCGTCTAATTTAGACATGATTCATAAAAACTGGAGTCTGCATTCCCTTTATGGCAAACAGAGTAGGTGCCTTTAAGGATTTCTGGGCAGTTAAATTACTAAAATAGCCCAGGGAAGATGACGTACATTCTTGCCCTGCTCCCTTGCTCCCACGCATGCTTATGTATGTATGCACACAGGGAATCCAAAAGATAAACTTTGCAGCATTGCTCTTCTTTGCAGTAAGATCTTTCTGGGCCCTCAAGTTTTTATGCATTAAATGTGTGCAAAAACAAGCCTCCAAAACTTTTATTTATGTCTACTGAAATGAAACCTAGTAGCACTAGGACTGGAGTGAATGCCCTCCTTTGCCACACATTAATAATAAATGCTGTGCAGCACAAGCCAGTCAGTTGTTTTTCAGTATTCCTGCTCCCAAAGCTGCTTCTGTATTTTATCCAAAACTTCTTTAAACTGAAAAGCATTCCCTCCCCCACAGGAAACAAAAAGCAGATATGCTGATATATGCATATACAGGGATAAATATGAATAACATGCTAAACCTTCAAATACGTTACCTGAATCTGAAGGGGAAAGGAGGTGGTGTTACATCTGGTGGCATTCCTTTTCAGATTTGAGTTTCTTCGGTCACTTCTCAGAAACCATGTCTCAGTCATGTCTAACCTATGGGATCCAGGAGCACTTTCCAGCTTCCAAGTCTTAATGTGTGCCTCCCACACAGCAGAGTCAGAAGCATAGGCCAGTTCATCTCTCCTATACCACCAGGAAAGTGTAGCAGCTGTGTTCTGCTGAAGGAAACCCAAGCATGCAGGCCAAAAGCAAGCTACTGGTGGGGTCCCTGTTCTGGAGACCTGAAGATTCACCCCAGGCCATTCCAGGGCACCTGACTGAACAGGAAGCTGCAGCACCCCAAAAAATTCAGAGCTGTGCCAATTATGGCGTGGACAGTGGACAGGAAGTTGTGAATGCCCCACCCCTGGAAGTGTTTGAAGGCAGGCTGGATGTGGCTTGGAGCAGCCTGGCCTAGTGGCAGGTTCCCTGCCCATTGCAGAGGGGTTGGAACTAGATGATCTTTGAGGTCCTTCCAACCCAAACCATTCTGGGATTTTGTGATTCCTAAATGCAAACTTAGGATCTTTACAGACACCAGAAAGCCCTGTAATCCACTCCTGATGGGTCTTGGCACAAGTGATCCTTGAGCTGCTCAGGCTGGGCTAGTTTTTGACACACCCTGCAAGAGAACTGGAAGCAGCCAAGAAAAGCCACATGAGAGGATATTTAGACATCTGAAGGGAGGGAAGTCAGACTGTAATTTCGTACTGTTCTTGGCAGCCAAGTCCTCTCTTGAGCGTTGTCCATAGTTTCTGAAATGTGTTTAATTTACCTTTTGTGCAAGGGGTGCTGGAATATGGGGGAAGGATGTTGGCTCTACACCCCTGGATACCAGCACATGCACCACAGCACACTGCAGAACTGATGCTCTGCTAAGCTCATGAACTGGAATCTCCCATTACTCAATGGTCTCGCAACACTGTGGACCCCTCTATTGCTGCCATGCTACTGGCAGGTGAGATGTTCATCTAACTCCATATTTTGTCTCTAAATTGGGGCCCTGATCACATTCTCAGCGGGTGAACATAACAAAAATGGCACCCAGATTTACCTTCCTATCTTTCACTGAGCAGCCGTTCAAAGGCTTAAGTGAGCTGTAGGTTGCAACTCGTCCAGCTCATCTCCATTATTTCTACTTTGTGTCTTGCAATGAATCTTAAGTTCCATAACCAATTCTGCACATTGTGAAAGTGGATTTAATTTCTTGTTTATTATTTTGCATCCTTCTCCTAGAAAAGATGACAAACAACTACTGCTAATGCAGAATGAGCAGTCCTGACAGCAGATAGTTCTGACTACTCAGATTCTAGGCTTGAGGGTCTGGTAATAATAGGAACCTTTCCAAAGAAGCTTTACCTTAACAGTAAAGACACAGACATACTGCACTCTTAGAATCCCACAGCCACATAACCCTATTCAGCCTTTACTAAAAAATGATTAGAAAAAAGGCCTGTAAAATCCACTTATTTCACAACACCAGACTGCTTCCAGTGCATTTCCAGATGTCGAATTCCCCCTACATTCCCAATGCAGGAGCCAAATTCTTCAGCTTCTCTCTTTGACAATTTCCACTGTGCACAGGGATGTGTGATTACAAAAATCTGTAGTGGCTTAACTGAATATGAAAGGAGAACCAGGATAAAATAACATGGATTATTAACCATTAATTCAGGGAAAATGTAGCACAGTGATAATTGATGCCTAATTTTGGATGCGTTTAGATCATTGCTGAAATAGAATGCCTGGGGCACAGAGAGGTAAAATAAGGAGGGATGAAGAAAGATCAGCATTGCAAGGCCATTTAACTCAATTAATATAGTCCCATTATCACAGTTAATAAAAGCAAACAGCAGTTGTTTCTAAGTATCTCATTTTTATACTGCTGATTCCAATACTTGTTATACTGCTGAAAACCTTGGTCTCTGGATGCATAGGATTACATCAATTTCTCAGTTGTCATCCACTTCTCTCCCTAAAGCAGGCTTTAAAAACAAAACCTTGAAGCAAGCTCACTCGAAACCCTCAAAGGCAGGAGGCAAACAAACCCACTGTTTTGGGGCTTTTAATGCCATGAATTTCAGAAAATCTCCCGAGTGTTTTTGATTTCTGGGTTTAATTATCTAAGTCAGAAATAATGGAAGAGAGGCTGTGTCGATGACCAAACCTATGAGCCAAATTAACAAGCAGAAAATTATTCATAACAGACGTAGCTCTACACAAACAGAAACATACACAGAGAATAAAATACCTGCCGGGAGACAATCAGAACAGTATTTTGCAAGATTCAGGGAGGCAGAGAGCAAGCACTGCAGTGGCGTTTCTCCGTCCTGCACTTGCAGAGCTAACTACAAGCAGGAAACAAGGCACTCCTCCAGTGAAGCAGGTTCACTGAGAAGCTCTAGAGAGCTTCTCTACCTCTTAGAGAGGCCGTCATTAAACTGCTGCTATTCTACAGCCTCTGCAGACATGACTCAAACTAAACACAGATATGGGAAAAAATCAGGCTCATTGGAACTGCACCTTTTAACTTTAAATTCAAGCTCCTCTAACCTTTCATCCTTCTCTGAAACCTCTTCCATTCCTCTAGTCATTAAGTGTTCCTAAGACACCTGTTATATCTGTTAAAAAAACTCAGAGAAACTTGGTAGCAATTCTTTCTAACATACCATCTCACTTTTAATTTACACTTTAATTATGTTATTAGCAGCTAAGGACTAGCCAAGGTTATAAGTGAATTCACATATATGGATGTGAACACCACAACATAGCTGGGAAACAATTCAGATGCAGTGATTTTATTTGACTGACTTCCTTTTTTCTATAATCCTGACCACTGCAGTTAAAAGGAATGCTTAGTTATAAGGAATGCGTAGTACCACAGATTTGCAAGCACACTGCACATTGTGCTTTATAATCCTAAGGATCAATATGGAAAAAGATTTGTAAATACTGTAAGAGAGACCTGCAAAAGTGTATGTGCCCTGTCCCCTCCGACCCTTCATGGAGGCAGAGCATCTCATCACTATCCCTTGACTTGAAAGCCTCCATGGGAGAAGTGCTCAGAAAGACATATACTCCAAAAGGAGGATGTTCTGGCACAAAGTTAAGGGGCTGTTAATGGCTCTCAATGGGATATCAGCACTAATCCTGCTCTCCTTTCTCTGTTCAAACAGCAAATTAATTGCCCTACTCACCCACTGAGGATGTTTATGGCATACTTTGCAGACATGCACAGCCAAAGAGGTCACATTTTGAACCTGCAAATTACTCACACATTTTACATTTTAAATAAAACCGTAGATTTATTGTACAATAGTACAGCATGTGCCTTTTTAACCAAAAGCTAAGCATCACATTACACTTTAATCTTCCATTAAACATACACAGTCCTACAACACAGCTCAGCTCAGCTAGGAAAGCTACATAATGAAATTAATTTATTGAGAGTCCTGGCTACGCTGTTCTTAGGGATGTTTACCTAGAGCAAGAAGAGTGGCAGTGGTCCTGGTGTTGTAACATTTAATCACTTTAACCTGTTCTCAACACAGTAACAGCAAGCAGTCATCTAGAGCACAACAAACAGATCACTTAAGGGACACCACATTTAATCGCAAATGCATGAAACAGTAGACCAGAGGATCTCACACACATCATACAGGTAGGGATTAGAAACCTGCCATGAGATCACTTTGATGTAATGTCTGCACTAACTATGCCACAGGAAGACTGGATGCATGACCGGCATCGTACCATGAAGAAGTTGTCATTTGGATTGAAATTCTTAGGTTTGGAAGAGGCAGACCAGGGTGTTCTGTACAAATATACACTTGCCTTATTACATAAGTTTACACTCCTGTAGCCATTTGCCCACATGCCAGTAACATCTTGTTATAATTCATTTTTATACCATTTTCTTCAACTCTACCTGGTTCAGTTAAAAATGAGATCATTACTTCCAGACACAGCATGTGTTCTGTGGCACATCTTGGCCTTCCAAATTGTCATAGACACCCAAGCTGGTGTAACCAGGCATCCTTTATGCACACTCTTGTGCACAGCTAGCCACAAGGTGTTATTAAGACACATTCAGATAAGATTCTTTATTTGCCACTGGGGATTCTCGTTGCCATGCAGATTCAAAGATCATCACTATATAATTACTTGCAGCAAGTAAAATTCCTCTGAAATTTGGAATTAAACATCTACAACCCAAATGAGCTACAGGTTACATCACAAACTCTTGATAAGAGAGAGAAAGTTTATGCCTTTTTATTGCTGTTCAGTTTACCAATGCGTGTCAGACCTTAAGCCTGATCCTTAAAAGGACCAAGTGCTATTTTTCTTAAAGGATTTAAAATTCTCAGAAAACAGTAATTGCAGCAAATTTTTAAATACCCAAAGGAGGTAAATTTGGATCCTACACCTGAATATGTGATTTTTCACTTACAGCAGGAGCGTGATAGCACACTTTTGATTGGTTCTGAACCAGCAGCAGCTGAAATAATAAGCTAATCAAAACACAGACAGTGGTATTAAAGAAACAGATGAAGGAAATCTATATCAAATATCTGATCTTGATATATATAGCAATATCTGTAAGCTTTCAAACAGACAAGATGCTTAGCTTATCTCAAGTAGCATACCAGGAGTCATTTCAGAAGAATTATACCAAACTTGCACCTACTATGGTCCATGTGTAATCTCTGGCTCTGCAAATTTCACTCATCTTAGCCAAAATACTATAGTATGCTAACTAAAATATAAAAAACCCAAAAAGGGACCAAGAAGGATTGTTTTAAATCAAAGTTGCTTCTGTATAATCTTCAACAATTTTGTGAAAATTTCACCACACTGAAAAAAATTTCACTTATCTGTCTTGTTTCTAGTTTTGATAAGACTAGCCAGAAGAAGGAACAGAGCTTGAAACAAATCCATTCTTGACTTGCGAGACTGAGAACACAATCTCAGTAGACTTCCAGTTCATCGTCTAAACTGTAATAATTTGATGGCCTTCAGTGAACAGATGAACTTTTGGCTGATTATCTAGACATCACTGATACAAGTAAAGATTGTTGAAAAGATAATTATTTAATTAAAACAGATGTCACCTGAAATTATTTTTTTTCTTGCTGTAAAACAAACACAAGCAGCAGATTAATGAGATGCACTAGCTCTTCTTCTGCTTCCACTCAGAATTTCTAATTTGCTTAACAAGTAATGAGAAATAATTAAAACCTGATCTTCAAACATTACCAACTGTTTAAGGAATAAAGCTCTGTTATTTCCTGAATTCGTTCTATGCCATCTTTAATAACAGAGTTTACACAGATTCTTCCTGCTTACTAAAATGAAGTCAGCTTATGTTTCTTACATATTTAAATAGCCCCAACACCAGAGACATACAAAGTGTTATACTGAATTTTAATCCTTGTAAAACATTGTTACACCACACACTGTTATTATAAATCTTTTCAATAACATCCATTATAGAACTCAGTAAAGAGCACTGTCTACTACTATGCACTGTCATATATTTCTGGCAGTATCAGTAATTGATTACAGCATATTTCTTTTTTAAAATCAAGTGTTAACCAACATATTCTCAACTTGCAAATAATACACAACAGATTTTACTGTCATATAGGCTGCATACTCATTCATTTTTTCTGATTTTTATAGAAGAGTAAATTTTCTATAACAATATGAAAGAAAATTAATAACTTATTTATCTACCTAGGAGGCTAGTAGTTATTTGTAATCATATTAATCAAAAGGTGACTGAAAAATTCAAAGTTAATTATTGTGAAGTGCACAAAATCTAGAATATAGGGAGTTTCCACAGTACATTATACTAAGTCAACATATAATAGATTAAAAGCTGTAAAGCCAAAATCCTCGTTTAAAAATTTAGTGTTTCTGACATCATCTTCCACCATTCCATCAACTCTTCTTTTTCCTCTTCTTTTCTTTCAGACAATGACTCCAGTTCAAAATCAACCTGATTAAGGGAAACAATCAAAAACACCAATAAGACTTATAGATAGAGAATAGTGTAGGCATTTAAGAGTCATTTTTTGAAAGAAGATGCTTAACACAAACATAGGGCTTAGGGAGGTACCTTCTGGTTTAGGCTGGGTTTATTCCAAAGTGTCTCAAAGATGACTTAAATATGTGCAATACTAGTATATCAGTACTATAACTTATCTAAAAATACACACAGGTGAGCAAAATTTCCTAAAGAACCAGACATCTCTCCAGTCTTTGACTTGACTAAAAATTTCAAAAAGTATGGGCCAATGAAATTAAAGTTGAGTAATAGCCAGCTATATAAATCATATAGCATATTATAAAAAGTATCATCAGCATATTGCTAACACAGATCACAGAATATCCTGAGTTGGAAGGGACCCACAAGGGTTATCAAGTCCAACTCTTATGAGCACTGTTCTCTAACCAACCGAGCTAATCTCAGGGTAACAACAACTGCAAACCCCCAGCATATCAAAACATTTATTCAATTTTATGCCATCAAAAATATCCAGGGAGCTTTTTCCTAACACATGGCTCATTCATGTAGCTGCAATGTGCTAGTTTAGTATATCTTAACATGTGATCCACACTAGTGAAATAGCATTTATTTTAATTAAGAGACATCCACATCTGTATAGAGTGAATTAAAAATGCTTCTGAAACCTTAGATGCAGTCTAGGTCTTATTAACCACATATACTGGATATCTACACAAAGCAGTGGCCCATTGCTACCTTTGTGCATGGAGCTGAATGCTGGTTTTAACCTAAGCAGGTACTCATTTGACAAATTAAATTGAAAATATGTCTCAGTCAAAACTTCAATGTCTCTACTTTTTGCGTTGTGCTATTTAAAGATATTCTGTAATCTTCTGACTGGCTATTCAGACATGAACCAATAACATGTTTAAGTATCTCAATATTGCCCTTCTCTGTGTCTTTTTATTATAAATAAGACTGGAAAGAGGTTAAATGAGTTTACAGCGAGATTACTCTCAGTGGCTGGTGCATCGAGTGCTAGAAGAGTAATTTCCAGACTTTCTAAATTAGCATATTCTGGAATATTCTGAAAAATCTCCTCCTGCTTACATGTATACCATGAGGGGAAAAGGGACCTTTTAAATGTATCATAGATGACAAACCAACACACGTGAGCACTTACCACAACCGCAGGGCTGAAGGGCACAGCCACTTTTTTAGTTATTGCTAGATAGCCTGGTGCTGAGGCCGTAACTTTGTAATTTCCAGGCACAAGCAATCTCCAGTAATCACCATCCTTGGCTGTGGAGAAGAAAAGAATCCCAGTAAATATGCATAAGACTAATTACGCAGGTAGGAGGAAAGGCTCATATGTCAGTCTTTTATATTCCTGTCAGCGCTTTCCTTTTGACTGCCTGAAAGGATCCTTACTTCTTTCTTCCTTCTTTTTTCCTTCAGTAAGCGCTGTATATATATCCTATTTTCTTCCTTTCAGGTAACCAAAAAAAAGATTTAAACTTTGAAATTGTGCTGTAGCCTCCATGAAAGATTTTGCCTGCTGAGGCTGAAGGCTCTCCGTCACACTGAAGAAAAGGACAATATGGGACATTATTCCACTTTAGAAGCACCCCGCAGCCAAAGTAAAGCCCCCGTTAAGTGTCTGCGATACAGTTTGCAGTGTGATATAGATTTTTAATGTTTCTCAGTATTCTGATAATCCAAGCGTAAATAAATTTTATTTTCGTCAAATTTACATAAGTGGGACTATCTTTCTCATCCTTCAAAAAAAGCTATAAATCATCATTTCCTATAAAATTCTATGTGTATCACCCTTGAAGCATCATTATCTACCTGTTTCAGTATCCAGGCATTGGCTACTGTTTTTTCCTTTGGTTCAGAGAAACAAAGAAATAGAAGCTCGATCCACTCAGGTCAAAGAAAGGCTCCTACAGCACTGTTACTACAGATCATCTTTTGCAGTCACAGAATCAAAATTCATCATCATCTTCTCTAGAAATGACCCTATTCCATTTTCACAAAGACTCAGATGTTCCCTGCACCAGCAGTAAGCAATTATCTAATTTGTCACAGGCTAATAATTTGAATTTCTATACCTCCAGAAAACATTGCAGGGCTGTTCTAAAGTTTGGTTACCAGTGCCATTTAAAAGACTTGGCCATGCTCTTTGTACTAGTCCCTTAAATGCTTTTTCACGACATCTGCAGCTACACAGTGTACAAAGGGAAATATTAATTAAATGTCTGCTATTTGCATGGTCAGAAAAATGTCAGTAGTCAGTCCAGTTGTTTCCACATTTTTCTCATCATAAAACAGAATGGAAAAAAAATACTGCTGTAGAACTACAGTAATGATCTATTCTAATCCCTGTCACTGGAACAAAGCAGAATTTCAACACATGAATAAAGAAGCAGGAGAAAAGCCAAAGACTATTTCTCCTTCATTTTGACTGTGCTAATATTCAAGTACTTGTTTTCGTCCCTGTTTTGACAATACATGACTTTCAGTCTTACACACACACAGTGATGTGAAAAGATTTATTATTAGATGCAATTTTTGTATCATAGAAGCATGAGCTTCTCTCTCACACACCTCACTCTCTCGTACCTCAAAATACCTGTTTGCACAGTTTATTCCCTTTTTATTATGCCTGAAAATTTATTTCCAGTCTCTATACATTCTGCCTTCTAGTTTACAGTGACAGAAGGTAACTAATGTTTTCACAGACTGTTCTGCTTGGCAGAAGTGCTGGCAGTCTCTTAGCAGGTGATTTGCAAACACAAATTGGAGGCACCTGAAGATTCTGCTGGTCCTGTTTCATAGTATTCTGCATTTCTGTGACAGTATAGTGAGACATATCATCGAGAAAATGACCATAACATAAGCTCATGCATAAAGCAATGACATTTACTTATTGTTTTTCCGATCAGTATCTTGTGCAAATAACAAAAATGTCATTCAGGATAGGACAGAATATGTGTACAGGAAAGGCTGAAAGTTGGCACACTGTGCAAGCTACCTTTTGAACTCATTCCTAGAACAAAGCACAACATCACTGAAGAGGTGACACGTCATTTTCTGTGAACACCAACCAACACAATGTTTTCATCTTTTAGAATCACCCTTCTGAAAAAACATCACATAATTGTAAACAGCAGAGAGAATTTTTCTTTGCTGAAGAAAGTTATGTAAATTGAAAATCTGTCAAGAATTTACATACCAAAAGGTATGATCGCATTGTAAAAATATAACATTTCTGGACTAAAATTTAGCCTTCAAACTCAAAACAGCACTGTTTACAGGGCTTTAAATCCTGGCAGAACTGTGAAACACTATTTGCTTCACAAATCAGAAGACAGACATTAATAACCAAGAGCCACCAGAACCAGTTTACACGAGAGATCCATGAAGTCACAAAAACCAGTCTCAGCTCCTTTGAGAGCAAAATACAAGCGAAGGATTCATGAAATCCTGGGGGCAACAAGCTTCTTGAGGCACAACGTATCGTCCTGGCTTCAAACTCTTGTTCCCTTAAAGCTTCAGTTAAAAAATGGCTCCAGGTTGCTAAGCCAAGGAGAAGCAGTACATCCCAGCACTGCTGAGGTACCACACTCACCTGATGTAACATCATGGCTGATCCCCTCCACAGAAATTGTAGCATTTGCTATTGGATTGCCCTGAAGATCTTTAACAAATCCCTTCACTCCTCGATGAATCTGAAATAAATAAGGTCACCAACACATGGTAAATAAAAAATTCTTAAGAAAATATGGCATTTTTGGCAATGGAATATCTACTGATATATCTAACAAAGCATGCTATGAACCCCACAGTCTACAGGCTGACCACTATCAATGATAAATACTAAATATCCTAATGGAACAGAGCGTGAAGAGGAAAAATAATTCAGCAGGTAGTTATAATAATTTATCTGTGCAATGCAAGTAATTCTCAGAAATACACATCAAATCATAACATGTGTGAACATTGACTTGAAAATCTTTGTCATATTGGGGATTAATAAATGCACTGAAAAGCTTTCAAAAAACAGCATACAGAAACCTTTTTTTTTTCATTTTCATCAACCGTAAGAATGTGAAGCTAATAATGGACATAATTGCTTAAAAGTGAAGCATTAGCAGAGTAAATGCAGTCACTTGGACTTCAATGGGCGATCCCTCTGTGAGATGCTTGAGCTTGTTATTGCACACCCAAAACATCCAGCCCTGTGAGCTGGGACCACAGAGTCACACACTCCCCTCCTGGCCTGTGGGAGAAGGGCAATGGTGGGTTGTGTCCTTGTTCCTTCTTGCCTCTTAGGCAAGATGATCCAGGCAACAGCTCCAGCAGGACCTCATCTGTCTGCTCCCACTATGCGTGGAATTAAAGCACTGATTTGATCACAGCGTGTGGAGAGACCAGTCCTGCTGGTGTATCTTAAGTGTGGTCTGAAAGCAAACTCCTCAGAAGCAAGAGACTGAGGATCAACTGCCTTTTCATGTCCAGAAATAGGGACTCTCAGTGCTGGGGAGAAGGGGATGTTGGGAACCCCTGTGGAGATGCACCTCATTGGGAGCCTGGATATAAAGCAGCAAAGTCCTGTGAAGTTCAGGCTTCTCTCAGATTCCACGTTCTTTGAAAAGACTTGTGGACCCCAAGTTTTATTCTGAGATATTGATGTTCCCCTTTATGAACCTATATGGTGTATTCAGCTGCTATGGTTTGGTTCAGACTCCTCCAATAAACACTGTGGGAGAAGCCTTAGAAAAGCAGAAATTATGTATTTGCACTGTCCTCAGCACTCACAGGGCAGCTGGAGCATAGATCTGGTCATCCTGCAAGAAGATAAAAACTGATGCCAAACAGACCATCTGAACTTCAAGGATAAAGCCAGTAGCTCTGCAGGAGCAAAGGAAGTTGGCAAAATAGTATCTTATACATGAGCAATTTTGAAAACACAGTGACAACATAGCCCTCCATGAGTCAGAGAAAATTAACCCCTGTGCAAAGGAGCTGAACAATTCGAGATGGATCCCCTAAAGAATGGGTAAAAACCTGCATGACAGGTACAACTTTTTCCTCAGCCTACAGATAATGTTTTAACAGAACAGTATAACACTTCAAATATTCAAGTATTTCAGATTTCTGGCTAACTAAAGCATTTCTGCATAATTAAGTCCTTAAAGAAATGAATGTATTAATTGATCAGCTCTGCTAACAAAGTGTCTTTCTCATTTCACAATCTCAGGTGTGCAGCCACTAATGATATCAAATATATTTGTAATCTTTAACTACAATATCCAGGTTTCAGAAATTCTATACAGTCTAATCCAGCTGCCTGGGTTCCTGTACATCCACAGAATGATGCATCCCATGTCTGTGCACACACTGGAATATCTGCAGAGGGCAATCCATCTCTCTGAGTCCACACACCAGCTCTGGGGGAGTGAATCATAGACTCTGGAGATATTGTTTTCATTGAGGAACCCAACACAAATAAATTAAATTAAATGTCTGCAACAGCTTAAGAAAGGTGAGAAGGATTCTACACCGTAAACTCGTCCTTCTTTTCCGCTCTTCTTCCACTTAGAAATATCACACAGGATTTACCACCATAGAGACAAATAAGAATTTAAGTAACATCTGGATTAATATGATATTTTGAATTAGGTGTTCACAAAGCACAAAGTTTAGAAGTTTTATGCACAGTAACTCGTTTTGCCATCCTCTTCTGTGTTACCTGCTCAATGTAATTTATAAGAGAGTTCTTGTTGTCCTCCCAGTAGCCCTTCAGAGTTTCTTCAGGTGGGAATTTTTCACAGCTAAGCTCCACTGTGATCTCAAAGCAGTTGCTGCTGAGGTAATTGAAATCCTGCATTCCTGCAAGGCCAGAAAAGAGAGGTAGTGATGCATTTTGCATTCCTCTGAAGTAAATAAGTTATGAATTTACATGAAATGCTGGGACTATTAAGAAAAGAGCAGCTATAAATACAATTGATGCAGCTCCATTTCATCTCCTTTATTTTGAATTCAGAAGCTTTAAATTAGAGAAACCAATAGGACAATTAATTCCAAAACACATTTTCTTCCCAGGGAAGGTTTAGAAAAGGGTTGATAAGTAGCCTGTATACTTCTACCTGATGCTGCATGTGGGCTGTATACTTTTACGTCACACATTTTTGGATAGCTGACATATAAATTACACTTTTTCTCTTTGGGAAAGAAAATTATTTCAGATTATGGCTAAAATATTTCCATATAAAAAAACAAAAAAAGATGATCACTTTGTAAGTCAAGAAGAATGACAATTAATTATAAAGCAAATTAAACATAGTAAAGTGACATTGAAAAAGAGATTTATAAAGATGGATCAAAAACACGTTGGGTTTTTTTAGGAAAAATATAACGTTTCAGGTTAGTAACATTTCACATGGTAAGCATCTACTTGTCAGGATTTTCTGCATGGATTTCAAATACTCTCCACCAAAAAAAATACAAAATAAAACTTCTTATAAAATTTATTTACATGGAAATTTTTCTGTGGATAGGGTTTCTCCAACTCAATGCCTTTGCAAAATCAATATTGGATAGCCTTCAAAAGAGAAACATCACTATAAATGCAACTTTAAAAATTGAAATTTGAAAACGTAAGTAGCATAGTAGCATCATCACTAGGAATAAAAACTTGATGGAAAATATGCATTATTTTACATTTTTGAGCCCTTCCTCTTACTACATGGATATACTGGCTATTTTCTTGAATTGGTCAACCGAAAGCCAAGGAGGTTTCCAGTTTTGTCACTGGATCAACCAACTGGAGAGGGACAGTGGCCAACCCCAGGAGGGTCATAAATACATGCTTTGCAGAAGCTGATGTAGAACTATCCCTCGCCTTCCCAGGCTGTCTAGCTAGTTGACTCAATGGATTCTCAAATGGAGGCCTGAAAAGAGAATGGCTATCAAGTCTTTTGAGCACCCCCATGGAGGTCACTGAGGGATTTAGAAGTGCTTCTAAGACAGCTAATTGATTCAGCCCTGCATTCCCCTGTAAAAGCTACCGACGAGACCTGATGCTGTCTCTTCACTGCAGCACCGGCACTGGTCACGGGTCCATAGCTGCACAGAGAGCTGATGTCATATCCCAAGGAGAGCCCCGAGGGCAGCAAACAGACTGAGTCAGGTGGGATTCTGCCAACGCACTGGGGTGAAGAGGCTCTTTTCTGCCAACCAGGCAACAAGACTCCCAGCTGCTGATAGGTGCAGGGATTTTTTCTGATTGCTGAAAGAACCTTTTTATTTCTAAACATTTTTTCAGAAAAATGAGGCCACAGAAGGCAGAGGCTCCTGGGAAGGATGGCTCTGATGTTCCAGCAGGCAGAACTCTTAGATGGACCACTCAGCAGTACACAGCAAGTGAGCAGTGGAGTCATAAGTAAAATCCTCACAGCAGTGCTGATTATCATGCATCTGTTCTGGAAACTAGATAATGCTGCTTTTGTCGATTTTTTTACTTCTTCTAAAAGAAAGGAAGAAAGAACTCATGAAGAGAACAGGGAGCCAAAGGGCACGATGTAATTTTACTGTGGTGACAGCAATTCTTGACCAGTACTGTTCCAGTTCTCAGGAAATTTCTCCTTCCTCCCACAGTATTTCTCAGGGATGCCCTAGTTTCTCAAGAACAGAATAAAGAAGAAAATGTATTTTCCAGTCTTGTGCACAATGTCCGTATCCTATAGTTTGTTTCCCAGGTCCTGGCCTTGTCCAAGGTTTATGTGTTGCTCCTGAAAAATTCAGCTTTTGTATCATTGAACTGCAGGAGATGATCTGAATCTCTGGGACAGAGAACGGAGTGAAGCTGGCCAAGATCTAAAGTGTGGTAAACATACCACATGTGTAACCTGGAGTGCACTGGGCTGTGCACTCTTTACCTCCCTGTTCGCTATGGTGACTTGGTGCAATACCCAAGAAACCAAAACATTTCTAAAGATTTATTCAATATTGCAGCAACTTTGCTGCCTCTGGTGAAGTCCCCTAAGTGCCCTATCCCTTCTTCTTATGCACGTGGGATGTATCACATGCATGCACATCACCACACTCCCAAAGCCTTTCACTGTGACAAAGTGTAGCACTAACTTTCTTACACTTTAACAGGACCCACTCTCTGAAGATCAGAAAGGCTTAGATACCTCAGATATAACTGAGATTCAGCAATGAATACCCTTTGTGGCTGACCATGAGTAGGACTTTGAAACCGAGAACACAAAAACTTCTCTGTTGCACGACTCCAGTGGCCTGAGGGACTATAGTGTCTCTATGTCAGTGCTTACAAAAATAATCTTAGAATATGGGAAAAAAATTAATTTCTTCAGGTTTTAATAAAGGAACACCAAGCTTCATAAATAAAGTGGAATGCAGGGTGTGACCCTGGCATCCAGGCCTCAGAATTACTTAAGACTTTGAATTACAAGCTACAGCACTAAGTTAGTTCAGCTTCTACACATAGAAAAGACAGTAACCTTTAGCTGGACAGGATGTACTTGAACAGGGAGAACATGTGCCTCCTACTTGTGATCAATGAAATCGTTAAAAAAACCTAACACTGCTTCCAAAACTGGTAATTCAAGTTAGGAATTAGTTGAGTGCCAAAGGTGATTTGAGAGAATCTGGAAATTAAAAAAAGACACTTAAATAATAGGCTAATAATACAGCAATGTAAGCTGCTTTGAAAAGCTATTTTTGTAATGACATGAATCTTATTAGACTCAGGTGACTCTGTAATGACAGAAAAAGCATAACAGGCATGTGGCTAGGCAGTAATTGATTACTATCTGTTCTTCTCATTTATGGCTCCAAAAAGGTAGTCCAAACAAAAGGTACATTAAAAAATCATTAAGGATGTTGAAAAGTTATACAGTCAACAGCTAAGGAAATGCCAAAATTAAAACTGTTAGTGCAAATTTAATTTGGCTTTCTTGGGCATGAGTGAAACCATTAATTACGTGCTGATAGGGAGAAGACTGCCCTTAAAAACAATGTGGTTTTTATGTACAAACTTGTTTCTCATCAGAGTCTGATGACAAAAAGCCATTCCTGAACACAGATGAATGACCTCTTTGCCTTTGCTTGCTGTCTCTGAAAAACCTACACGGATCAACTAATTACAGATGACAACTACTACAAGTGTAACAGCATCATGGCCTCAGACTTAGCAAAAAGATGCTCTTGGGGGGAACTTTTCTCTGTACCCCTGCTCTACAGAAGGAAGCAGCTAGTAAACAGTAATGTTGAGAAAACCTCACAGAAAAGTGTATTAAGAGAGAGAAACAGGAGTCAAATATTCCTCTACATCATCCACTTTCTCCACCCCAAAAGCTTGAAAGGGGAATGGCTGCCTCGCACGAGGTTGGTGAGGAAATCCTGAGGTCAGACAAAAGGGAAGGACAGAACATGAATGCAATGGAGGGTTCCTCCCTACTTCCAGTTAGGGCCAAGGACTGTTACCAGATGTCTCTGCAACAGACATTCAGTCTTCTTATTGAAAGAATCCAGGTATTCAGAAAGACATGAAAAGCAGCCCACAGTCACATGAGAACCATGCATGTATTACCCCTGCAGAACCAGTGAATATTGCTGCTGGCCCACCCTGCAGGGCTGTCTTTTACAGAAGGTACAAGTCCCTGTGGATCAATTATATGGGCAAAGAATTGATGTTGCACAACTGGGGGCATCATAATAAGCTCTGTAGGGCAGCAGCACCTACAGTAATTCATTAGAATGAAAAGTCCTTTCCTAGGTCAGAGCTCTTGGTGTGATAAGGTACTGTCAAAGGCAGAATCTACCAGATGACCGGGAATAGAGGCAGAAAATGGGCAGGAGTGGATACTGGAGCTGTGTTTGGTGGAGAGAGGAATGTGGGGCTTTAGTACAAGAGTGAGAAAGGAAGGGGAAAGGGGAAAGTGGGGGACAAAAGCCCAGAGGAACCTGAGGGTGCAAAGGCAGAGAAGCACCACCTCAGCTCCAACAGGAGCAGACAGAATGAAGACAAGATCTTCAGAGTTTCTTTTGATACCTTCCTAACTCTGGTAAGGATGTGCAGCGGAATATTTTTCCTAAAGCAACATGAATGGTTTTTTTTCAACAGCTTATGCTGCTGCTAGCTTTGAGTTCATTACCATATGGACAGCAAAAGATCACTGATATCATCAACAACTCAATTGCCACATTTTGGTTTTCAGTCGGAGCTTTTCAGAATGAAACTTCCAAGAAAAGTTTCACTTGAACTAAGCAGTGTTTAGTAATTTTCCTTAGCACTAGACACAGAAAAAGCAGAACTGTTTTCACTGAATTATATTTTGGTTTTTAAGTCAGCAAACACTACCATGGAGGTTTTGTTCAAAAGTCACAGCTTGCCAGCTGATTTCTACACTTGAAAAAAAAAACCCAAAATCAATAACAGATTCATTCTGTATGGTCCAAAGTATATTGTTGTCTCTCTATTTTTTATTAGCTGCACCATATTAGGATGACAGATCCTGCTTAGCTCTAGGATTCCTGCCTACTAATGTCTGTACAAATAAGAGAAAAAGAAAGGCCTCGCTTGGGGAATTAGCAGTCTAACTTAAAATAAGATCCAAAAAGAGGAAATCAAACTTTCCAAAAAGTTTTTCCAATGGAAAAATGTGACTTTCCCATGTGCAGTTTAATCAGAATCAAAGCATTTCATCAAAACAATGGAAAAACTGCTTTTCATAGGATTTTCTTAAGGAAAAATAAACTGAAGTTAAATATATCCACGTTTTTAAGGCTTATATTTAATATTTAATAAAGATAAAATTTAACTTAGTGGAAACAAATTTTAACTATTAAACTTTTCAATATTTTGTTTATATTAATTTTTTTTCAGCTTTTGCAAACTTCCATTTTCAAGGGTGTTTTAATGGCTCCATTTCAAAGTCTGGAAAGCCTCACACAAAGGGAAATTTTGGGGTTTTAGTTATATTCAGAAAATTCAATATTTTACTTCACACTCCACCCCTGGTGATCGCTGGCTGTGTGAGCACTACCAATCGCTGTTCTGTTTCTAATCTCTTCACAGGAGCTTAAATATTTTCTTCTTTTAGTACCACCTTTACTGTAAGAGAAGCAGAGTTATGCTACTACTTAGGCTGTCTAATGCTTTTAGAGATTCCTACTCACTGCAGGTAAAAATTTAAAATTCATTCAGAGACTGTAATTGAATATCAAGAGAAAAGCAAACAATAAAACAGTTATGAGTGTTCAAAGTTATCCAGTATAAATCAACACAGCCAAAGCACAGGCAAATCACTCCAACACAAGCTGAGTTGCTAGCTCAGAAATCTTCAGCTCAGTTGTCACTCCAAGTTTAGCAGAGGCAGAGCTCTCTAAGATTTAGATATCCCAAGACCTGTTTGCCTCAGTTTACAAAGATACCCAAATTCTTACTAGAAAGGAGTGAAATGTCTCATTTGAATTAAATTCATTTCAGGCTACTCTTCCAGACTTCGGGAAAATTAGTCTGGACAAGCCCACAGTAGCTCTGCTGCTCCTCTTAGCACAGAAATCTCTACCAAAGTCTAGGGAGACAGCACCTGGGCAGGAATCCAGCACTAACCAAACCACAAAGTATGGAGATGCAAATGCAAGTATCTTCGTGGCTGGTTTTGTTCCCATTAAAATCCAAGGCCAAACTCCCATTTTCTATAGCACTGCAAAATCAGGCAACCAGGCTTCCCCACTTCCTTCAGCTTGGATGCCTTGGTTATTGAGGTTTAAATGAACCATCAGCAGCTTGCTTTAATGAGGGTTTGTCAAGGGATTTTTCACTCTTTTCTTAACCCCTTCCCCCCACCTCCAAAACTCCCTTAATATTTCATGATAGCAGAGCAATCACTCGCCCACTGTAGAACTATTAAATTTGCAATGACCTGAACCCTGAAGAAACACTGTAGAAAAAGCAATAAAAAGGAATATTTTAATAGTTATCACAGTGAGTTTTATGTGATTTTATAGATGTACTGTGGTGAGTGATCAGCCTTTGATTAGCCTTAACCAGGCCAAAAGTTGTGGATAACATAACTCAAGCTCAGAATAGCCAGTGACACGGACCCCCATGGGGTGGGCTCACCTCCTGGGACACTGTACCATGCACCACCGTTAGTTGTTCCATCCACAAAGCTGCTGTCATCATCATTTTTACGACACGGTGGTCTGTTTGGATCAGACATAGCAGGGTTAAAAGAAGAATAACTGCGAGCCAGGCTTTGAAAAATAGCATCATCGGGGCAGGAGCTGTACTCATGAGCACTGCCTGGGGAGGAAAAAAATTCCAGGAACAAGGATTATTAAAAGGGCAGTCACAGCAACTGGGCTCACAATTTAGATTACCAGCACTGCACAGCAGAACTGTGCCTGAAAATTCTATGTACACAGGTAAGTGTACTATAGCGCCACAAGTTAATATAGCTTTATCTTAATAATGTTAACATTTCCCCATTACTTCATCCATTGTTGCCCTATCACTAAAGTGACTAATCACAACAGTCTCAATATTTATGAAAATACTACTTTAAAAGTGCACCACAAAACCTAAGATATTCTAGGCTTTAGATATTTTTTTAGAAGAACACACAGTACAAAACCACAGGTGTCTCCCTAAGAGTTTTATAGTCAGATATTAACAGGATTTGCAATTTAACTGTGTTAAAGTCAACTGAAATAGAATCACAAACAATATCATAATTTCATGATACTTCAGTCACGTGTTCATGCCATAGTAGCAGAAAAAACAAACTAATATTGCTTTTTACTATATGATAACATCTCTGCCACAATGTGTTCCTTTTTATGAGGGACCAATAGTGAAACTGGCAACAGTGATGGTTGTTTCTGTTAGCACACTACTGCTTTCAGAAAGTCATTTTTTACAGGTGCAAGAAACCTTAACCTAGGCACATCTTTCTCACTTCATTTAACAGGGTACAAACAGCCCCAGCTAATTTAAGAGCTAAGTTGCCTTGATTAATATATCTGAGGGACTCTGATTCCCTCAGGTATTACATCATTTTTGTCATGTAAATCTACCAAAACAAACTGTCATCTTCAAAACTAGAAAATATGGTCACGCAGTCACTAGCTTTAAACACGTGATTAATATGATAAAATAAGTCATTATAATGCAATGACTATAAATAATGTTTATAAATGTTTTTTGCAATGTTTATATGTTTTTGCAATGTTTTATGGTTTTGTTTGCAAGGCTTATAAAGCAGCTCTTAGCAAGCAGTGAAGTAAGTATAGAATGAAATTTCTATCTCCTACTGTTTCACGCTGACTTCTATCTACGTACCACTCCGAGTCTCATCGTAAGGATAATTTGCAACAAGGTCTCCTCCGTGAAGATTGGCAGAGAGCACAAAGGGAATATCCATAATCCAGTGAATGACACCTTTCGTTTCAGGAGCAAGCTACAACAAAATAGCATTACCAGCATTTACAAATCGATAATCCAATGTAGAAACATTCAATTAAATACAATGGGCTTAATTATTATCACATACACTGTGCAAGACAGTTAAATGAACAGCAGATTTATTCTGGCTTCTGAGAAAATTAAATCAATCCTTTACATTAGATTTATAATTATATTAAGTGGATTAACATAACTGACACCAGTTTTGGATTTATCTCAAAAATGAGACTACAAAAAAAGCAATCTCAATCTTTTACTTCTTCCCATTGTGGATAAAAAGAGCCTACCCAATTTTAAACAAAGGAAAATAAAATAATTAAAAATAAATGTTGGTGCAGTCTTTTCTCTGCATGGAAAGTAAAATTACTTTATAAATATTTTGAATTTGAAGACAGAACACAGCGATTAAGGCCATAGTCCTATGGGACTGCAGTCACAACACTCTATTTTCTAGAACTTCCTCTGGGAGTAAACACAAGATAAAAATCCCTCTAGGTATACAGCTGCATATTAAAGGCTTAAACTTAACAAAAATGCATGTGTTCCATGTGAGAATAGCTATCTAGCTAGCAATATAATTAAGCACAATACTCAAGTGGATTTCTGGCAATGGTGAAAATGCAGAGTATTTGCAAAAACAGCTTAAAATCAAGAGAGAAGGCTATACAAACAAAATTATAAAACATCTTTTGGCTGAGGAATTGTCTAAGGATTAAGCAAGATGGATCAAAAGAGTTTACTACAGCAATCCATTTTGAGGAAAAATCCAAGAAGCATCAGTTGGATAAATTTAACAAAATGAACAAAATATTCAGAATAATGTGAATCATAAAGACCATAGACACAGCTCTTAGAGGTCACTACATGTTTGATTACATAAAAGGGAAGAGGTGAGCATGTAAGTGACCTGACAGTCAGCCCCTACTTACCTTGGGATTCTGGTCCACGGCTTTTTTCATGTTCTTCAGAAGATGGTTGTTTGGGCCACCTTCCTTCTCATTAACATAAACTATTCTATCAAGATCAGGAAAATTTCGGTTCAGATCTATCCCTTGGGCATTGCTTCGACCAACAAACCAGTCTTTAAGTTCACCAGGCTAAATGAGGAAAGGGAACAGAAAGAGAAGGGAGATGAGTAGATTCAGGAGATCACATATCAAGCTTTATATGCTTGATATTCATGTGCTTGAGAATAAGAAGGGATCATGTGGGAGTAAAAACTCCTGAGGCACCAAGAGCTGAGTCAACCACACCTGTTACTTCCTAGAGCTCTGTTGGGGAAAATCCAGCCTCTGTTTCACTGAGAGTCTTGCAGGACAGGCTTATTCTCATATGGCACACTTGGACTAAGGATGAGTAAAATTACCCGCAGTATCAGATTTTTCAGTGCCAGCTGTGGCTTCCCCCAAGACCTGGCTTTTCCCCATTGCCTCATGCCCTGTGAATTACAGATCTCACTGTAATGAGGCTCAGAGCACCTGTAGACTTATCTGCCAGCCACAAGGAATGTTTGCACTTGTTTCAAAGTTCCTTTAAATAACTTCAGGGTAAAGATGGACCTTAATATTTACTTGAATCTTTTGTGTTTATTGTGTCTGTCAGCCTTGTTCACTGAAATGGTAACAATGAGAATTTTTGCAAAACTATTTCTTTAAACTGATTCTCTAAAATAAGTTCTGGATTTCATTGAGAAAATGCCTTCAGAATGCGTAGTTTTCCCTAGCTTCCCTCTGTAAGCTTTCAGTACTCTTTAATGTAGGTTTAGTTTGGTTACTGGTTTTAATCTTGGGGTATTTTGAATTTACTGCACACTGTGTGTGCAGGATCAAGATACATCTAAATAAGGACAGCAGTACTAAATTGAATCTTATTATAAATCATATTTAAATTGTAAGGCAATCATATAAAAGCAGGTGTACTTTGGCTAAGGAGCAAAAGTTTCAAATAATATTACAGAATCTCTATAGAGAGATTTCAAAGTAGTAAAATGCTACCCCAACCTGAGGACAGCTTCTGCTTCACTGCCACGAGAGGGAGATATATGACCGAATATAAAGAGATTGTGCATTTTGGTTTCTTCATGAGAATCAGGTTAATAAAGATCTTAATAAGGTTTGACTTATTTAATCATAAATAGTCACATGAGAACTTCCAGCATTTCCATATTAATTTAAAAAATAAATATACCTTGTAAGCAAGGAAATTATTTTTTTTTGTTTATAACAAAAGATATACCAGAATCTGTAACAGGGTTACTATATGACTTCCATTTGCTAATTATGCATTAATGCATTATATGTTTCTTGACTGAGTCATCACCCTAAAATGCATACCAAATTTTCTTGACTAATACCTTAATTATAGTACCTCTTGCATGAAATTAAGATTCAAAGTTATTGATACGAAAAAGATGGCTCATAAAGTTTGTTGCTTTGGGACCAAGCTCTGATGAACGTGAATAATTTTTGAAAGTCTATTTGCATGGGAATATCCTTAAAGAAAACAAACTTTGCCTTTTCTAGCACTTTTGAAACATCATTTATTACTAGTTTAGGAAGTTACTTGTTTAAGAAGCAGTTCAGTCAGTGAACTTAGATGAAAGAATATGCATGAAATATAAACGTCATTACATTTTAAAATCACAAGAGAGAAGGCTACTTGTTGGGAAGTCAAGCATAAAACCATCCTTGTTAAACATCACAAGCCTACTGTACTATTAGGAAATACTTTGGTTTTGTTGTTCCATTCAACAGTCGCCACCAAGAGTCCAGGTATCTCTAAAACTGTTAGTCCAAGTGCCATTATGACAAGGCTGACAGACATTGATAACTGTTCTTATACACACAGCCTTACAAACCTGGGATGCTGCCTTCTCAAAGCCATCTGGGTTCAAAGATGGCATGATATGGATACGTGTGCTATGGATCAAGTTGATAATTGTATCATTTCCTTTCTGGTATTCATTACACAGGTACTGCGCCAAGAAGATGAGTAACTCCCTTCCAACAGCTTCATTCCCATGCATATTCCCAACATATTTAAATTCTGGCTCTCCTGCAAGAAAAAGGAAGAACATGTCTTAGAACAACATGTAAGAATCACCCACGGACTGGATCACACAGCACACCTGGGGTGTGGGTATGACTGTTACTGTACCTGGGTATGGTATTCCCAGGAAGCTTCAAACCTCCTTCAGAAAAGTGGATTTAGGGCTTTCTTTAAACTCTGGCTTAACAAATGCTAATTAATATTCAGCTGTTTGCCAAAGGCAGAGCAAGAAGAATAGAGGACAACACAGTGTGCCAAAATAAAGGCTAAGCACCAACATTAACATTACTACTGTTGAGATCTAATGCAGTTGATGCATCAATACTACAAAAGTGTGTCTTGATTACGTAGTTTTAAAATATATAAACTGACACTGACAGAGCTTCTTATCTTTAATGTTCTCTCCAAGATTAGGCTAAGCTTATTGGACTACACATGCATTAAACTACAACTCTTCCATGAAAGCAATGCCAGTGAACAGCTGTTGATCACAGTGATCTGAGAAATCTTACTCAGCAGGTGTTTTGGATATTCAGCTCAGACTTTATGAACCAAGTGCAACAACCTAATTCATAAAATTAATCACTTCCGTTTGACATTCTAATAAACAGATTTAAATATATGCTTAAATATTCTATATATATAATCTCTATTGAACATTTATGTGCATATTTATTGTAAATTTTACTCATATTACATAGCCACACAATACACATATTGAGTGTGTAACATATATTCAATATATAGTCTCTGTATCAAAAAAGCCATCCAATATTCCCAACTGCCAATAATCTCATTCTCACAACCATGGACATTAAAACCACACAACATATGTCTTATGGAGCAGTGAAGGATTTACATTTTAAAAGAGTACCTTTTGGCCTTCATTCCAGAGAAGTTTTGGTGTACATGTAAATAACTGAATGAGATTAAGAGAGGTGCCCTGGAACTAAAGTGAGGAATATGCTATTTTCTAGGCTGAAGCTCCTTTTCCCTTATGCTTTTCCTTTTAAAATGCAGTTCTGTTGTAACTGCTTTAATCAAACATTCAGCTAATTATAGGCTCTGAATAGTCTTCAACCACACTTTGTGATAGCCTTTAGCACTATTAGAGGGGCAAATTCAAGCCAGGAAAAGTGTTACACAAACAAGACCTAAGTAATTGCTAATCAAGCATGCAGCCATATCTACTTACAACCCTTCAGTCTGTGCTTGTTAACCTTAATCCACTGATAAGATGCTAGCAGACACAGTGCTATTAATACCATGACTTCCTTTCCTTCCAGCTAAATTGGTTTTATAAATATGGATTCATCCCTGAAATGATTTGCCAGACAGGTTTAAAAGTCTTCTAATTTGAGTGAAACAGCTTCATTTTATCTGACAGACACAATGCCATTACTGTGACTAAACCCCTCCATTTCCTCTTTTGGCATTGAGATCCTATTTACTGTTTCTTCCTATCTGCTAATACCAGGGAATGCAAGAGGTTTAATCATCAAGAGTAATCAGACCACGCAATCAACATGATCCCAGGAAAACAGACGGATACTAGATAATGAAATACGCAGCACTGCACATCGCATGTACTCAGAATACTCACACACATGCATATTGGCATGTTACTTACAGGGAAAATGTTTCACAAACCTACAGGCAAAATAGTTACTTCTGTAAATATGAACACGGCTGCATTTTGCACCTGTGCTTTTCCCTAGGACACACCTAAGGAAGCCTGGAGGAGAAAGATTTTCTTCTGACTCCCAGACCTGTGCATTAATCTTCCACCTTTCTCACCCACTTGAATTTTACAGGCCTGGTTCAAACGAGTAAAGAGAAACGTATGTTTCCCACAGAGTATTGCTTGGCCTTCCCCCCAGAGAATCGTTAACAGTGTTTAGAAGGGTTCATGGGAAGTCACACAGGGTCCACAGTGAGCAAAGAGTACAGCCCTGTATCTTCAGTGGTAATGACCCATCCCAAATGAGCCAGGAAGAGGTAACGAGTCACTGGAAATATAGAAAGTGTTTCCTACGACAAGTGATTGCAGAGGTCAGCCCCATTTTCCTTGGGTCAAATTTACCAACCATCATGTCACGGAGGACTTGGTCAGAACAGTACTTCCCAATACCACAAACAGGGGAGTGATTTTCAGTGAAAGCGAACAACACAGTTTCTGGAGCAATAAAGAAAAATGACATAACTCATGACACAAATTCTGAAACCAGTATTCAAAGAATCCTCTTAGCACTGAGGTGTCAGCACGACTCCCAAATTTTGCTAGCAAATCAAGAGTTAAAGAAACTATCTAAAAGCAAATGCAAAAAGAATGAAAAGGGAAAGATAGCAGAGAGCTGAATAACAGCCCTGCTTCAAAATGTAAATTCTGTGTTTATATTTTAGCTCCCTTGGGCATTTTCTTATCCCTGTCTCTGAAGCAAAGAAACCCATCTCCTATCCATCCTCTGGCTGCAGAGAACAAGGCTGCCTGGTCCACACCTGTCCACACCTCTGTCAGCTCCCAGCCCTACAATTTTCTTAATTCTAGGCACAGCAACCAAAGAAATACTGCGTTTCTGCTAAGTAGGAGTAAGCATTGAATTTCATACTGTATCCAAAAATCTTTGGAAAACACATTCATTTCATCAGTGCAATGCAGCCAGCATTCCACGCCCACTACTGCACTAGAAAGAACCAGCTGCTGCTGCTGCTGCTGCTGCTCCCTCCTCCACTGCATGGGCTAACAGATACCTCAAAAGCCAAGGATGCTGGCCATCAGGTCATTCAGCCTTACCACTTCATGGGTTCCCTGGTCTATTCGTAGAGTATGTCCTGCCACACCATTTCTACAAGTTCCAGCCTTCTCTGGAAAACAGCCCAGCCCATGCAGAGAACAGCCTCTGGGTCACCTGTTGCCAGCATGCCACTTAGCTAGAGGAAGAGCTGCTCTTCCCATTAATCCTTCATGAGCCATTTAATGCAGACCTTAATCACCATTCCTAAGGTTCTGTAACTGCAACTGACTCATAGAATTTTTAATTTTTTTTAATTAAAAGACTCTGTAAGTGTCAACTTGATGAAGAACTTTTAAACAATGTCTTCTAACCAGTAGAAAAACTAATGTTCCACTGCAGAACTGGAAATGGCTTTAAAGAAGAAGCTTGAAGAAATAATAGCTGCCTTTTCTCATTTAATTGACCCCCACAGAAAAAAGTAAAATTGTTTTCATGGATTCCCAGAGTCTAAGCTAAAATAAACACAAAGGAACACTTACATTGTCTGAATATTTAAAATTCTTCTTTAATGAATTTTATTAATTTTCTGGTGATATATCTTGACAAATGATAGCCTATCATTCACAATAGCAAAAGTATGTCTTGCAAAGAATGTACGGCATTTGTAAATGTTTACACCTAATTTCAGTTCAGATCCAGAGGTTTGTGATAAGCAATGAATGAGTGGATTCTAAAGTAAGAAATAAAATGCAGCAATCAAGTTTATAATACCTTAGTATCTCCGGTGAAACCTAAGCCATCACATCATTATGGCTTTTAGAAGGCTTTTACATCCCTCTTAGACAGACTATGTGTGGTACTTTCATTACAACCTGATAAAGGATTGAGGGAAGATAGCACTTTAAAATGTCGTGCTTTCCTGGTGCCTGGCACACATCATGAATGTCACCACTCGCTTCTGCAGTTACTGTCAGCAAAGGTCTTCCCCACTTTTAGGAATAGCTTGTACATCATTAATGCTCGACAGGTCATCCAATTAACAGTGACTAACCACTGCCATTTTCAGGTCAGGCTGTATTTGTACAGTAAAGACAGTAATTTTCTAAAACATAGGGTTTTAAAACATAAAGTTTAGCACCTACTAATTATATATGCTATGAATCAAAGCAACGTCATGCCACTAGCCATGGTCTAATGGCCAGCAGTTAGCCTTAAAATGTACAGCATTTCACTCATAGAACTGAAAGCCATGTTGGAGAAAAACAAGTCCTAGGAAGTTTAAGTGCTTAAGGAACTCATTTGCAAACCAGCCTCAAATATCCTTAAAAATCAAGTCCTTCTGCTTTCCTGTATTTCTTATGGAAAAGCCAACAAGATTCCTGAAATAACAGATTTAGTGTTTCTGATTACTTGCAGTTTCTTGTCGTTTTTAATATAGCAACCAGCAAACTTCTCTTGTAGATAAATGGCAGAAAAAAACCTCAGAATCCTTGCTGGCAAGAAATTAATTCATTAAATGTTATTGAAGACTTTCTTATGCTACAAATTTCTATTAGCATTTCAAAGAGAAAAAAATTATCTGGAGATCAACTACGTGGAAAATAAAAGATTATAAAATGGGTTTCTCCTTCAAATATGAAAAAAAAAAGAGAGGAAAATAAGAAAATAAATGAAGATGCAAGATAGAAAAGTGAAAAAATTAGAAAATTTAGATTTCCAATACCCTGTAAACTAAATGTCTTGAACCTGCCCCAAAACAGCATTTCAATGGAAACATTGCTCTCCACAGTTTGTGCAAAAATGGTATTGAAAGACAGAGCCACAATGCAGTATTTGTTTCTAAATCATTGGATAGGCCTTACGTAATTTTAGGACAACATTTACTAAGACTATTGGTCTAACCTTACTGAAAGAGAAACTACTGGAAGTTTCACAGGTGGCTTACATGAAAGCAGAAACAGGTTAAAAGTCAACACCAAAGATTACTGAAAAAACTGGTATTTCCCTTTCTTGCCATTAACTGCAAGAAAATACACTGGAAGAAAACAAAACGAAAAAAAAATCAAGTATCTTCTGGCAATCTCTTGCTTTAAAAAAGCACATGCACTTTTCGCAGCTCTGATTTAAAATCAGTTTCAAGCTCTTTCTGGAAATTTTCATAATTACTTGAACACTACTGCTTAAAATCAAAGTTAACAATAAATTCTGTACAACACATTAAACTTGGAGTGAAAGCTCACAAGCAGCAGCTGTTTCTGCTGGCCTTGGCATGTACAAATTAAGATTCAATCTCCATTCTATTGAGTACAAAGTCTGTCAGTTGGGCTTCAAACTAGGATCTTACATGTCTTTGCATTGGAAATAAAATCCTCCAGACAGATTACCTCATGCCCAAGACAGCTATTTCCACCAGAAAAGTTCTGGATGACTCAGTGCTTTCTCCAGGTTTCCAACAGCCCACTCTCACCCCGGCAGCTACAGGACTTGGCACAGCCTCCCACAAAAAGTGGGCAAAGCATCTGCTCAGCTCCTGCAGTCCCCACCTACAGCTCTGTGCTGGCACATCCCTGTGATCTTTCCACAATATGCTGCACTTACACTGAAGTGTTGCACAATGTATCACTGCGTCCAGCATTCTGGGAAAAGCCCACCTGCTTTACCACAAAATACAACCATTTTTGCCTACTGGATTGGTGTTACTGCAAACAAGCTGATGGTTCTATCCAATACAGGTGGTGATGATTCTTTAAATCATAACAAATCACTTGTAAAGCAAAACAAGTTTACTCATTTAATCAAACCCTTTTAACTTAATAAGAAACACTGAAATGTGATATGCACAAACCCCTCATTTTGTGTAAATCTGTTAAAAAGGCCTCTCTTAAATTTGAAGCAGATTTTTAAAATTGTCAGAAATTTAGAAGCAACAAATAACCTTCTATATATACACCTGAATTAACCAAATTAGTTTCACAACAAACTGGATTTTTCATGCCCTAAGAAAACTAAATAGGACTTTGCATTTACAGAATTCCTTAGTGTTACTGCAGCAAGTATTGTTAGCTTGGCACTGAAGATGAGGTTCCTAAGAAACCAAACATGAAACTGGTTTTCACCCTTACCAATCTGTGAACCACCCTTACCAGTCTGTGGCAGAGTATGAAAAAGGTTTTTTTTTTTACGTACCAGTTTTTGCTCTTGCTACTAGGAAAAAACACAGACCAAAATGTACCCTGGCATTCTTTGTAAATGACACCGGCACTACAGAGATGTCATGAGGAACTCTCTGTACGCTGTGATGCTGGCTGTGGGCTGTGGGATTCATCTCTTCCACTGTGCTCAGTAGGAGAGGAGGATTTTCCATTTATAACAAGTGAATTTTCATTTCAAAAGCACTCACTGTGTATCCCTCAAGTTTTGGCTGGCAGATAGAGCAAAGATTTTTTTTTTTATTTTCACTCCATCAATATATCATTGAAATAAACCCAATTATGAGAAAGTTGATACATAATTTAGACATGTATTCATGATGGTTCCTCATCAAGTTCACTTTAACAAGCTTTCTCTCTTCAGCAAACTCTAGAATCAGCTTTTTCACTTCAGTTACGAAGGTACTTGCCAGCTATCAGAGCACTTCAAAAGGACCGAGCTCAACTATCTCATTCCTTTTGCATGTAAGAAATATATGGGAAATTTCAAAGCTAAACTAGTTCAAACGCCTGCTGCCAGCAGGAGACACATTTGGGCTCTGCTTTTCCTCATTCTCATTTTGTGAAGAGAAGAAATAAAAATCAGGAAAAAAACACATTTATGTCTAGATTCCAGGCTCTAAAGTCAAAGAACTGGGCAGGAATGCTGGACAAATAATTGAAGAAACGAAAGTAAGGTCTCCCTTATTACCGGAAACAAACAAAGAAAAAGTCAATGAAAACATAATTCTTTTTCAGTAAATTATACAGGCCAGATTAAACATTGCTATGTAGGTTTAGATGACAAGAAATTCTTTACTGTGAGGGTGGTGAGGCACTGGAACAGGTTGCCCAGAGAAGCTGAGGATGCCCCATCCCTGGAAGTGTTCAAGGCCAGGTTTGATGGGGCTTTGAGCAACCTGTCTAGGGTAAGGATCCTTGCCCACATCAGGGGAGTTGGAACTAGATGATCTTTAAGTTTCCTCCAAACCCAAACCATTCTATGATTCCCCCTGCCGTATGGGTGGCCAAAAGCACAGAAGTACAGCCACGACCATGTACGGTAGCAATTTCCAGGTTGGAAATGATGGACACTATGATTTTCCCAGCAGTGCCCAGAGCATAAAGCAAATCTGAAAAGGGCTGAGGGAGTAAAGTCAGGACATGCCTCCTCTGTAGCATCATTCCCCCAGAACTCATTGCAAGGCCGTTTTCCAGGAGGAAAGCAAGCGTGGGCAGCATTCAGGGCTGCACTGCCTTGGGCCCTGGGCTGCACCAGCACATGTGAGGGAAGCACAGAGTTCACCTGCACCCAGCAAAACTCCTTGCATTGCTCTCTCCATAGAGGAGAGCTATTTCTGACTGAAAAGTATTACAATTTCTGTCACAAGGACGTTCTGGGTCCTTGGGAAATATACTTTCTCTGCTTAAGAGAAATAAGAAATAACTAGTGGTAAGCCTCCAGACGTGCTTCCTGGATTTCCAGGAGCCTTTCTCAGGCATCGCAGTGGCACTCGTTACTCCACCAAGGCTCCTGGTACTGGACGTTCCTTCTTGATTGAGAACTGGAACATTCTTTTATTCCACTGCTATTTTGTCACAATCTGACACTGTGTGAAAAAACCTGTGGGCTGCAGATCTATGATTCAGGCAGATGATGCTGAAGTGCATTGGTCATTGCTAACGGAGGGCAAGGGATAAAATTTCCTCATAAATGTACCCCAGTAACAATGTACCCCTTGTGTAGACAGCATGGTACAGAATAAGAGTTTCTTTTGCACTGGCATATTTATTCAGCTTCCCTGGCTTAGATGAGCCCTAATATTTACTGATCTTAGCTTCTGTGATTACTGACCATGGAGTTTACAGAAAGTGTTATAAAGTGACCTTTTATAAAAATGACAGTAAGAAGGACAAAGGCAAAGTGCAAAACTTAATTACGCTGTTAATTTGCTCCTATGTGGAAAAACATGTGAAAAACTGACATGTGATGACTAACAGGGGACACCATTTACATCAGAACACAACCAACCCGATTTATGTCAATATTCTCAGAAACCAACAAATACCCAGGTAGCTTCTTTTAATCTTAAAAATTAATTTACTATCACTCTTTTGATATAAACAATTTTTAACAACAGAGTTCTGTCTTTTTAGATGCTCGGGGGGTTGTTGGTTGCTTTTTATGTTGGTTTTTTTTTTTTCCCAGAAAAAATACATCTGCATTGTAGGCATAAAAACCTGGCAAACGGTGAAACCCTGACGGGAAAGTGCCTGATTTTAGCAGCTAATACTCTCTCAAGTTTCTGCATTTAATATATGAAGCCTATGTGATAACAAGCAGTAAATCTCAATTGTACTTGTGCTTCAGACAGCAGTGGTTAAATTATGTCAGTATAAAGCAGAAGAAAATAAAGGTTAAATGGGTAGAGAGTGATCAACATTGGTAGAGCAACACTGTATATCCAAACATTGCAACACTGGCTTCAGAAATTTTCAATATTATGTAAAAATTTTAAATAAAAATTGGTATTGTACCTTAGTAATTTATTTATAGTCGGGTGGAAATGCAGACCTGTATGCTTGGAGAAGGTCTATCTCTTCACATTCACATATGATAGAAATATAGATACCCTTTAGAAAATGCCCCTCTTATCATCTTACACATTAAAAAGAAAATCAGTGATTACTATTCCTAGCGAGATAGTATAATGGTTTAAGGAGAGGAAGCTAAACTGGTGCAGGGACTAATAAAATCGAACTTCTTGCGTAAGAGGAAGAAGTGAATCATACAACAGCTTTGTGACTCAGTAATAATGATGGAGATAACTGAACCAGACAAATCCTTTGTCTCCACAGCAGATGTGAGTGGATCCAGAAGACTTTCAAGAGATGTTTTGCCTTTAAATAAGGGAGCTCCAGACAAAAAAATCACATATGGACATTGACCCTGACACTGCAAACCACAGTACAGCTGAGACACAGAACTGCCTTCGTAAGATAGAAATGGTTAAGAAAAAAATCTGTAATGGCTTTTAGGTCTGCTCAGAGCACACACTGCAGTGTCCTAAAACCAGGTATTTCGCCTCATATAGGGAACAAACATAATGGTTTTTATCTTCTCAGCTTTCCTCAGAGCTTCCACTGAGTCTTCCCTCCAAAGAGCAGTAAGACATTCCTGCATTTACAGGAAGGACTTGTGCATATGGTCTCAGTCAAGAACAACAGCAATTGCAATCCTGACCATGAACAGCACCTGTAAGTGCACAAAGTCAGCCAGCAGCTGAGCACCCACCTATTTTATAACGAGCCCTATGTATGGCAATAGAGCTCTGTGCAATTTGGTATAAAATGAACCTGCCTGGGGTTCATTCTGAGTGCACACAGAAAGGCTGCTTCAAAGTAACAAGGCATGTTCCTCACAAAAGGGCAAATAATAGCCATGTTCTACCGTTATACCCACTATGCCTCCAGTATGCCAAGGACATTAAAGGGCAACGACCAGCAGGGTCAGTAACCAAGGAGTAATTCCTAGCACTGTCTAATTACTGTTTCCTCTGAGCAATACAAAGCAGCTATGGAAAATCCATCTTTTGTGGTCCCTTTCATCTCACTTGAAACTTCCTTTCTCTTTTATGTTACTAGCAGTACATCAGACAAGCTCTTTTTTGACAATGCAGAGGAAACATCATGTTAGTGAAAAGGTAGACCTTATCCAAGGACAAATTTGTTCACCAATAAAAGTCCAAAGGGCTTTTATGACTTCTATCAGTGGTATCTGGCATCAGTCTGAGCATTTTCACCACAATTCCTGTGTAGTCATTTATATTTTTTTGTAAGTGTAATAAAACACCGAGAGGTGAGATTTTGCCACACTTCTGAAATTCAGACCAATATTAAAGCACTGAAATCAGGAGGAAAACAATGCCCTACCTTGCAGATTTATTGTGTTTTATTTCAATTTTATGCAGGTGTAGAAGGCTGGCAAAGTATAACGAAGAGGTATAATGAAATCTGGCATATTTTAAAACCTGGATTTATATATTTTGTATATATATTTTTTATTCAAAATATTCTGAGATTCATGAAATTACTTTTCTCATACATACTGTTTTTGACATTATTCATGTCTAGAGAGCCCATGAAGTAGCTAACTAGCCAGCCCACAGAAGAGAGCATAATACAGCCAAAAGGCATCTCCTGAGGAGCCCTACAGCAGTATTTTCACTTGAGACATTTGGGGCATTTTTAGAAGAGAAACTTCTCCAAATGAAGAAAGAAGGGAACCTAGGAAATAATAATACCAATCAAATAGGAAGATGACGTGGTGACTAATTCAAGAACATTAATACAACAAAAACCAGAGGAACAGTGCTGAGTAGTGTGGATGCAAAATCTTTCCTAACTGCATACAGGCACTTCTCTACCACTGTGTTTGCCTGTGGATATGTACATCTTAGAGAAAGGCAGGAACATCCCTCAGTGAGAGACTCGGGCAGCAAGGAGGTCATCCCCAGGTCGCAAAAATTATTTTCGTGTTTCTTTTCACTAACATTGTCTTTGATCTAAAGCACACTTCTAATTTAAACTGAAGAAATTGCATTTGCAGATACTCAAAATCATATGAAAAGACAGATTTGGCACAGTTCACAAACAAAATGAAAACCACATGATTACAAGGGAGACAGAGAAAAAACCTTTTGGGAAGTGACCCAGTATTCCCTGTTTTTACTAACCCTGTTACACCTTATGATTCAGTAGTTCATTCTTATTTAATTAAACAATCTGAAAGAAAATCCTTTTTATGAAATGATTATATTTTTGCATTAAAAGACAAAGCTGTTTGGATTGTTTCATAAAAATACTAGTTATCCAGTCTTTGACACATTTTCTACTTCTTTTTTTATATGTACTTCACTTTTTCTTTCAACCTGGTTTTAACTTTTATGATAACAATATGATGACTGCCAAAAGCATGCTTCAGGATATTTTTTCCAGCAGTCTGCTAAACCAAAAAGAAAAAATAAATAGTTACAAACTGTAACTAATCCAAAAAATGTGTTCAGATTTTAGGAACACAGAAATGGGAAGGCAAAGGGACTAAAGATTATCAAATTGACCATTTAAAACTGCACCTAATAAAAGGCAACAAATTTGGGAAAGAGCAGCCAACACATAAAACTCACCAAGACACACTACTAACCCAACATGAAGGATCTATACTTTTCTTCCCAAACAACCCAGTGATATTTGACCTGACTCTAACCATAGAACCATTCTTCTTCTATATGTATGCAACAAGGTCATTTTCCCTTTTAGCTGTAGCAAAAACTACCACTGAAATTGCACTGAGAGCTCAGTTTTATCTTGTTCTCCTTTATGTAGGACTTCAACCATTAAACATATATGTACCTTCAGCATATTAGCACCAGAGGGGTTACTCTGGAATATCAAGTCGAGCACATATCCGGGAGTTTGACAGAACAAGGCATTACAGACTCAAGCAAAAGCCAACTTTGAGAAAAGATTTTCCACTGACTCCTGTAAATTCTCAATCAATTTTTTATTTCTGAAAAGTTTCTTTCTGGATGCAATTTTTCTATCCACATTTGGTTTCTATCCACATTTGGTTTCTATCCACATTTAACCATTTTTTTTTAAGCAAAAGCTTTTCACCTATTTGTAAGTTATCTGAAGGTAAAAAAATATAGGCCCTATTAAACAGCTCTTTTATTTTCGAAGATGTTTTCTTTGCATTTGTGTACCTAGAAAAATTAATTTTTCATGCTAGAATTCTCCAGGTGGTTTGTTTTCACTAAGGTCTTCTCTTCAAACCAGGTATGAACCAAAAGATTTTACAAAGCTTGACAACACCATCTGGCAATATGAAATTTAGAATCCTGACACTATTTGAAAAGCCACTAGAAAAAATGTGCATAAGGTATCGGTGCAGGGCACACGGTTGTAGTGGGGTGTCGATGCTCAACTGCCTGATTTTGCTTGAAAAGGAAGACAGAAAGTAAAATCACATCTATGTTACACTATTGCTATGCTGAGACGACTACTTCAAACTCTCCCGTGTTAGAGAATTACCCTTTTTTGACAGAGGGAAACCAAAGCAGCACCTAGCACTAGGGCTATGCTGGGGCCAAATGCACTCCAGGATGCCAGGGTAAGCTTTATGTCCCCCACTGGACCTGGTGGTCTGGTATTGCAGCCCCATGGAAGTGACAAGCCCAAGGTTTGCTCATAAAATATGTCACGCTGGGAACAATGCTGTTATCACGACTTACATTATTCAGAAGGCCCCATTAGATCTAAATAATCAACTCAACATGTCAAAGGAAGCAGGATGTGAGGGCAAACCTAAGTAAAAAAAAAAAGTCCAAGAGATAATTTCAGGAACGGTGAGTTTCCTGACTAGGAACAGCTTCCAGACTTCCATTGAGGGGTTGTTCTGTCACGGCTGCATAACTTACAAACTACCAGGCTAAAAGATAACACTGTAATGTAGGAAGCCAGGCTTTATCAGGCTTTCTGAGCTATGTATTATACATGCCTGCTACCAGCATTTCATGCTTTGGCTCGCAGCTTTTTCAAATAGGCAAAAATAGTCCAACCACAATGTTTTTCCCAGAAAAAGAAAGGCTCCTAGTTAAGATTGCTTGTCAATGGAAAGTGGCTTGAGTCCTATAAAGAAATATGAAAAATCACTTTACTATGCTGATCACTAAACAATGGACATTAAAAAAACCTAAACAAAAAACACCAAAAAAAACCCAAAAGCACACATCAAAAAAACCAACACATCAGTGAGAGATGATAATCCCTCCTTCCAACATGTACACAAGCACGATTACAAGGGATAGTTACAGTGCAGAAAGCCATTCTGGGATTTTAACCGTGGTTTACTCGAAGCTGCCACTCCAGCAGTGCAAGACTTCCCATCCAAGCATTAATTCCATTGTCACAAAGCCTGCACCAGGCTCCAGGACAGGACAGACACCGCTGTGCCATCGCTGAACAAAGACTGTGCCTGCTCTCAGAGCGTCTGCTATGTGAGCAAAAAAAAAAAGAAAAAAGAGAATAGAACCATATGGCAAGCACAGGGCAGGCCATGATCTTACCACAGATCTCATTAACCCCTTTTCCTCCCTTACCTTTAGGAACTGCTGTGACAAAAGTAAATATTAAGGAGAGGTCTGATGAAGGACATCAAGCATGGCCTCTGACACTGCTGTGGGGAATTTGTTTGCTACCAAAGAAGTCACAAGAGCAAGTGCAAGAAATGTTTGAAATTTGTTTGAAAATTTGCTCAGTGGACAACAGAAGCAAGCATTAATAGATCAGAAGTACAAATTAATATTTTAACTAACCTTACACAGAGGTTTTAACATTTACTAATATTTTGTCTGTTAATGTTTGGACAGCAACAAAATGAAGTACCAATCCTAAATGATGCTCCAAGTCTTTGGGCTCAAAGGAACCTCCAAAACAGGCAAAATAAGCAATATTCAGCTCAAATAGACAATGAATATGAGTGCATTTTTTTAAGGAACGGTTCAAAATGAAGAAACAGACAGGATGGTGTAAGAAAAGCAAGACTGAGAAAAATGAAATCACTTCACTGAACAGTTAATATAAAAGCAAGTGGATACTGGCAGAGAAAAAAATATGTAGCACTCACTCCTCATTACACGGAAATTTTTCTTGAGTATATTGCTAATATGGTTCCACTAAAAAAAAAAATTTTAAGAGCCTTATGATATTTTTGCAAGTCTGGGCAGCTGTACTGCAGAGCTCTTTCTCCATGGATTTTCGCTGCAGAAATAGCCCAACAGATGTAATTTTGGTATCACATCAATGCACACGAGGGAAAGCAGGATGACGTGTGATGTTCAGCTGCTATTTGCTTATCATTTGGCTTTATAGCTACATGTTTCTATTTAAATGAGGGAAGGAAATGCCCTATCTTATGGTTTTATTTTAGGATTGCTGAATTGGGATTACAGTCACACAAACCCACCTACAATGGAAAACACAAGTTTTGTGAAAACGATGTCACACCTGGTGAACATAACATTTTTCAGGTAAATTACACAAAATTAGAGAAGAACCTGAATTTTTGTTATGCCCTTCCTGTGTAGTGTAGGCTCATTTAAATCCCATGAATGTTATAAATCAACATACAAGAGTGAATGACAGCTATTTTTTTTAACCAGTTAAGTGAGGAAGCTAGAGAAGCTGACAATATCTGCATGGAAATTTTTTCTCCTCCTCCTGCCAGAAGATTTTGCTCCAACATAGAACTAGACAAAGTTTCTTTTTCTCACAAGTGAAAGATGTAAGAGCCTGCAAGCATCCCGGAGAGCCAGCATCCAAGCACCTGTCACAGGCAATGGTCCATGCCACAATAATTTTATTTTTAAAGTGAATATGGCTGTTAAATTCATCAGTAAGAGAGTAGATGCTGATGCTCAAATGTATTATGACAATTCAGATTCACATCTTTGTTGATATAGAGATTAGAGTGTTGTGGTTCTTCTTTGAGCATGCAAACTCAAAAAGCACTTCTGGCTTTTGTGAAGGGCTGGAAACATTAATTCATAAAAAACCAAAATGCTACAGGATACAGAAATGTTTTAGCACTTCTGAGAATTGACAAAATAGTGTCAAACCACATTACTTCAAATCCTGTGCCAAATTATCTACAAATTGAAGACGAATTATTGTCTGAAGTGGTCAGACTGCAGTACAATACTACACTTAAACGTGTTACTGATAGTGAGCAGAAAAGTAGCCTGAAGTAAGTTTGAAGAGCTGGCATAAAGATCACCATACTGATTCACAGTGTGATTTATTTATTTGTGTATTTATTCTAACTTCAGTACCCACATTCGATTAAAAGGAAGGCCCAGATGCTTGAAAGTGCAAAACCTCCACACTTCAAATGCATAAGGACGTGTGCAAGAAACAAGTGTTAAGATCTGGACAAGTAACATTTTCTGGTTTTTATTGTTTCTTTTTTTTCCATTACACATGATCCCAGCTATATTATTTCATACAGAAAGAGAATTTTGCTCTTCAAAATTATTCTGTGCTGGACTTACTGTTTAGTTTGGTGAGTTTACTTATTCAGTTCTGTGGTATGGGATTACTCTATAACTCCTAGATTTGACTGTAATCACTTATAAAGGAATAATGAAGATGTAAAGAGAGGGGCACAGCCAAGTATGGGTGGCAGCAAACCAGAGCAGCAGCAGCCCACTGAGTGTTCTAATGAGCACCACGTAACACAGACGTGCATTCCACAAGTAATGCACTCTGAAGATACACTGCTTTCAGAGACGCTGCGCATTTCAGAGGTCTACAGAGACACGACATGTTCCCCTCAGAGCACATTTTCTGTTAGATGTGTTTTTTCTGTCAAATCTCAGAAAACTGAGATTTCATTTTGGCATCAAATATTCTCTGCCTGGAGATATTGGATATTGAACCTGACACATTTGGCTGGCACAAATTCCTAGTGTTATTTTTTTCTTACAGAAACTTTGATGTAGGTAATTTCAAAGAATTATTCTGGAAGCAGAATCCTGGCTAGCAGACCAAGTTAAACCCCACTTCTTTTTAAGTTCAAATCTTTCCACTGGATCTGTACATTGCAAAAATTGTCCAAAAAGCAATGAAACAAGCCAAAAGCATCCAATCAAGGTTTATATAGCAGAGCCATAAATCCTACTTCACACCACAGTGCACAAAAACTTCGTTTCCCATCATACAGGCTTGAAGAGGGGATAGAAAAACACGCTTTTTCTCCTTTAAAATTCGTAAGGCTATGGCATTGTAATTATTTTCATCAACCTATATCCTATACATAAGGTATAGCATTAAGACAAAGTGTCTTTTTTCCATGAACTTCCAAGCTCTTATCTTCATTCAGAAACACTTGTGCATTTTTTATTTATCTTACCATTTAAAGAATGTTAGAAAAAGAAGACAGAGAGGCATATTTAAACTACTTACTTGGAAGAGAAGTTTATTTTTTAAAATGAAGAAAATACTTAGTACATGCTAAGATTTCCTCTGGAAATCACTGCGGAAATACAAACGATGCTGTGCTCCTGTAGCCCTTACATGTCCTTCATTCTGGGGAACGGGAGGCCAGGATTTCCTGAGGTTAAAATACAATATAGAAGATAATCACTCTTGAGTTTTTCCACCGAATCAAAATATTTCAGAAGTTGTTGTGGATTTTAGGGTGAGTTAAGAGCTAAGCTGCCATAAGAGGTCAAATAATAAAGGCAATTATAGAGAAGAATACAAGAGCAGTGTAAGCTACCCTAAGCAGGCAATAAGATGAAATATGAAATAATATACCATGTCAGCCTCTGAAAGGAACAAGCTGCAAGGCTTGTAAGTGAACAAAGGCAGCAGTCTCACAGCATTGCAGTGGCTGGAAAAAGCACTTTGAAATTCAGTTGCTTGCCCAGAAGGCTATTCCATGATTCAAGGTGATGTTTTTGAGAACAGCAGAGAAATACTTTGAAGAAATGGGAGGCCCTCTAAAGTGAAGGATGAGGGAGAAGGAATTTTTATTACATGGGACCCAGAAGGAGAGAGGACAACAGGCAAAAGGTGTAAACCTGGCAGCCTGAGCTCAAACAGTGTTCTCTGAAGCCTGAGAAACAGGTGCCAGATGCTGAGGCACCCAGACCACAGCCCTCAGACAAGCAGTGCCTCAGTGCTGCATGTTCCTGGAGATGGAACACGGCCAGTTCCCCCCAGGTGCTGTGCTCAGAGTCAGAGACAGGCAGCACTGGGCCACCAGGTTAATGTTCCCATGGCCTTGCTGTAAGGTAACGACCAGCTTTTCATCACCATTCACCCTCTGAGACCAAGAGCCCAGACCAACCACCCACTGCAACCTGCTGTTTTCACAACATCTAAAACTGCCAAGAATTACCATGCTGGCAATAAGAAGGACAAAAAGGAGAGGAGGGGGGACTTCTCATGCCACAGACAACACCAACTGGCACTGGACTAAGAACAAGCAGAGAATGAACACTTCTGGGGATTTGTTCATATTTGTTTTCATAATTTAACTTTCTAGCTTCAATCCTACTAGATTTTTTCCTGTGGGTCTTTTTTTTACTTGACTGTTGTCTTACTTCACGTCTTCACCTTTTTCTTGTAAACCATCTCCTCACTACTAAGTTTACACAGTCAAATACTTTCTCTCTGATGAGGTATTCCACACCAAATAATAGTTTCCACATGCGACCTCACCACTGCTTAATCCCTACCCTTTGCTTTCTGCCCATCCATCCTGAAAAATACTCAATTAGGCACAGTAATAACACCAATTCACTGGAGACCTGTTGGACACCCAAGGTGGCAGCAGCAGCAGCTATGTGTCCTGGGTTACTGCCAGATTAATACATTTGCATTTATACTCTTTATGGCCTTGATGAGCACTAAAGCAAAACCAGTGCTTGACCTCCCAGAGGACCACAACACGGGGGTTGTTTATTCAAGCACTTGGAACTGACAGAACACCACATGCATTGGAACAGTGCTGGGACATGAACTGTCCCAGTTTGTGTGTCAAAAGGTGACATTATTTTAGCTGCTGCCTCTCCAGGCTCAGTGCTTTAAAACTTAGTGCTCCCTCTGAGCCATTTTTTAACCTTCCTCTCTTACATTTTTCCATTATGTCCATCATCACAGTGTTCTTACCTCTGGAAAATATCTTGTAACCAATTTCTACTTTCACTTAAATCAGTGAAAAGCAGTGCACTGCGTAACTGTTCATACAAAAGCCAGCTCGTTGCTTCCACTGCTGTGTTGACTTTACTGTCCAGGAACAAAGCATTCATCTTTGTTGTGAGTGAAATAAACTTGAATTAAGTAAAAAGTATCCGTAACAGTGATGTTTTCGTCCATGATAGGGACCAAAATTGCATTTCAATTACAGATTATTCTCAAAAGTCAAATTAATACAAAAATGATATATACTGTCATTTCACTTGTACTAGAACTATGAAGAGTTTTGCCCAGTTCTTTCTCTTCTGAGCATTCTAAAAATGGTAACACTTGATAATTAACTAAGAACATTTCTTAATTCATTGTTTGCATTCCACTCATCAGTGCAATGTAATTCCAGAGTCTATCTACAAACACTGCTTATGATTCATGGTTCCTGAGGAAATTTCACAGAGACACAGGTCTGAAACCATAATTATGACATTATGACAACTTTATGAGTTGACATGTCAAACACAGTTCAGTATTTCCATGGGAAAAATGAAAAGGTCAGGAATTTCCCTCCAGAGTTGTGATTAAAACAAAAAATAACATAAAAACAATGTAAGGAAGAAAAGAACAGAGAAAGAACTTTAAAATTATAATTTTTGTACTAATTTTGAAAGTGTTCCTTAAAGAAATAAAATATGTTTTATGAAGAAATCATAACAGTTACATTCAATTTGACTACTTTAATAAATTACATTTATTTTATTAGGGAAATGTGAAAAAAAATCCATTTTAAGAAGTCTAATAACACAGTGGTATCAAAAAGAACGAGAACAATCAACTTCATTGTTGTGATATCAGCTAGAGACATCATTTCACACAAAAATATCCAGGAAAACCCAATAACAATAATGTCATCATCATCTCAACAAAGAAGATTTCTTTCCTTGCCTCTTTTCACAGAATACCTGATATTATAATACCTATGATCCCATTGGGAATGAATGTCTCACACTGTTGAAGATCATCTCTTTCTGAGGGTGTCAATCTCCAGATTGTTAGGAAATAATAAATAATTCATATCTGATAATAAATTCATATCTGTCCTCATTAAAAATTCTGTGACATTTCCTTTAATGAATGGATTGTTTATCCTGGTCCTTTCTTCAGCTTTCAATTTGAATAGCCCCACTGCACAAGAAAATCTTGTCAATGGAGGTGTGAAAGCAGCATGGACAAGTTTAACCTACTTGAGTGGGTGACAACAGTGACGAAGATGCAGGTTTAAGCACAGGCCAGCACGACAGATAAGCACTGAAAAATTCCAGTTAAAAGACCCTCAGGAAGAATTCTTTTAATAGAGGGCAAAACCTCTGGTAAGATATTTTCATCTTTACCACTGGATTCAGCCACTTGACTAAACAAAGTATACTTTCTGGTACAATGGCAGTTTTAGTTATTTAGTGGATACCCTACGAAGGGATGGTTTTGTGCCTCTCTCTTCTGAATAAATTTGTCCTCCACACGTATAATTAGCCATCTATCAATAATTTAAAAGAGTGAAACTCTCCTTGAATGTCTTCTGAACTATCGAGTGATTTTAGAGTCTATTTGAGTCTTGGTAAATTGGCTTGCCATGATTCTTCAGAGTAAATACAACTGAACAGATCTCAAAACAGACAGATCTTTTTAACTGGCATCAAAACACTTCTTTCTCTTTTGATATAGCCTACAGAAAATGCTTCCTAGAATAGTGGGCACTCAGTAAACATTTTCTGCTACCACACTATAATTGTTCACATAGCAACACATTAGCACTCTTGGGAGAATTCTGTTTCTTTTTATCTAAAGAACTTTCACAGCCTTCAACATTAGCTAGATTCTTTCATGTCTTTTCTCTATTTGTAGAGAACTAAATAAAACAGTTATTCAAGATGCACCATATCCCTCTAACCTATCTGCTCTTACCCCTTCAAGACATGAGAAAGTTTTAGAAAGTTACCTCTGGTATTTTTGTTCCCATTCTCTACGACCACTTCCTTTTTGAAGTTATTTATGTTTTTCCCCTTTGAAATTACTGAATTGCAGACAAAGCAAGCTCTTGACTTGACGTAGTTTAAGCGTAGCAGATCTTTGAAGCTTTTGAGCCTAATGTGAGCATTTGAAACACTGTTTTCTAGGGTATCTTTCATTTGGCCACCTGCCAATGGTATTCTGGTTTGCCTTGATGCTCTGGTGAGACAGGATCACTGTGTCCACAGCGTTACAGATACTGACCTCACACTTGCAAGTCAAGCAAACGGGCTGGCCTGAGAAAACTTCCCTGAGCACACTGTAACTTTTCACAGAGCTGATAAAAAGTTCAAAAGATCTTTTTCTATAACGTGTAATAATGCTTCAAGTTTTGAAAAATGGGTCAACGTACGCCAGGAAATCACATGAAAAAAAGACTTGGTAAACAATTGCACCATGTAAAGATGCCAAACTGAGGCTTGAATTTCAACTACACCTTCCTGTTTCAAACAGGTTCATAATTGGGTAATTTTATAAGTTTAATAATTTTTATTATAACTTATTTAATCAAATTATATTAGGGAAAAAAGTCTTTGTTCAAGTGAAACATTGCCACTGAAGAATTATGACCATTCCAGGAAAGACCACTCCACAGCATCTTGACTGAACCAGGAAATCAAGGAATACAAACACAAGGCAGCAGACTTTTGATTTGTGACATTTCATAAGTCAAAAAAAAATCTTTTTTTAAAACCAACAAGACTGTCATGGTTTTTTAGATGGATATTTTTCCTCTTTTCCTTTTTGGTAATTTTTCACAGAACAATATCCAAAGAAATTTTTTAAAATACATTTTTGCTTTAAGAATAACATGCAGTTTGGAATGAGTTTCTCATTTGGTGTTTGGTTTTTTGTTGGGGTTTTTTTAATCCGCCAAGAGCTTAGCAAAAAAGCCTGGTCTTTGAAGCAGGCTGAAATTTTAATTGTTACTAGGGATAGCCAAGCAAATAGGAAAGAAAATCAATCAGAGTATCAATTTTGCACATGCTGAAGATCATGAAAGCTTTGCTAATAACATCAGTAAAGGCAAAATGTCCCAATTTATTGTGTATGTCACAATGCTCACAATTGTCTGTGTATGACTAGAAATGGGAAAAGTGTGGGTTTCACATATTGCACCCATCATTAAACCTTTCACTGTGCACACTTAACAACACAAAACAACTTAAACATGAGATCAGGTATAATGATGTGTTAATTTGTATCTGCACATTATATTCAGATGATCTGGGACTCATTTGTTTTTCAAAGAGAAGAATTGACAAAATCTCACAGCCACTGGTGCTGTGCTTCTTTTCAGATTTTCATAGCACTGCTTTATGAAAAGGTAATTGCAGCATGAATAGGAAGGGCTGGAAAGTTTACCAGGTATCTGCTTTAATGTAGACTCCTACCTAAGATAAGGACTAGAGTAAGTCTTTCCAGTCTTTTAACTTTACTTTCTCTTACTGAGTATTCCAGGAGCTTTAAAGATCAGCTCAGCAATTACCCCACAGATTGGTGCACTGTCACTTCCACATTGATAATCTTCTGCTTCAGACCCTAAGGAACAGATTCTCTACAGCCAGTAGTTGAGAGATTTGATTTTCCCTTTCTATGAGGACCTTTTGGAAGACTTCTGATACAAAATGTGCACAGACACATGAATGTGGACACACAATCAGATGATTTTAATTTATAGTAAGTTATTTTATATTATTATTAATGGCTTATGAAGACACCTATAGCCCACCCTTGAGTCTTGCTTTCATAGTACTTAATAGTTTAAGCAATATATCAAACTCTGGATCCCTTGATGTCACCGGAAAAGCTTCAATTGACTTTATTGCATGCAGAACTGAATCCCATATAGGTTTTCATGCTATTTAATTTTGACTGCTTTTCTGGAAGATGCATTTGTCATTGTAAACCAGTTAATGGGAAAGCTGGAAGAAGCAACTCTTGACATACATTTCTTGAAATGTACTTATGCACGTCTGATAAACTGTTTAAAAAATTAAACAAGGGCTACCCAATGTGCCAAGTAAACACAAAGAGAAATGATTCTGCATTAATTTCAATGAATTTTTAAACAACAAAGTAACAAGGGTAACCAAAGGGAAAGTAACAAAAAAGCAGGATGTCTGAATTTAAATGGACCTATCTCTAAACTAAAGCAATCACAGGGAAGAGTTTGACCCACACTCCTGTTGACTCCGCACATGGAAATCTCAACAAATAAATCAGTGTTTTTCTGTAAAAGTATTAATGATGAAATTATCACAATATTTTGTTTGCTTGCTTCCATTCCCAGACACTAGGTTAGACCCTGTACACGTACTATCTCTCGTAATCCCATGCCCTTTTGCTCAGAGGTTTCCATTTAGACAATAACTGCAATGACAGATCCCAGTTCATAAGGGACTGCAGCAATCATCTCGCCATCTGCTGAACCACTGATGTCATCATTTGTGTATTCCTTTTGTGTATCTGAATGTAAATGTGATTTCTATCTCTGTTCAAAGCTTTGAAAGGGACATTTAATGACAGAGCTATAAATAGCAGAGGAGGATCCCTATCTGTGTTTTCTCCCTGGCCTTTTTAATGTACATTTCCTTTTACAGCTGCAGCTGTTTCCATTTTCCTGAGATTCTGCTGAAGAATCTCCTACAGAAAGGGTTTCTGCTCTAAACCACAATGTTATAAACAGATTGCTGACTAATGTGCCATGTTCTTGTTGTCCATTACAACTACAGCTTCCTTCTAGGCAGTACAATCTTGATACACCCTATAATGAAGCCTTGAAGGCTGGAGAAAACAGTCGACAGAATCTGTAGCAAAGCCACATTTTTTAGTCTTCTCTGTTTCCTGTATTTCACCCTTGCTGTATTTTGAGAGCCTGCTTTCAAAAGACAATTGCAATGACTAAAAAAAAAGGATTAAAAGGATAGAAATAACAGCAAAAAGAAAGGAGGAAGAGAAAAAGAAAGGGAAAAATGTTTTAAATGAATCTTTGTGTAAAAAAATATACATGCGATTCACAGCTTTCTAGGATGTAATGAGTCTAAATTATAACTGAAAGCTTGCAGAGGTTTCAACCTCCATTTTTTATACCAGCAATAGGGTAAGGTCTATCTAGCTCAATGTTCATATATTTAATACAAATAATCTGGGAAGTGCTCCCAGATGACAAGCACTGTCAATGAGTAAATTTTAATTTGTTCAACTGTGGATGATCACTTGGCCTTTGCAACATGCAGCTCTCTTCCTAACTCTGGTTAGTAGCATGATGCTCAGTGTCCTTCCTCACATCAATCTATTTCTTGCTGGAGAAAAAAAAAGAAAAACCAACATGAGATCTGTAATTTATATTTAAAGCTGCCTAAAGTAAATTTTGATGCCAAGTGAATAAGGAACTCATAGAGACACCATATTCTGTGCCAGCAAGTCTGTATGGAGTGGACGAGTATGAGCAGAAGACAAGGCCACTAAGTCATTAGAGAGGACACTAAGGAACCCTTTTTTTCTTGTTTAGATCATCCTCATCCTTTTGGTTCCTAGGAAAAAGAAAATGAAGAATGGGTTGGACTACACTAGACAGTACCTCCAGTTTCTGTGGTGTCTGGCCAACTCAGATACCAAATGATTCCCTACCACAGGTTGCCACAAGCTGTGCAAGACCTACTGCCCCGGGGTTCCAGAGGATGAGCTGCAGCTCTGGCACAGCAAACACTCTCTGCAACTTCGAGGAGGGAGTCAGAGGTATACATGGGCACTAAATCTTTGTCTAGTCTTCAGATCAAATAACTGAGCGGTCCAGATTGACCTCATATTTTGATTCCACTGGGATTACAAGAGCAGCACTCGAATGCTATCCAAAGGTGCAATTTTCCTGGGACAAACCTTAGGAAGCACAAATCTAATAACAGCTCTGTTTATATTTAAACAAAGCATTTTTGGAGCCTTTTATTGATTCTTCATACAGGACACATTTCACCTTCTGATGATTCAGCTGTTTTTAACTACAAGTTTCTGAAATTGCCCACATCATACGGACTTACATTTTAGTAATCCACTGAATATAGAAAATGTATTGTTAAAATAAATCTATTGTATCTACAGAGCTACTGCAGTGGTATTTTGAGAACAACATGTCACTAGCCACCTATGGCTGGTTGTTTCAAAAGCACATTTCCGTATCATTAGTTTTCAGGGCTACTGGTAAAATATATCACAAAACTCATGATACATTCATCTGTGTTCATTCCACTTCACACTAATAGTAAATTTAAAGAATTGTGTTGGACATTCCAGACAAGAAAGCCCCATTGCAACTATTTCAATTTCAGACAGTCAAGTCACCAGACTATGCAACTCAGCAGAATGTTATGTAGCACAACCAGTGCTATTTCAAATGCTATTGTTTCTCAATTCCATCACCTTTTCTCACACTGAAATATTCAGTGAATAGCTCAATCAGCTGCAGTCAGCTCATCTAAATGCCATGGAAATGCAGCAAGAATGGAAGTAGCATTTTAGCCCTGGAAATGAATGGAATGGAGAAAAAACAAAAGTCCATTCCTGGACTATAAATACTGGCATGTCAAATGTCAGTATCTGGAGAACTGAAACAAACGAAATGATGTGAAGGAATGAAATAGCATCTGGCCAAAATCAGCAGCTTTAGAAATGGAGTTTTTAAGCACAAATAATAAAACTGAAAACCAACAATTATAGCTATGCCCACACTGCCTAAGGGCACTCAGAAGACCCCTGCACCAAGCAGTGTAGGTGGGTTTCACTCGGGCTCCTCAGGGCCAGTCCTTCCTGATCCTCCCCCACAGATGGAGAAGGCTACTCCTCGCCCCATAGTGTCTTTAAGAAGTAATTACTTGTGGGTTTATCTAGGTCAACGGGCCCACAATCATGCAGAGGTAGTGTCACAGCCTCTCAGGCTGATTTTAATACTTTTGCACACTGTGGAAGTGTGTGGCATACCCTGGATGTGTTGTGAGAGTAGGTAGATGCATGGGATGCTGCAAGACATGACAAGGTAATGCTGGAAGACTGCTCAGGGGTAACAGCAGCAAGCAGCTCTGTGGCAGTAACATCTGTATCACCACGAGGTGAGTCTTGGGGTGAACTGGCACCCAAAATTGCACCCAAGCTTTGTTTCAGAGAGAACTGAATGACAGCATTAAAAACGAGCAAACAAACCAGGGAGCAAACTGACTTGCAAACCAGGAATTGGGGGTTGGGAGCAGGCTGGGAAGGCCAAGTTCCTTGGCTTTCTTCCTGTGCCCTATATTCATTTTGACAGAGTTAAAACAGAATTAAGCTGTAAAAACATTAAGCATCAAACATAATCATTCTAAAGCTATTTGAAGGAGTGAGGACATCCACAGTTATGTATTTCTTGGGTCTTGCATTTGAAGCAAAATCATATGAAGAATTTGTTTTGGCACTGAAGTCAGATTTCCAGAATAAAAGCTTAAAACCTAAAGATTTGTGGAACAGACCCTATGCTCTTGTTTTATTTTATTATTGTACTACACACTACACACCAATATCCAAGAAATATCAATCACACCAATATCTGGGGACAAGTGTTACACTGCTGCAGAGCACCATTAGAAATGCTTTTCATCAGTAGTTTCAGAACATCAGTAAGCTGAAAACATAAAAATGCCTTTCAAGCTTATTGATAATTATCAAGATTTGACTTCAAATTTGGTCCAGTTTAAGTCTACTCAGGAGAACAAAGCCTCCAGCTAGTTTTCCTTCTAGCCACTTTCCTCCTTACCATGCTCAGCCTACAGAAAGACCTCCACACTGGAACTCATAAACTCAGACAGGAATATTTTCTGGCTGTTATTTGGTCACTCTTTAACCATTCATCTCTGTCTGGGGAAAAAGTCCTGAGAATAATTAAGTATCATGATAATAATAATCAAAGAAAAACATAGTGAAAATTTATAAGCATCTGAGCAATGTCAGCACTGTCATATAAGCTCCTTTGGAAGATAACTCCGACTCCAGAGTGGTATTAAGGAAAGCAGATGAAGACTGACTGATATAAATAGATCAAAGATAGGGTTTATCTTAGTCTCTACAACCTGTCTTTCTTGTCAAATCCTTTGCTAAAAAATACATTTTCAAAGGTATATAGTCAAACTAAAAGAAAATATTTTTTCTTGAAATCATGGATTCTGAAGTAAGCTAAAGGGAGTCTGTTTGGTTAGACCTTAATTTCTTCATTTAACATACTTTTCCTTAATACACAACATGATCTTGTGTTTGTTCAAGGTGGTGGAGCTGTAGTTCCCAAGAAGCAGTGAAAAGGCTTATTTTTGAAAAAATGTTGCTGCCTTCACATACACACCTGAAGAAACACACAAAAGTGCGTATTTGTGCAGAGAATATTTCAAATATGTGCTGACTGAGTATAAAGCAAACTTCTGAAATTCCTCCTGCTGCTTCCCAAAGCCCCACTTCATCTCTGTACGAGCTGTGATTTTTCAGAATATTTTTGTGCACGAGACAGCTTTTCAAAGACCCCGTAACTCTCGTAGCTTGTCTTACAAACATAAATCAAACCGTTTTGGCCAACTCTTTCTGTAACAGAACTGCACCTTTAAATACCACTAATGCCAGATGGTCTCAGCATATAAAGCAGCATGAGACAACATATTAATGCTACTCAAACAAGCAACTTGTGCTAGCAGCAGACCAATGAAATCAGTCTCAGGCTGCTAATCCTATCTGTCTCCATGGCAACATCTATTTCAGACAATTCTTCAATTTTCAAGTCGGATGAGCTTCCTGGCCCCTAAACTTCTCTATTCAGGAGGTGTTCCATTGTCAGGTACTTTTTCATCTTGTATTGGCTACTGTTATAATACAGATTTTATTTTTATCAGCTGCTTCATGGAGTATCAAGGAACATGCTCCTTTGTTTCTGTTTATTTATAGGCTTTTCCACTAAAGATCTGTACTAAAAGATTTTCACTGAAGGTTAGCACTATTTATTTAGACTATGGATTTGTTCCCCTAACTGCAACACGTGGAAACCTTGCAAATATTGATGTCTCTGTTGTGACTCTCCCTATCATCTCCGGAAGAAAAGGAATTGGTTCCTTCATTATACTTATCTGCTCTCAAGGCAGATTTTTAAACAAAACAAAAAACTGTGTATCCGCAGCAGGCAAACAGGGAGAGAGACTCCTGACGACTCCTCACCATATGTCCATTAGCATAACTGAGTCAACACAAATATTTGGGCTACCTGCTACCAGGAAAAATCTGACAGAAAGCAGGTAGGAACTGCCTCTTCAAGGCAGATCAAATGCTGAACCACATGCTATCTCTCAAGTACCTGTACACCAGGTCCATGGCACAGCCACACCTAAGCCTAGCATGGAAGCAGAGAACCTAGGCGTGGAGAGGAGAACCTGAGGCACAGGGAGAGCGTGTTCTCACCCAAAACCACAAAACATTCCCAGCAGAGCCAGGAAAGCAGCCAGACATCCTCTGCCACAAAATCGCTTTTCCTCTCTGTGAAGCAACTTCTTATATGGCAATGTTTAAAATTTAAACATGTGAAAGCCCAGCTCCCAACCCCACAGCTTTTTTTTTCTCTCTATCCCTCTATGTACTGATGTCACCAAAGAGAAGGAAGACATTTCACCCAGAAGGTATAAACTTGGGCCACTCATTTCTTAAGTGCAGGCTATTACAGAATCAAAGTCACATTTAGCTTTCTTCTTTTAGGGTACACATGCAAGTTGGCTTAAACAATTAGGATTTATTATTATTAGGATTTATAAGCCTCCTGCTTAAATTCAGATGCACAGCTCCCACTGACTTCAGTTTGATTTGTGGATGCTCAGCAGCTGGGTGGGAGGAAAAATTTAAGCATGGTCCAGTTTTACCAGGTGAAGATCTGACATGGAGAGTCAGCTTACCATAATCATAAGGCTTCCTTCTAAGTACCATTTTTCAGGTGTGTAAAAAGTGTCTATTTGTGTCTTAGACTCACCCCAATTTTGCTTATAGTTCTAGAATTGTGCTTTTGTGCAATAAGCCAAATGCTGCCAAAACTGCAAAATATTCAGTTTAGCACAGGAAAAAAGGTTCATTTTGAATGATCCATGTGCACCACTCATAACACTGAAGGACAACAATGTGTAACTGAAGGACAGTCATGCTGGGGGCTCCTTTTACTTTTGAGGGACACAAAAATAAAAGGACATTCAGATGAATGTTTTGCAGCCAGAAATGTCAGGGAACCAGCATGTGGTAATTCACACACATGTTACCCAGTTATCTCTAATGTGATGGTACAGGAAACACAACTATACAGAAAGTTTTAATGTCTCACTTTGAAATGTCTCACTGTCCCGTCCCTTTCTTTGTATCTTTCAACCTTTAGTTGTGTTTCTCATACCAAAGTACTGCATGATTTCTCTTTTGTTAGGAGGAATAGTATGACAAACGTCAGGGCCATACTTTCTAGACACCTACCAGATCATTAGACTAGCAAGGATGTCTTTGCCAAGAGAACAGCTCAATAAACCTTGGCCAGTCTGACGTCTCCCCTGATCAAACAACTCTTCATTTGGCTTTAAGGCAAATCCATACCTAAGCATGAGTACTCAAAATGGCATTCGGGTTGTTCTTGCTTTGGGCAGGCTCTGCAGCCAGAGGAGTGTCTTCCTTTGATCACAGATCAGGCAGCTCTCACTCCACGGCCATGAGCAGCTCCATGCAAAGAATGGCTGTCTCCATGGGACTTCATTTGCAAGCAAACAAGGATGTGAGGTTTTGCTCATAATTCAGTATGAACAACTACAAGGAAGCAGCTACTGGCTTATGCAGTTATAAATGTCTCGCTTTGGAAATTAATTAAAAACAAATGTTTACTGCCTTTGAACTGCCAGCCACGGGTTTATGATTCAAGATTCTCTCTTATCTGGCCATTGCAGGTACACAGACACTTCTCTAACATATGGCTTTGTATTGGCCCAAAACTCACAGCCCTTTGACAATACCTGCTAATGTGGCCAATGTCAATTCAGCTAGCACAACACTGGGACCCTGCAAGAAACGTCCATTTCAAAGGGAAGGGCACTGTGGACCAAGACCTCACTTTTAGCCTAGTGTCCTTGTCCCCAGCTGTACCCCTGAAAGCAGCAAGCGAGGCAGCACTTCATTGCTAGGGGCAGCTGTTGCACCTCGGCACATGCAGTCATTTCTTCACAGTACGGCAGCACTTCTGTTCCAAAATCCAAAACCCCAGCCTGTCAAGCTGGGACTAGCTCAGTTTCAGCACTGTTGTTCTGCAGAGCTCCTAACCCACTCCCAACACACCACCAGCTTTCACCCTTATCCTGAGATGATACAGGCTGATGTAGGGCAGACAAAAGAGCTCCATTTCCTGTCACACAGCAAATCAAACCCACCTACTCTGCCACCGTTTTGCTGATAAGGATTTTTTTTTCCAGCCTTTTTACTGCATAGACCCTTGATGTCTTCATTTAGCCCCAGCATACCAGAAAATAACCATATAACATCCCATTCCCACTGAATTCATTGAAGCCTGGCTTTTGATGTGCACCTTACTCCAAAATGAAGTTTACACCCTTTACCCCACTCCTCCTAACTCTAGCAATCATTTCAATTATCTTACCCAGAAGCCTTAAAGTACATACTGCAGTTTTCACTTTTTTTTTGATTCCACAAAATTTTAAGATAATTCAGTTACAAGTCTTCTTCACGGTTTAATTCCCAATTCAATTGGAGGGAAAAAAACCCCAAGAAAACAAAACTGCAAGACTCTATGGTAATACATGCATGAGACTTTAGTTTAAAAAGAAAATGGAGACCACAAAAATACGTGACATGATGTTTAGGGGTTTTTTTTCCTTAGGAGGAACATGAATTAAAATAGGTATGAGGACTTAAAAAAATTAATTATTCTGCTGAAAAAAGCTCAGACAGGGTTCATAAACTGCATGTTTTGCAAAGACAGCACATAAAGCACAACGAGGTACATTAGATGATGACACATGAAGGCTGGCATTCACCAGATCTTAACCATAAGCTCTTGCACACGTTCCTAAGTCAGAAGCCTACCCAATGTTAGCTCCTTACAGTCAGTAGAGAAAATAGATGTTTTCACAGGGCGCTGCAGCCTAGCCAAGAAGTGTTCCTGCTGACCAGGAAAAGGGAGATTACAGCGTGAATATGCATGCCCAGTATGTAAGCTTCTAAATCACATGCCACCTTTGAAAACAAAAATTAGGTGTAATGAACACAGAACTAATTCCAAACAAGTTTTAATACTAAATTATCAGCTGAGTCTAGCAGCAACTCCACTGTTACAACCAAAAATTTGTGTTTATTCTGAAATTGGAAGACCTCTCTTGTGTTTTTCACTCTCGATGTAATTTAAAGGCTTGAGATATTGATTACTAAATTACAGAATAATAAACAGTTTCTCCTGAAAAAAAATTTAAAATATTTTAATAATGAGGTCACTTTTGATAAATGACACAACTACAACTTACTGGCTTTAACAGAACATGTCACAAAATCTTGGGAAATACCCATGCTTTTTAGACTTCTCACTAATTCTCTGGAGTTCACATTAATGTCACCCTAATAAAACATCACTTCAAGCCAAGATAACAACAAAACAGGCCTCCCTTCTGTTTATTTTGGGAACTGTTAAGGCATTCTGAAGGTGTGGGAGGTGATGACAACTCTTCTCTTTGAAAGAAATTAAAGTAATCAACTCTTTCAAAAGGAGTGGGATTGTCAAAAGCAGTCTGGGTCAGATCAACAAACTCCGAATATTCTGCATACTCAGATTCATTTTAAGCCTGGAAAGTAAAACAACTGCCTTCTGTAGTCATGTTTATTCTTAATGATTGCAGACCTTTTTACCCGAGCTTGTTTACCATTTGTGTTATTCCAGTAACTAAAAGCTAAACCGCTGAGATGCAGTAGCTGGGATCCACAGTGTTTGCGCAGGTTGCACACAGCCTCAATTAACCCATTTTCAAATGTTCTAACAAAAACGGAAGTCTTTCAATACCTCAGTCAGTGAAGCGATTTGGAGTGAGAGCATTGCATCTCTCGAGAACACTGCAGACTGCCTAGCACAGCTGCCTAACCACACTTACTGGGAATTTCCATTGACTTCAATGGGAACGTGAATGGCATCAACAACGAGCTGCGAATGGGTCTGTAAACGTGTCTGCCTCTCCTTCATTTGCACCAGTTCTGCGAGACATTTTTTCGCTTTGTATTCTACACCTCTGTTTTTAGCTGAACATGAAAACTGAGATAGATGGAATCAGAACTATTAAGAAAATATTGTTTAAGAAAGATAAAATTAAGGAAGAAAAATCTAAAAACCTAAAAAATTCGCTCAGCACGTACATGCAGCCACCTCCCGCTGCTCTACAGCCCTCCCAAGACCTGCACAACCTACACAGTCTGTGAAGGACACCGAACATCCCACTCTGAACGCAGGCAGCATTAAAATCTTCCTGCCAGAGACTACCCCAGGCCAAATCCTGGCTGGGTGACTTCTGGGGGATACCCTAACTGGCACAAAAACCCGTAAGGGATTTTGCTGGAAAGTTAATTACAGCTTCTCAGCCTTCTGTAGAATGCAGGAGGTACAGCCCGCCCCAGATCTGCACTCCCAGCAGGCAGGCGAGTCAGTAGCATATCCCTGACAGTGTTTGATGAGAAAGCCAGAACATCCTCACAAGCTCTGAAAGAAAATCTGTTCCCTGATGCACAGAGCAAAGAAAAATTCCAGATGCAGAAGGCTACACGAGTAGTAAGTTCAGCCATGTTTTACTCTGCATTTTCTATCCATCCCTATAGAGACAGCAGCAGCTGCCCCGCTCCCGCTCGTCTGGTGCTGCAGGTGCTCTTGTTACCCTGCTGCCCAGACAGCAGCTCACCTTTAAAGAGGATTGCAAACCTAAGCCAGGAGAGCAGCTAAACCACAGCTGACAGAAAGAGTGAAAGCATAGCGCGGTCAGCACAGCATCTCCTGTGCTCCCGATACAAAGTGTTCTGCTGACATTGACCTATTTATGCCCCTACCTTTATGCAGTGCAGCTGGGTGAGTATGAACTCGGTGCACGCACATTTACCAGCAACCAGCCCTGTACCCCTCAACATCTCCCTTCAAAAAGGGAGCACTACGTGAGTGGCCCTCGATAAAAGCTGGTGTTTGCTTAAACCTCAAGCACACAAAAATTGGGCTTGCTCTCTAATATCTAGATTTAGTAACAAGCTCTTGCCACGTGCAATTTGTATTGAACATCAACAGGTCCAATCAAAGAGCTCATAAGCTTTTTATGTGCAGATTTGGAGTGTAAGGAAAAGAAGCTTTAGAAAATCAAGTGCAATTAACTGTAGATAATGAAGTTAGAAGAGCTGTATCTGATGACATCACCACAACCAAGAGACGAGCTGTGTGCTTTCTGACATCACCAGGGATACACTGCCCTGCCACCATCCCCAGCGCTGCACTGCCCCTGCCACCATCCCCAGCGCTGCACTGCCCCATCTGAAGCAGGGCAGCCCACGAGACCCACAGGTGACATCCAGGGGTCTCCTCACTCAGGCTGCCATGCTACAGTGGCACAGCTGATTCCTGCCCATGCTGGGCTGAAACCTCGGCAGCCTCCTACACGTTTGCTCGTTTTTCCTCCTGCTCTCTCTTTTGAAAAAGAGCAGCACTTGCTTGTGGTTCTCTTAAATGGCTGCAGAGTCATTTAGATTACAATAAATCAAGAAATATTTTAAAACGGGTTTTGTGCAACAGTGATGAAGACATTATGAGAAAGAATTTTTCTCCCTGTAAATTCATCAGCTTTATTTATTGCTACTTCTTACCACTGAAAGTACCAGCTCACATGGCTGGTGCCACAGCTGAATACAGGAGCACTTCACTGACAGAATAAAAACCTGTCCATATTAGCAGACAGATCTTGGATTTCTCCATTCATCAATATGGAGCCATGATTTTCACTTCTCTCTTAGTCACCCTCTAATTATTTTTTTGCAGGAGGAAATGGTTCTAGCACTGCATGGCTGGGGTGTGAGAAAGCGAGAGCCTCACATCTGGGGGCTTTGGGGGGCTAGTACAGGAGCTACAGTTTGGGAAGCCTGGAAGCTTATTTAGGCTCAGTGCCAGCAGTGACCAACCCAACTCATTTCCTCACCCTCGGCAAGTGAAGTCTTTGATAAAGTGATGAGTCCAAGGATTGTTTTGGCTGAGTTGCACCTCATAAAATTGACTGAAGTCACACCCACAGGGCCCTGCAAATGTTCCAAGTCTCAACTGCATTGCTCAATTCACACACGGTGTGTTCCTGCCTCACCGGTCCATGATGCTTTGTTGTTTGAAACTGCAAAATCCAAGGTATGTCGTTTTCTAGAAAACCAGTTGTCTCACTCAACTGCAAATTAAACATTTCCTTCTATTTGAAGTATTTTTAAAGACGCTTGTGGGGAAAAGGATGAACAATAAAATCATTAACATTCTGTTCAACAGAACATCAGACGTCCAAAGCAAGAACCTATTTCCTCTCTCAGGAGTGGTCGATACTCTCCTGCACCTGAACTAAGACAAAGTATTGCCCAGTTTGTCCCAGAAAAAAAATAAATCTGTGATTTACCATCAAGTGTCCTGTTTTCCCTTGGTCCACCATCAACTTCCCACAACCTCTTTCTCCTCATTTTATCTGACCTTGCCGTCCACCACCTTCTGTCAACTTTGCCAATCTTTGGTGAGCACAGGGACAAAACTGTATTTTCTGATGTAATCAAAGCTACTCCAAAACATTTTGATTGCTTCCAGTCTACGTTCATACAACACCTTCTACACATAACCACTGACACCGTCTCACTCAAGTCTTCCTCCGCTTTAACTGCTTTGTCCTCAGCGACTCAAAGTGAGGTTTTCTGCCTTGGTATAAAACTTGATAAAGTTCAAATGTCTTCATCTCCAGGTTGTGCTTTTCCTTATTTAAGGGCTTCTTTTCCATCAGTGACTGCAGGCTCTAATCTCCCATATAAGTGCAGTATCAGCCTAAAGAAATTGTTGCCACAAAAAAACCCAAACGAACCTTTTTAAAAAACCCAAAAAACCAAAAAAAACCACAAAATGCACAAAAATACAAATGTTAGCCCAAGCCCCGTTTGGCATGAAGCACAGTTGAAGCGCAGGTAGTGTGGTGGTCAACCTTGCAGGGAAGGCAGGACATTCTCTAAGTGTTTAATGCAGCATCAGAAACTTTAGGCAGTCTCACAGTTCTGGCATTTATCATGGCCCCAGGAAGAGCTCAGTGAAGGCTCAGCTCGCAGCATCCAAGTGACTAATATTGGTCTCCAAGATTTGCAAAGACACTTTGTATGATTATGCAAGAAACCGGACTGGCTCATATGAAGTCATTCTGACTTCCAATGCAGTATCAGGACTTTAAGAAAATCCTCCTATAATGAATATTTACCCCAGGAAAAACGAGGCCTTTACGATTTGTTCCAGCTTCTTCACCCACTGAGGATTTTTTCCAGTTGCCTTGGAGGTCTAAAGCACATTTCTGAAGTTTTCCTATTTCTCTCAAGCATTTTTTTTCAAACATTGCACATATATTACAAATTAATTTTCAAAAATAGCTGACACTTTAAAATTGAAGTTGATTTATATGCTTGTGTACAATGAAATGCATTCACACAAGGCTACACAGCCATGCCATACGTGTGATTAGGCAATGGTTGCATGTACATGCAGTATTTGATATACTCAGTACAAAGCCTCTTTACTCAGTACAAAGAGTCTTTACTGATGCTCTGCTGACACTTTCCTGATCTGTTTTGTCATCGACTTGCTCACTAAGTGAACACACATTTTTTTTGTTTCACAGCTGTTCACTAGATGAGTCAGATATCATCCCTGTGTACTCACCAGCCTTCTAGAAGCATGAGCTCTCTACAGACTGTAAATCTATGAACCGCAGCATGTATTTAGTTCATACTTCCCTATATTTAAAAAATAAACCCTGTGACACACAGGTTATCTTGCAGGAATAGATTATGTTCAGAACTTACAACTTTTTGGCTCTCTGGGAAAAACGAAAAGTAACTATATGTATATATATGTGTGTGTCTGTCATTCTATCTTTTTTTTTTAACAATAATAGATGAAGATAAATAAGATTCTGATCCTGCAAACTTTACCACACAAAATATCCTTATTCTGGTTGTTGGCCTGGGAATCAAGCATGGATACTCAGAGTAAGAAGGGTTCTCCCTTCAGGTATGAGCAGAATCAGTCTCACATTTCCTGCCAAGGCTGGTACAAGGCTCCACTTCTTTTACTGCACAGCTTAAAAAAACTCCCATAGAAAAATAAACAGTGCTACCTTTTATTACACAGCAGAAGAAAGGGCACATTTTTTAGAAGAAAACACCTCTAATGCAACCATTGGCACGATATATAGTTTTTAAGAAAACACCTCTAATGCAACCATTGGCACAATACGTGGGTGCTTAGGCTCTGTAACAAAGAAGCAGGGGTGGTATCAATGCTTTTACAGTTCTTTCTAAGGAGTGCAAGGATAACTATGAATGAGGTCTGTCTTGCTGCCCTTCCCAAAAAGATCCCGAGTTTCTCCCATGTGCCACTGCAGAGAGTAGTAGCTCTCCACGTTTTGAGAAACGTTCAGAACCTCACAGAATGGAAGTGAGGATCAAAATAAAACAATGAATTTGCTCTGGTTCAAACCCCGGTTAATCCCCTTCAAAAACCAGCATTTTCAGCATCCACCACTAAAGATTGCCAGGACTCATCACATTCCCTGACACGTGATTTGGACATTGCAACATGTGTCATTTTTGTCTATAGGGCTCCCTTAGTAAGGGGCCGCGCACATTCCAGGAAATGTTTGACACTGTCTTTAGCTTGTATGTGGATGCAATCCATAGGAATTTTTCTTTTTTGCCATTTGTTATTCATATACCGCTGGATTCCCTCTTGCTTGGGCTCAGTGACAAACCCAGTCTCACATCACTGACACCAAGAGAAGTGTGTCTCCAGGAAGAGGCACAGCCCCATCTCAGACTGCACAGTGTGCTCTTTTTGTCCCTTTCAGCTGGCTTGACACAACAGCCACATAAATGAGATGTAGCGAGTATCCCCTGGCAGCAACGCAAAATCCCAGTAATAGCTGCTAACATTCTGGTGTGCAAATTACACAGCAGCAACAGATTCACTCTTAGCTTCAGGATCCTCACCTCCTCTTATCAAGATGGCAACACACCACAAAGAAATTTTTCAAATTTCACTGCAATCCCTACATTTTTCATTCCAAGACAATGCTTCGCTACCCTGCCTTCCTCTTACATCCTCCTCATGTCCAATATCCTATAACGTCCAAGTTCCATCTGTAGCCCTAACATCAAGTCTCTTGAGGATACAAAGCAAGGTTATTTTCAAGTCATAAACCAGAATATTAAGCACTAATTGTATTGGCCAAATCTCCGGGGAGCCACAGAAACCACACCTCCACCTAAAAGTCACAGACTTCCAGACCTGTGCTGTAACCCAGTGAGGGAAATGTGAGGACATGACTGCAGGAGGCTTACGGCTGGGCCGAAGGTACCCGGCAGCTTTCACGGATAAGTCCCTTCGCATACAGACATTAGCGACACTATCGATTCTAAAATCGGAAACAATGAAACAGACAGAGCCGTAGGTGTAAAACAAGCGCACGGCTTCAATCACATTCCCTTTGATGAAAAATGTCCCAAACTCTTAAGTACGGGCAACCACGTATCCCGAGGCACCCGTGCCGGCGCCCGCAGCGTGCGGCGGTGGGTGACACGTTCCCGGGGACACGGGGACACGCCGCTGCCCCGGCCACGGTGGGTGACACGTTCCCGGGGACACGGGGACGCGCCGCTGCCCCGGCCACGCTCCTGCCTCACGCCGTTCCCCGGGCGCTGCGCTCCGTGCGGGGAAGGGCGGCCAGCGCCTGCCCTGCCTGCGAACCCGCGCCGGGCGCCCGCTCCTGGCATTTTATGGGGAATTCTGGCGTTTCTTGCCGCAACGGGCGCTCAGCCCAACGGCGGCGGCACAAAGCCGCTCCGCGCCGGCTGCGGACGATCGCTGCCAGCCGGTGCCGGTGCCGGTGCCG
>VWZW01006009.1:458795-529588 GCA_013397115.1 Edolisoma coerulescens | reverse complement strand
GCCCGCCCCCCTTACCGGGCTCGTGCTCGCCGGGGCGGTCCGAGATCTCGATGACCAGCAGCTCCCGGCCCTCGGCGCTGCGCCCCACCGTGTAGATCCTGCTGATGGCGGGGCACTGCAGCCACACGGCCACCAGCGCCTCCCGCAGCTCGGCGTAGCGGTGGTACTCGAAGGAGATGCCCTCCNGCACCGGCCGCTCCGCCCCGATCCGCGTCCCGAGCGCTCCCGCGGAGGGCGGGGGCCGCGGCCGCACGATGTGGGCGAAAGCCGCTAAAGCTGTTGTCATTTGTCATCGACCAGATGCGAAAGAACCGCTGCGAGAATCCGGGTGCGCGTTTTCCGCACCGCCTCATCATTTATTGGGGTCCCAGCGGGCTCACCCACTGCCACAGACCTGAAGTAACAGAGTGCTCCATGAATGATTCAGTGCTATTGCAGGGCAACACAAACGCATTTGATTGACAGGGAAAACTACAAACCGTCATCATTCTAGGGTGCAAATTACACAGCGTAAGGTCATCTGTAAGGTCGCTTTGCTCCCCATTTTTAAGACATCTTTGCTGCATCACGGAAAGGATAAAGCAAAACTTAGTTCCTGATGCTGACAGTACTTAGAGAGCACACCCCAGTCTGTTCAAAGTGAGTGCTCGTGTGAAGAACCGTTCACCCTATATTAACAATTTCTTCTAGACCACAGATACTACAGGACTCCTGAAGCCGTGTTTTTTTCAACTTGTCTTCATAGGCATAGCTGTTTAGATTACGTTGAAACAACTTGTAAAGGACGAGTGCTAAATACTAAAGAGCAACTTCCTTATCAGGTTGTTGGGTTGAGGGGCAGGGGTTGCTTAATTTTTTTTTTAAAGGACACAAAGTCTTGCTGGAAAATTTTGAGAGGTTCAAAATTTTGAAAAATACACTTCCAATTCATACTTCTACAAAAAAAAAAATCTTGTCCTCATTAATTTAATGCATGTTTATTCTGATCTTCTAATTTAATAGGGTGAGCCTGTATAACGCCCCCTTCAATCGCCAATTAATACTGAATTAATTTTCAGGAAGAATTTTAAATAATCCTTGGTGGTACTGTGGATATTTTCCTAAATTGTGGATGTCTACTTCAAATAAGATGATAATGGACACAATCTCTTCTAGGAGAATGTTTTCACTGACCTTTGGTGATGCACCAGCTCAGAAAGTGATCCAGCATCTGAAACATAGGTCTGAAAGTACAACTACTATACATAAATAGTTACATAACTGTCTCTATTCACCTGTACTCGTTACCTTCCAGGGCCCTGAATGTCAGTCCTGAATTATTTGATGTGTTCCTTCATAGCAAGAACCAAAGTTCAACCCTTCCAGTTCTCACCATCTTTCAAAACCAACTGGGTTCAGAAGCTGCCCTACCCAGTTTCATCCCAGGCTTACAAGTAGGCAACTACATGCAAAGGCACCTTCAGAGCACTTCTTGGAGCCTTCAACTCTTCATTACTAGTGCTAGAAAACTTTTGGAGATGCCTGTCATAGCATGTTCCATCAGCTCTGAGGTTATGACAATGCAAACTTGCTCTAAGTGTTTTGCAAGACTTGGATGTAGAGAGACTCCTTGATATGGTGTTTTCTCTGACCAAGGCCACTCTTTGAATTTAGGATCACAAAAGGGCTCTCTCTCTGACTTCTCCCCTTCCTAACAGCATTAATTGGGCTACATTAAAAAAATTGTTTATGACATCACACTGCTTTAGAATTACGTGCAACATGTGCAGCCCTCTCAGTGCTCCAAATGAAACTGCAAATAATGGTAGCTGACCTAGCATTCAAAAGATTCACATTCTTCAGCAATATTGGCTACATTCATCACAGGCTAAATATTCCTTGTTTTCTTCATCATTTTCCCTTTCACTCAATATATAAAATAAGCAAATCTGCCGATGCTGATTACATTATCATTTTCTGGGAGAACTTTCTGATCCAAAAAGCCTCCCTTTTTTTCTTTGTAGAAGCTGTCATTGGCTTCCCTTCTAATTTATTTGACCAAAATACATCACTAAAAGATACAAGTAGGCTCAGAAATCATCTATTTCTTTTCATCTCCTCAAGCAGTGAATTATTATTCCACCACATAAAAGTAGTCTCACAACTAGATGTGAATGGATTTTCTTTTGTTTCCATACTTATTTACCCCCAGCCTTAAAAAAATTAAGAGAATGTGTATTTATAAAAACACATGCATATCTTGTGTAAAGCAGGGTGGTTTATATACTATCAAATATTTAATTTTGAGTTCACACACACTAATTTATTCTTAATAAGGGATTAAAAAACAATGTTTAAATTCTCAGACAGCTTAGGAGCATACGCAGAACTGAGTAGGAGGAATAAATTGGATTCCTCCTTTTTTCCATAGTTCAGGGATGACTACCTTCAAAGGCCAAATTTCTTTGTAATATGGAAAAGGTTTTGGCACTTGCCTTAGGATCAGAGGAATACTCCAGCCCCAAGGGCATTCCTGGCCTATAAGCATAACCAGGCACCTGGGCATGGCCTTGTAAGCCGATAATACTGAGAGCAGTGAGTAGAACACAAGTGCTCCAGGAAACCTACTGATCAGCAGATTTTAAATCTGGTTTACCTGTCTCTTATATCTGAATATGACAGCAAATAGTAAGTTCTATTTCACCAACAGACACAGCCGAAATAACCTGGTAATTACAAAAAAAAATTTCATTAACAGTTCCGAAAGTACTTATTTATAGACAAATCTACATATACACAAAAAATATATGTAATACTCATATATATTCACAGATTACTTCATTCCTTTGGCCAAACAGAATCTGCTGATTCAAATTTTCCAATACTTTTGACTTGCCTGAATCTGTCTTTTTCAGCAAATCATCATTCACCAGCAAGCATATAAATACATTTTCCAAAACAAACTCACACTCACAGAATTTTGCTTACAAGACTTGAGTCTTTGCACATTTTTTATTTGTGTGACAAGACAAACAGGCTAAGGCAACTATTTTCTTCTATTACTCAGAAAGGTAAGCCTAAATCTATGTCCATTACCAACAACTGAAGTACATTAGGAACATCAGAAATCCTAAAAACACTCTATGATGGAGAGCAGATAATTACATTACTAATAACAAACTACTATTAATACACCATGGAAACACTAAGCTTCTGTGGTTTATATTCAGAAAGAAGTTTTAATGCCAGGAATAAAATAACTGCAAGCAATTTAAAAGAGAGAACAGTTGATCTCAGTGTTGACAAATTACCAGGCAAGGAGGTAGAGACAACTGTAGCTGTAAGAAGATTTTACAGAACTTACCGTAATGCTGATAATATTCCCATAGACTACACCTGACAGCTGTGGTCACTTGAAGCTATGTCTTCAAGACAGAAGCATCTATTACCAACCTTCAAAATGTCTTGCACAACTCAGTGGCTCTGTTTCTTGGATAGACTTGCAGAATAGGGTTGAGATATAGGAAGCTGAGGCTTTTCCAGTACCTTGAGAAGGTGATCAATGTAAGGCAGGGCAAAAGAAATACCACCACCACCACCAACAAATTTAAAAATACAAATACAGACAAGTCACTTATGCAGGAGGTTAAAGAAAGGGAGGGGGGAAAAACCCACCCACCTTCCAAATTGTGGACTGCAAGACCAAATCTTTATTGCCTCCAGCTGTCAGATGACTCACACATGTTACTGAAACCCAATCCTATAGGGTACTTAGACCTGTTTTCTTGTTGGGTGGTGACCATACTATAGGTGTAACAATTCTGCATTGGGCCTCTATAGACTGCTCCTTAAATTTCATACAAAATGTATTTGACATTTGCACCTACACAAAAGGCAGTGACTTACTGCTGCCCCTTGCTTCAGTTTGCAGGAGTAGCAACTGCTGCTGGGGTGATGCCAGGTCCTGGACATTGGACTGGAATGCTGTTTCTGAGAGCTGCTATAGCCTGGCTACGGTGCCAAGTACTCGCACAGAGAAACTGCCATGCAGGATCATTGTGAGGGTTCGAAAAACTGGCTGATAGTGTTTTTAAAAAGTAGTGAGTCATGATCTTAGTGGAGCATTCTTCTGGTCTTCCATAGGGACCGGTATTTCAAGTCCAAGGGTTAATTTATTCAGTAATTACATAAATGTGAATCATAACTGATTAAAATGGGTAGATGAGAAAGAATGGTGAATAATAAGGATATAGCAGCTCTGGAATATGGTTTACTTGGTAAGTCAAGCACATTTAAATATTTCAGAGCAGCAAATTGTGAATTACACTTAAGAGCAAGAAATATGAAACACATTCATGACAGTCTGGCAAGCAGCATTGCCAGAGGCATCGAGAGGTCACTGAAGATGGGTAATGACTATTTTCCAGTGCAGTGCTTAGACAGAAGGAGAACAGTTAAGTGGGAGGATGTGATTATATCACAAGGTGGTCTTAGAGAAAACGACCTGGACACACAGTTCTGGTATGTACAGCTGAAACAGGGCTGTGAAAATTCAGAGACAAGCCACAGGAGTGGATTTGAGAAACAGAGGGAATGCCTTACTCTGGAGAATGATACAATCTGGTGAGCTGCTGAAAAATAAATTGAAAAGTGATTTGACTGCTGTGTTTATTACCTTCACAGACAGAAAATTATAGGGAGAACTAACAACACAACGCTGCCTTCTCCCTGGACCAACCACTTAGAGGTTTCAATGAATGAGATTTGCCTGAGGGCTGCAGCTGCCAGAGCAAGAGAGGCAGCCATAATCGGGTGGAGATTTGGAGGCAATGAACCAGACACCATGGTTAGCAATAACTATCAGTAGCTATAATGAAAGTTTCAGTAACGTAATTTTTCAACAAAAATGAACATTGAAAAATCTAGAAACATATCAGAGTTTAAAAAACAATTATCATAAAACATGCAGCATAAATCAGTGAGGAAAATAAATGAAGTAATATAATCTTACAATCATGATATCAATCAATATTAATATTTTCTGGCAAGCTGTGCTGTAGTGTAAAATAAACCACCTTATTTTGTATTTCACATCAGCTGCCAATAGCAGTTGATTGTTTTGCAATCTGAATCTTTATAGTTTATACTACTTTTCAAGTTTCCATGGGTTTTTTTGACATTAACTCCAAGAAATTAGTTCATGTCTTTCATAGGACTTAATTATTGTCCTATCCTAAGGGACAGTACAAACTGTTGTTTCCCACAGATGAGTTTTAATTAAACTAAACTCGACTTTCAGGAAAAAAATGTAGCGGAAAATAATCCTCCCCCACTTAGTCCCCCGTCATACCATGTTTAAGAGTTAAATCTGTCTCCTTGTTGAAGAAGATAAAGGACAACTGATTGTGTAAGGTTTTGCTGTGTGTTGTGAAGACCCAAAACTGTTAATCCACATCTTTATCTTTTTTTACTATTGCACAAAAACCTCTTTGTTTTCAGATCTGCACATACTCTGTAGTCTCTCTCACAAAATATGAGGGAAAAAAATCAGCAAAGTCTTATTTAATAAAGGCCTAAAATCTAAAAATGTAATTGCCTAACACAATTCTTGATTTGCATAAACGACACAAAGTAATGAGGTAGGTAATTTACTTGCCAGCATCATATTTAGCAATAAAGACAGGGTTCTACATTTGAAAAAGCAGTGGGGTGGTGGTAAAATGCAGGTCCGAGTCCTGAAGAAAACAAGCCTGTGGTTTTCAAATGCAAGTTCCTGTGCTGAGAGGTCCTGCAGGCACACTTTTTTCCAGCAAAAAATAAATTTATAAAGCACAGCTTGCATAATTCTCTAGGGATTTGTTAAAGAAATAGGATCAAAAGCAATTACGTGATCACACTGTACACTAAGGCTATACATAAAATAACCCAAAAAACTGAAATAGCAATGAGTGTCAGAAAAACATGGATTCGATTTTAAACGGTCCAAAAAACCTCCATGCACGCTTCCCCAGCTGATAGTGTGTTAAAATTGCATTATTTTCAAACCTCTTGAAGAATGGCATATACATTAGCACTTTGTAAGTCAATCCCATCACGTTCTTAGCACTCTGCTTCAGCTTTCCAATAGCTGAGGAGACACCAAGCTTTTACAAATACCTTTACTGGAATATTTAAGCAAGTGGCTCCCAGTTGAGCATAATGTTGCGGCAGCGTGAGTGGAGGCATAAGCCAGCAGGCTGAGAACCAGTGAATAGAATGATGTTCACAGGGAAAAGCTGAAGCTCTGAAAGCTCCTTGTGTTTTTAGGCTAATGCTTCAGTAGAATAAAGCAAAGTACAGCTGCAGCTGCAGGACGGGAGTGGGAGTTGACAAAGCAGAGGATAATGGCCATCTTTGAAATCTGATTAGAGGTTGTTTCCAGCATGGAAGAGTTCAGGCTGGCAGTGCATATGGATTCACCGAGGCTTAAGTACCAGTCCCTGCTAAAAACTGAACAATACAGTGATTTCAGCTTCTGTTCACCTGCCGTAGTCAAATATAATTTTTTTTACTTATTTTTAGAGTGAAGGGGAAAAACACTGAATTTCAACATGGATACAGATAGAAAAGTAAATGCTTCTACAAAACATATACGGAAGAGGAATCTGAACTACTTCCACCTGTCAAGTAATATTTGAGTCATTCTGCATGTCATTAACACCTTGCTTTTTGTTAAAGCCTCATCTCACCTGCACTTTCACTGGATTGTCTGTTTTGAGTATTATACCAGATTGCATGTGAAACAGCACTAAAATTCAGGTGTGGTCTTGAGTAAGCAAAACACTGTAAAGTTCTCTGAAGGACTTACCGAGTAGATGAAGTGGTATTTGAAGTCTGAAGAGCAGCTGACATGACAGAACAAAGTGGAAGATCTTTTAAGGGTTTAAGCCCTTCTCAAATACTTCACTGTTATTTCCTGTGCAACAGACTAATACTCAGAGTAGATTCAAAAATATTAGACTACCACTTCTGTGACTAGTGCAACTCAAGTAGTAGATTTTGAGATTCTAGCTTGTGATCAAGCTGTAGCCTGAGAATGCACTCAGCCCAGAAGATGGATACATAACTGATCAATGTAGCAACAAGTCCTTCAAAACAAAAGCCAGCAGAATTTACATGCTCTCCCTTTCCATTTCTTACTGCTGCCTCTGTAAGTAGTTTAACAGATGGCACTGCTGCAAACCATCCTAACAATAATGCTTCTTCATTGAAGAGATGAAGAGTAAGACACTATATCCTACATGGTTTTTATCACAGCCTTGTACTTAAAAGCATATGAAAAATATAATACATGCATCAAACCAAACCACGTTTATTTCATCAGTCACAAGTGCAAATATAGCAACAAGTCAGACCAGCAAATTACAACACATAGAGAAGAATGTCATGTAAATGCTAAGTACACTGACAGACCAACTTCAAAAGAGCAGCAAAAAACAGTGTCTTCAAATAAATCTTCTATTCTTTTTATCTGTAATCTAAAATAACATAATAAATCTAGATCAGGAATGTCTCTGATAACTCATGTTTAGCCAGGTATTGTTATTAGCAGTTCACATTATCCAGTGTGCAAAAGACCCGTCCAAGCTTCCTAGTAACAGACGTTTTGGTTTTAAGCAACTTTTACTCAATATTTAAATAATACAGTGCTGATGCTAGTTAATAACTTCTGCTATTTGATATTATAAATTTAAGAATATATTTTAAAAAAACTATGACCAAGTTCAGTGTACATACATAATTCTACCTGGATCCAAAAATGGGCAACATTATAGATAAAACTGATTTTTATCTTGTCAAAAAAAAAAAAAAAATAGACACAAGTCATCTCCGTTTTTTTCCATCATCTTTAAATCTGTAGTTAAAATATATGCAGTACTTATGTATAAAATAGAAAACATTCCCATTAGAAAGATACTGCCATTCAATTAGCTGTTTTTCCCTACCTCTTAGTAGCCAGGGAACAAGATTTATGCTAAACACCCAATCACAATTTTGCCTTACAGGAAAGCAAAAATTGACTTTTACACTGGAAATTTAGTTAGCCTTCTTCTTTGTTATGCATTGTTTCTTCTTCTCTTTTTCTTGATAGGCAATGAACTGAGAGTCTGTACCAAAGATTCTGTCCCACCACGTGAAGGTGGAAGCATAGTTGCCGATGAAGTTCATGTGATGGAAATCATGAAAACGGGCCCCAGCGTAGAAAGGCACCAGGTGAAGAGGGTTCAGCGGGACATCGTAGCCACTACAGGGGAGGAAAAAAAGAAAAACAACCAGGGTAAGGATTTTCCTGAGACATAAACTAGAAAATACAGGCACTAACTTGTCATTTTTACGAAAGAAGAGTATTTTATAGTATTCCAAGGTCCTGAGGTAATCACTATGATAATTGCCTTAATATGAAAACAAGATCCCTCCACTTCAAGCCAAACCATTCTGTAAATTATCCCACAATGGCTTTGGCACGTGCTTTTCAGCTCAGTTTACTAGGCAATACAAAAAAAATTTAAGCAGGTAACTTAAAAAAATCACAGTGGCTGCCTTCCTGGCTTAGCAGTTTTAACTAAGAGCGACTTTAGGAAGGAGGAACAAGAATAACTAACTTTATCTTTAAGTGCAAGCTATGGACAGCAGCACAGCAGCTCATCAGAGAGCATCTCAAATCAACAACTATTGTATGCCTACTCTTATTTTCAGCTTACTGCAAGTTATTCAAATATTTAAAATTCAAATATATGATCAAAGCAAGATTAAAAGCAGAACACTGTGCTCTAGAGGGATTCCAACAATTTTGCTCAGTAGTACTGGAAAGCCTCTTACCACCACCTAGTGGGGAGAGCACAAGGCAATTCATTATAAACCCCTCACGTGGAGAACAACCTAAAATGATAATTATAACAGGAAATTTGTATTTTGCATCAATTAATTGATGGTATGTCACAACATACACCTTGGCAAGTGTACAAGCAAAATATGACTAAACCTGGAAAGCTTTATGCCATGGGTTTACTGGTAGCTTATGTTCCACTAAAACACCTGACACTCAACTTGCAATAAGACACTATCTGCTTCATGATATATTTACAAATACAAGGTCAAGTGTCAACACTATCATTTCAAAAATGAACTCTTAGTGTCCCCTGCCTCTTGAACACAGGAAAGAAAAGCTCATTCATTTGTACATGAACTAAACTAAGCCTACTGGGATTTGCCCTAACAGTTTCGAGCCAAATTTGAAATAAGTCTGTTCTACTACAGAGACAAGAAGTGTTGTCCTTTTTATTCACAATAAATACACAAAAAAATACACAAAATAAATGTATGCATTTGTTTTAAAGAGAGTCAGTGGCCACAGAACATGAAGTTTCTCTTGAGCAAGAAAATGGTCTGACAAAACATTAAACAGAAAGAACTCTTGGCTGGGATATCACTTTTTGTAATTGATTTTTGGTGTTCCAATACGCATAAGATCACCTGCACATCAAATATCAATAGCCAGACATCCTACTGAGGCGCCTAGCTTCTCCAATCCTCCTTGAGATGCTCTAGCTGATGGTCCACACTCTTTTAATCAGCAAGACCTGCTGTTACCACCACCTCAAAACAGAAAAGAGTGATAACTCTCCAGGTTGTGTCACTCTTTGTAAGACACAATCTCAGTGACAGAGACAGGTGAGTTTGAGACAGATGCAGAGACAGGAGAAAAAACAATTATTAAGAAGCATTGAGCATCCCACCTGTGTACGTCAATGGTTTCCATCAGGCGACAAATCACCCATGCCCACAGAAGAACCACATGGTTACAGAAAACAACGATTCCAATAAAAAAGCCAGTGCCAAGGATGAGGGTTTCCAGAGGATGTGCATATTCTGCTTGCATTCCAAATGGAGACTAGAAAGAGATAGCAGACAGGGAACAGTCACCATTTTAAGTTTTATGTACTCTCAGATCAGAACCACCATTTTGCAATACTCTCCCTTTCCCATCACTCCACAAGACTACAACAGGACAAGCAGAACAATGCTGGGGGCAAAGGAAATGGCATGATTGAGCAGGGGCTGTAACACACATATTTAGCTTCTCTTTGGAAAAATAGTATTCCAAGGTCACACGGATTATCACTCTATTAGTGATACCTAACACTTCACTACTACTTGAAAAGTTGAAAACTTTTATTTAGGCTTACCATCACCTCAGGTCAAAGCGTTATTTCAGGAATATTAAAAGTGTTTGGCAAGCTTCTATCAGCTTTGCTATACATCCAGTCTTGGAAGCAGAAGAAAGAAGGAAGCCAAAACATTCTCAGAAGCAGGACTCATTCGGAAATTTATTATCAAAATAAAAAATAAAAAGCCCTCATCTTTGACCATTTTTAAAAATAAATTTGTACCACTCAAATGTTATTTTGAGATTGATATAAGACATATATATACACACACACACACAGAGTCATTCCTACATTTGGTTTAGCAAAAAAAGACGTTCCGGAGAGTTTTCAATCATAGAACACTATACACAGAGAACAGTTTAAAAAATTTTAACCTAATGCTGAAGGTAATAAATGAGATCATCAGAAAAAAATAAAGTCCACTTTATCTTAAGGGACACTTTAAAATAATCTCTTTTTACTAACAGGAAAAGTTTTTAGCGAAACAGCCATTAGGCTACAGATCACTTCTGTGAGAACTGCTAACCACTCTCAAGAAAAATGGCCAAAAGCTGCTCCAGCGAGAGACCTGAAGGGCTGCCAAGAGCAAGAGGAAGAGAGCAGCTGCTGCTGCAGATGTCTGTACATATGCAAGCATCAATCCATACCAAGCTCTATTGCTGGCAGCATGCATAAAGCATCCCTGACCCAGCAGCTTGCAGTTTCCTTTTGGCACAGTCTAGGTTATACACAGCAGAACAGAAGTGCATAGCACTGACTCCTGGGCTCCACAGGCAGGGCCACCTAAACACAGCAATATCATCTACAAGGTGCAAGCACTGCCGGATCCTTCCTGGCTGCAGTCAAGTGTGGTTCCTCACCTGATGCTCAATGACAGCTCCAACACCACTGAATGCAGAACCACCCAAAATGTGTGCAGCACTGTGCTCTCAAGGCAGTATTGCACAATGGGCTATACTGATTCCAGAGGCCCTCATCCAGAGCTGTAATCTCTTCCTTGTATCAAGTACATGATGTACATGCCCAGGCTGTGCAAGAGCTGCCTGTCTGATCACATTCTGGGGATTCATATGCTCTGGGTAACAGCCCAGGTGGTGGGGAACTGATGAACAACCAAACCCACAAACCTACTGTTTCCCTTCCCCTAGCAATGAGACCTATATGTACATTTTTTAAAGTCTGCTTCACCTTGCTCAAAGATACGATCAAACTATAGCAAGAGAGCGAGCCTTCGTTCACGTGAAATGAAATGAAATAAAATGACAGGGGGTATTTTCAGAAACAAAATGGATGACTGGTTTTGATAAAGAGCTCAAAAAAAGACATCTATCCCACTTTCAGAAGGATGCAAAATTCTTAGGTCTTTCAATTAAGATGTTTAAATAACTCCTGTGACACACGTACTAAAAACTATTATTAAAGAAAAAATCGAGTAATACATACAACAAACTCATGGTGAACCTTATGGATATACTTGTATATTCTCTTGTGATGCAGCAATCTATGCAGGAAATAGTGCCAGGCATCCTCAATCACCGCACATCCAAAACACTGGGCAACCAGAACATACCTTCAAAAAGCAGAGGATCTATTAGTTACAGAAAATACTAGCAGACACATAATCCTGAAAGAGAAAATAGTTTATATGCTAATAAGGGTCAGCAGTGTTTATACCTATTACTGAATAGCAGTGCACTACTTTTTTAGCATGCTAAAAATCATAATTCCCAGGTAAAAAGGCTATTGTGCTTATCAGCTCATCTGTTGATATGATGAAGTCAGCTAGCACACCTTAACTCACTTCAGTTAGTGTTAGGTTAACTCACAGAGTTAGTGTAACAAGCTGTCACTTCAGTATTACAAATGCAGTCTACAGAGAACAGCCACAGACTGTGTGAGACCCTGATACAAAACTACAGAGCTGCATCAGCTATCTACGCCAGACAGCAAACAGCTCTCCAAGAAAGATGACCTTCTGTGATGAAAAACTACTGTTGGTGTTGGGGGTGGGGGAGAAGGGGGCACTTATTGCTAATCCAGCTTTGTTTAAAAGTCTGTCAGCTCAGTGCAAGAAAAGAAGACTGCGAGGCAGGCGGTACATTCTCTCCTTCGAGGAATACACTACTGCTGCGATAAAAAACAAGGTCGAGCGTAGAGACACTTAGGAGGAATAAAAAAAAATGTGGGTAAATAAAACCCCCAGAAAGTCCAACATTTAAACCACCCCGCCAGGAATCTTGCTCTGCTTCCATAAACTCCCTCCTATTCCCCTTCTCTCCTGAGGATTAGAACAGCTTGGAGCCATTTAAAAAAATTTACAGAATTCTAATTAACTCTTATAGCAGTTAAGCATGAACTGAAGGATGATAACAAACACAGTTTACATTGCCAAAAAATTATTTCCTATTAGAGTTGACAACACTAATTGTTAAATATTCCGCCTCCAACTGTATGTAACTCAGCAACACCGTAACAGAAAAATCTACGCACCATCTCGGCATCTCTTCCCACCCATACGGGATGTTAAAATACTCTGTGAAGTAATAGGTACCACAAATCAGGGGAAGCTGAATGAAGAAGTGATTGAAGAGGAGGGTTTTGAAACACTTCCATTGTTTTTCCCATGTTTCTGGTTTATCCTAAAATGAAGCAAAAGGAATCAATTTTATTACATGTTTCTATTACACACAAGTGAAGTGCTGCAAAAATTCATTTGGAGTCAGTTTAGTTTCGCCTCGAAAGACAGATAACATGCCTTCCAATAACACAGATCAACTCAGGCAACACAAGTAACATGGGAGTGGATTCAGTTTTATCAAAACCTTGTTTATCTAGGCTAGTGGTTTAAGATGTCTTGTCAGTCACCTCCAAACTACTTTTGTTTTTTCAATGTTTACAGTTAGCAGGAACATTTCATACTCAACACTTCAACACAATCCAAGTTTGTTTTTCTGCTTCACACCACAGAATGCACTTCCATTGCTAAAATAATACAGAGAGGCTGAAGATACAAGCTTGTGAAGAAATAATTGTCTTGAAAACATCCAGTTTTCACAGGGAGACATTCCACCAACTACTGCAATAAATTCAGAAGCTGGTGTTATTAATTTCTAATTAAAATTATAATGAACTATAATAATCTTTAGATAACTGGATGTGCCTTTGCCGCCAGTTAGGAGCATGCAATCCATCTCAGGCTTTCTTCATCGTTAAAATATTTCAAAATCCTTTCAAGAGGATGTGCATAGAGGTACTTCGAAGAAGACAACTGCCATTAAATAAGCACACCATGTAATTATTTTATACTATGAAGACACACCTCTACCACCAGATGCCAGAATTCTATCCACCTTCCCCTGCTGATATAAAAACTATGTATATGAAACTTGATGAACAATAAGATTGACATACCCTTTCCTCTCTATAGCACTACAGTGAAAAGCATAACCTTTCCTCAGGAAAAAAAACCAACTCCTTTTCTTCACCAAAATTCACTTCTCTTTCTCTCGTCATACACAGAGTAATTTTACTTTGTTGTTTCCAGGATGTCCAAGTGACAGATGAAATGAATACACACTGAGAACTAGGATACTGAGGTTATATACTCTGCCTGATGTGTTCAAAGACAAGTCAGTGTATAGCTCACAACTTTCACTTACCTGTTGAATTTTATACTTTTGCATGTATGGTATAAACTGAAAGATAAATCCTGGTACACAGAGCAAAAAGTATGAAACTTCATGAACTATAAGTGATCCCCAAGTTGCAATCTGGAACTTTGTGTAGTTATCCAGCATGTAATTCCAGGCATTTTTAAATGGTTGCTGCAGGGGATTGTCGGGTAAGAAAGAGTCTATATATTCCACTGCCAGATAAGCAGAGTTCAAGATATTAACGCTGTCATTCATGGCCATGGTTCAATCATACAACATCACAATTACAGTTCTTCTGTACTTGTCTGTAAGTAACCTGCAAATTTTGAGAAAAATTCAATAAACAAAAGTGAATCTTCAGAGAAAAAAAAATCACATGATACAGTCATTCCTAGTGTTAAAGTAATAACTGGGAAAGGAGAGGAAAGACAGATTCTCTTCATACAGAATAGCTTAAAAGAACAAAGCTTTAGATTGGTTTGAGAGGCAATCAGCTCCTAGGTTTTGAGAGTATGTCAAGGGAGCAAAAGGACAAAGAAGTATTAATTATTAGCCAAATTTATTTCAAGATTTTTGCAGGATAATTACATTCTATACTAAAAGAGCAACAGGAAGGTTCAAACAAGATTTAACAGATGAATTAACTGTGATATCTTGATTATCCAGTCCCATTTTCCTCATGGCCGTGAACCAAAATCCCTGCAAATCACATCAACACTGCAGCTGGCTTGAGGCAATCCACCTTTCCCTGAGTAATGGACTTTTCCTCACAGCTCCCAAAACCACAGAGGCTGCATTCCTGCAGGTGCCCTGAACTCATGTCATTTCCACAGACTAAGTGCCTGGTTGGTTTGGCTTGGAATGGACCTTTAAAGACCTTAAATTTACAGTCCAACCCTCTTGGGATGGGCAGGGACATTTTTCACTATACTGGGCAACCCACTCCAGTGTCTCAGCACTCTCATTGAAAAAAACGTCATTTTTATGCCAAATGTAAACCTACCCATTTTTAGTTTAAAAACATTGCCCTGTGCTTTGTCACTACAAGTCTTGGCAAAAAGCCCCCTTAATGTACCACAGTATGGTGTCCCTTGAGCCTTCTCTTCTCCAGGCTGCACAACCCCAACTCTTCCAGCCTCTCCCCACTGACGATGAGTCCTCTGACCATTTCCAGAGCCCTCCTCTGGACCCCTTTAACAGGTCCATCTTCAACTCTCTAACAGGTTTGCAACTCACAGACCAACTCATCCATCCCCAGCTGCTACACTTAGATTAGATCCAACATAAATGACAGAATCGCAGAATCAGTTAGGTTGGAAAAGAGCTCTGAGATCATCAGTTCAAACCTATGACCCAACACCTCCCCATCAACTAAACCATGGCACCAAGTGCCACATCCAGTCTTTCCTTAAGCAGCTCCGGGGATGGTGACACCGCCACCACCCTGGGCAGCCCATTCCAATGTGTAATTACCCCCACATACTAAGCAGCAAGCCAAGCCCGTATCCAACAACTTAATTATCGTTTTCCTTTCTTAGCAACAGCATCGCAGTGCTGCCACTTCCTATTAACCGCAAAAGCATCGCAGCGGCCACCAAGGCAGCTCACAGCCCCAGCTCCTGGGCCGGCGGACGCGCACGGCAACTGGACCACCGCCGCCACCCCCGAACAGGCCGCTGGGGAGCCGAGGAGCCAGCGGCCGGGCTGCACCGGGGCCAGGCTCCTCCGTCCCACCCGGCCCGGCGAGGCAGCGGGCACACGCCGGCACACGCGGCCCACGCGCGGGGAACGCCGAGGAGAGACAGGCTCCCTCGGGGAGCCCGCACCCCGGCACCCGCAACCCCGTACCCCCGCACCCGCTCCCCGGGCCGCGCCCGCCCTCGCCCCTCACCCGGCGGCAGCGGCGGCGGCAGCTCCCGTGTGTGCAACAACAACCGCCGGGCCGCCCATTGGCCGCGCGGCCCCGCCCGGCGCAAACCCATTGGCCGGCGGGCGGCAGCGGCGCAGGGTCAGGCGGGCGGGGGGCGGGGCCTCGGCGGCGGCTCNCCCGCGCCGCCATTGGCTGGAGGGGTGGAGTGAGGATAGTGAGACCCCGGCGCGCGGCCAATGGGGCGGGAGCACGGCCGGGTGACGCGCGTGACGCCATGGGGCGGGGNTGCGCCTGCTCCCCCCATAATGAAGATTGAAGTACAAAAGCGGCGGTGTTGTCATGGCAGCAGCGGCCCCGAGCCGCGTTCCCCGGGCTGGTGCCGTGCGGGTGAAAGCGTACAATTCAGATAAAAGGTTCCCATGGAAAGCCCCTGCCTCGCCCCGCCGTGAGTCACACCGCTCGCGGAATTCGGGCACCTACGTGACTCCCAGCCCTGTCACCAATGTCACCGCTCAGATGCTTTCACGGAACTTAGCGGTGGCCATTCCTGCACTCACAGCTTTCAGAAACACACCTGCAGCAAAAATTCACAATTCATTGGCATTCAGACCTTTAGAACACCAACTTGTCCCCCTTCCTTCTTCCCCCTCCCCCCCAGTTTATTCCACTGATGTCAAAATTATTTGGTTTGAGACTTGCATTGAGAAACACAAGTGTTAAGCGACCTGTTGGCATTAGGAAACAATGTACAAACTTTTATTTGAAGAAAATGTCTCAAATATGACAGTAACTTTGGTCATGTTAAAAGGAGGCCATCCAAGAACAAATAAAAATGTGCTGCTTTATAAGCATGGCCACATACAGTATATTCAGATATTGGCTAATAGAAGCTGAGGTTACACGCATAAATAGGCCTTTGTACCATGCAAGTTCAACGCAATTGCATACATTCACTATAAATTTTCAGTTATTTTCATGCCAAATCACCTTTTGGATAAAAAGGTAAAAAAGAAGTAACATCTAAATGTGACCAAAATTGAACAGGAAAAAAAAAACCCGTAAGTACAGACAACATTTTTATTAAAAAGATATTGAAATTACACCTGCTCAAGAAGTGTTATACCGTCTCTGATCTCCTTCAGCGGGAATTAGTGTTAAGCATTGTTACATATCAAAAAATACATCTCTGTTTTACAACATAGTACTGACATATTCAAAGTACTGTGCCAAATTATAAATAGTAAAATCAGGTTTTGAAGACTTTCAATAGAGAGCAACTTATGCTCACACAAACATATGCACGTAGTATAGTTATGTAACAAAAGTTTTATAAAAGGAAACAAATTTACCCCATGCCAGCTTGAATTACTGAGGTGGGATTCAATACCTACTATGAAGACTGACAGTTCATTTCCTTAAATATATTTATTAGTGTCTGGAAAAAATAAGACAAAAATTTACTTTCACCAGAATACACACCATTCTTCATTCACAATCCGTTTCTCAGTCATGACTGACAGAAGTCGGTCCTTATGAAAGTGTTGGGTTTTTTTTTGAAGACCTTGCAATAAAAAAAAAAGGTCCACCAGACTTCAAAAGTTCAATCAGCTTCTGCTCCACTGCAGAATAATCCTGCGCATTGCTTCTACCTAGAGTAATCTTCATCATCTGTCATCTGTAATTGTAGACAGTCACATCTTCCACTGTGACTCAAGGTGCAGCTACAAGTAGAGAAGTGCTTAGATACTCAGTCACTTCAAATACACTTGTTGAAGGCTGCTTCTAGTGCATAATCAAGTTGAAAATCCCTTTACTGATCATAATGGTTTGTCAATAACTGTAACACCTAGAGGGAGAGGAAAAAAAAGCATAAATATTTAGGCAGTATTTTTTTTTTAATCAAGGGAAAAAAAAATTTAATATGATACATTGCAATCACCATTTAACTGTGCACCAGCATCAGTGTACATATTTTCCCCTAATTTCTTTTTGACACAAAGCTGTCTGTATCAGTGCAAAGTTCTGAAAGTTTCTGTGACTTGAAAAAACATGCCACTCATCAAGTTTAATTTTGCCATCAGTGAACTATATACTTAACATTCACTAAACATTCATTAAATAACTCATTTGAAAATCTGCAATTATTGAAGGAAAAGATTACTGAAACAGCTCCTTTTCTAAATATCAAATCCCAAAGAACTTCAGAATTGGACCCCTTAGATTGAGACACAAATTTCTTGTTAAAAAAACTGGTCATACCAGAATCATCTTTCTGACTCACCACTTATGTGCTAAATCACTCTTGAGTACACTTTAATCCCTTTTTTTCCTTGTAGTGAGTAATTATTTGAAGTCATCATTCAAGAGGTACCATCAGATTCTTCCTACCCATTCTATTATCTTAGGTTTTACCTAAGGCAAGACTCTGTTTGGATGCTTTGTCAAATATTATACTTTAAAAAGTCTATTAAAAATATCTATATGCCTTACCTGCATAGCTCCTTCCTGTACTCATACAAGATGACACAACCGTCCATTTATCAGTTGTTGGATTATAATACTCCACTGTTGATAAATTACAGGAACCATCATCTCCTCCAACTACATACAAGAGACCATTTACAGCACAAACACCTAAAAAAGTGCAGGAAACCAGTATGAAAATTAGTAATCGACTTAGACACCCCCCAAAAGCATGTTTTTAATGAAAGCAGCAGAAATCCAGGTACATGCCATTCACAAATGTCATTGGCACAATTTTAGTCATTGTTGCACGTACCTGCATTCCTTCTGCACATGTTCATGTCTGCAACCTGCTTCCAGGTACTGGCAATGGGGTCAAACACTTCAACACTTTTTCTTACCAAAGGACCATCATGACCACCTACTGCATACAATAAATTGTTTAACACACCAACACCTGCAAATATATGAAAATACTCAGAATTAACCAGAGAATTATTTGAATGATACAAAGGAGAAACAACAAATATGTCAGCTAACGTAAATCCTTCATTAAGTCAATGTTGGAAACTATTTCAGAAAACATTTGGGTCAGGATGCATTAAAGCAAAGAGACAGTAACTACAGCAAGACACTGATAAAATGCCTTGTGTGCCCATCTACCATATTGCAGCATACAAAGACCAGAGCTGTTCTGCAACAGAAGATTTAGAAAATTTTGGACAAAAAATGACAGGCAGGAAAGTGAGGCTTGTTGAAATTTAGGACTAATTAGAAGTGACAGTAAATGAGACAATGTGCTCAGCCAGCATAACAGAAATCTGACAAGATGATAAAGGGTAAGTGAATTTTTAGAAAGTAAAAACTGCGCAGTACAGAGGATAAAAGCTGAATGGATAGACATTATACAATAGGGATGTTTCCACTGAAGTGTTGGAATACCTTGTAAACAGAGAGATGGAACAGAAGTAAACAGTTAACAGCGAGTACCTTCTCTGGGATTTGAAGAACACTAAGCATCTTTGAACCAAGCTTCAGTTATCAAAATATCCAAAAGGATATTAAAGGGTGTCCTTTAATCCTAAGGTCTCCTTTACTTTACAACAAAAGTTTATCAATTTGTGAGCTTGGAATGAAGGAGTGAGTAAAGCTAGTTCTATCTACTTGCTATTTGGGCTGCACATATTGAAAAGATGGAAATGGGAGAAGCAGAAATAAAGGCCTATTATTTATTCCTCCCTTTATAATGCATTATTAGAACCCAAACAACAAATTTGAGAAATGTAGGGGTTTTTTTTGCATTACAACTTCTGAGTGATGGACCATAAAGACAACTAAAAAAGCACTTCTATGCAAGTATACTGGGAAATCTAATAAATGCCACATTGAAGACTATGAAACTCAAAACAGAGATACAGATTTGCAAATATAGCTCAAAAAGGATTCCATGGAAAGGGAACCACTTAAAATCTTTTTTAAAGGGAAACAACAAATATGAATGCAAAAAATCAGGTAAGTCCCTCAAAGAAAAAAAAAATATTGGAGGTTGAAAAAAAAAAGGAAAAACAAAATAAGAAAAAACAGAACCCCGAGACCTTAAAAACCAGGTGAAATATCTTTGAAAACATATCACTAATTTTATAGTTAAGAGCCATTCCTATATGTGGAGAGAAATGACTCCTGCTGAAATGACTAAATTTTCTTATTAAAGAGACTGATTTTAATAATTAAAGGAAGAGAGGAAGGAAACATGGAAGCTAATTGGTACTGTAAATCTGAAAAATAGTTTCTTGATAGGACACTCTTATAAATCATGCTATTTAGTGCTTTATCAGTGATATTCACTATTAACATTTTCCCATATCCTTCCCAGTTAATTTAATTCCTCTTTTATTGCTATTATTTCTAGCTATCATGCCACAGCATAGTATGACAACTTTTCTTTCTCCAACCCTGATCACACTTTATTAGCGAGAACAGTAAAACATTCATCTTTTGTAGAATCAAACATTACAGAGCTAGAAGGAGGGCTACAATTTTCAGTTTAAATATGTGATGTGATATAAATCCCCCCACCCATGCTTTCGATAGTTACTGGCCTTCCTATTCAGTGTGTAGAATTTTCCCTCTGCCACATTGCCACTTTTTTCTTTCATAGCTCCTTATTTTTAATAATGTCCTCTGCTCCTCCATGGTGCTTCATTTTCCCTTAATCCCACACCCAGTTTCCAGGTCCTACCTTATTTCTTGCTCCTTCCGTCTGTATCCTCTTGTTGCCGTCTTCTGAGTTCTCCTTTCTTTGTTATTTTTCTTTCCTGCCCATTTTCAGGACCCTGTCTTATATCTCTCAGCCCTCCCAAATGGCCTATATCTGGATCTGAAGTTCCTCCTCCCAATATGTTGCTGGAAACAGATCTGTCCCCGTATTGATCAACTGAGAAGCAGTGGGTACTAAAGAAGAGTAACTGAGGGTTAACCTCTGAAAAGTTGCTTTTGAGTGAAGCTGAAGCAGTAGGAACAGAAGAGATGAGCTTAAGTTCCTTGAGATGACCAGACATCCAAAAGTTTAATACAGGAATAAAATTCTCTTTAGTTAGCCCCCATAACACCACCAGGACTGACTGCCAGTTGAAACAGTTCTGGTGGGTTTGGCTACTTGGCCTCTACAGCCAAGCTCAATCAACAGTCATGATTTTCACATTACCACCCACTCCTCTGCCATGCAGAAATATAATTTTTCATGTATTTAACGGAGTGGCACAGAAGAATGCTGATGACTTTACTCAATTATATGAATCTGGAATAACTGTCTACATTTAGTTTTCCTCTCCATTTTTTTTTTATCAGTGGACAAGGTAAAAGGCAGAAGAGAGTTGAGTAAGCAAACACAGGGACAAGGGAAAAGAGGAGAGGGGCAGGAAGATCCCAGTAATTAGTATATTTAAGGAAATAAATTTCAGAGTTGTAGAAGAAATTCAACATTAAAAAAAAAATCTGAAAACATCTACTGTATAAATAGGCTACAAGTACAACAACAGTTTGCAAAAAAAGAGCGTCAAAAAATAAACCCCAAATGCTGAAACAAATTGTGTGTGCAGGCAAACTGCAAAATGAAACTTTGTTACAATCCACCAACACTATTTGTCTTTATAATGATACTTGTAACTTGCCCATTTTATTTAAATATTTTCCTCAAAACTTGCCAATATTAGACAGGAATATTTTCCAGTATCCTTACTGCAACTCTGTCCAGTTTTTAATCCAGAATTTACTTCCAAGATGCACAGACCAAGTTACTAGACATTTCACAAGACAAATGTGTTTTCTTTAAGTACAGTGTATCATGTTTCCTTCATTAACGTCATAGTTTTAGTTTAGAAACACAGTCGAAACATGACTTTCAGTAATAAGAGTTATCAGCTTGCTGATTTTGTAAGGATATGATGGAAGTAGCACAGACTATCTTCATTTTAGTAATGCATTTAGTACTTTGATATATTTCTTTTGAAATTATTTGAACTTAATTTAAACATCATTATACAGGTAAAAACTGTTCAGAGTTAACAAAGAATAATGGAAGGTAAGATGAAAAATTGGGATGATTATTAATCATATACTGAGCATACTAGAAGTCCATCCATATTTATTTGTAGCAATATCTCTTCCCATTATGAAGCATGTTAATGCAACCACCAGAAGATACTTGAAGGGTGTTGCTAAAAACCACCATTAAGTACTTGGCAAAAAAGTGACTTAACTACTAAAAAATAAATGTAGAAAATAATATCATGGAATTTGACTTGAAAAAGTCCATGGGAACGCATCTAGAGAAATAAAACAACTTCTGCGAGTTGAAAAAACCTGAAATACCAAAAGACAAATAGAGGACAGTGAACAGTAAATGAGATTCAAGTCCATAATATAAATAGATAAAGAAAATGCTAAAGTCAATTTGGAGCTGTGGAAGCATAATTTCATTAAACAAAAGTGGAATACCACAGGCACTTTTAAAGATGTCTTTAAAGAGAAATATACATACTCAGAATTGCAAGAAGGAAAAAAGAAATCCACAAAAAAAAAAAAAGGGATTTTTAAGATTATACAGAAATAAATGGATATACCTTGCCTAAACGAAAAGGAAGGATAACATGTAGTAGGCTGTACATGTACAGAGGATGTAAACACCAGGTGATGAGAAGAATTACTGAAGGTGAAATAAAGGGTACATAAGTGGAAGTAATAGGATGAAACCAGTAATACAAACTTAAGAATGAACAAGGACAAAATTTCCTGCAGTGAATCAGAATGCAGAACAAATCCTCCAAAGAGGTGGAAACCTAGTCACAGTTCACATATAAAGTCAACCTGAAAATGCTGTTAGAATAATGAGCCCTAACTGGCAAAGAGATCTTTGTAGAAAAGCCATTTTTTCATCCTTGCTGTATAGATTTTGATACTTCAGAATTGAGGTGATAGTGATTATTACAATCCATGAGTATTAGTCTATGTTAAAAGACATCAGAAGTTGTGGGAAGAGGAGAAATACGAAAGTATGAAAAAACAAAGAGAGATATTTACTATGAACAGACCGAATCTTACTCGGTAGAACAGTTCTGTTTTCACAACCTGCTGTGTATCAGCCATCTAGGACTAGCACATTCCATTAGATTCAGACTTTAGCTTACCTTTCACATTTTTAGATACACTTTAAACCCATGAATTTTCATCTTTACAGGGATAGCTGCTCCTTGTCCACTCACCTGCCCCACTCCGCCTGGTGCTCATTTCTGCCACATAGCTCCACTCATTGGAATTGGCATCGTAGCATTCTACTGAACTAAGGCACTGCCGTGACGCTCCGTCGTAGCCACCAACAGCATACAGCTTCCCTGGGGGGGAACCAGAGGAGCCTGCCACTTCCTGATGCACACACAGGGACTGGCATACAGGCAAAGAGGAAGGCATCGCTCTCTGATTAGCTACTAATCAGCACCTGTCAATCAGTTGCTGAGCTTCCATAAAACAGTTTAAGTTAGCATGCCACAGCTCTTGTCATTTTTAGCATGTAAAAGGCACCCAGTAACCCACAACAATGCAAGTCAAAATATTTTAAATTGCCTAGCTGAAATACAAAGGGAAGGTTTTTAATTAAGCATTGTTTAAAAGCAAGCTAATTCAAGTATGTTCAATACTGGAAGCTCACAAATAGGCTTCCTAGAAATATCAGAAATTTAGACGAAAATCACTTGTACAGTCTGCATTTTCAGATTAGAAACAGCAGTGGTTCCTATGCAGTTAAAACACACGCACACCTAAAACTGTTCTAAGACCCAAGAGCCAGGCCAGGCCTTCATTGTGCAAGTGACATCCAGGCTATTCGCCACCAAGCTGACTGGAAAGTCAGCAGTTTTCCTGGCACTGACCTTGGGATTGTCCCCAGCGTGCAGCCAGCAAAATCAGCCACAGATAACAGAGCTGACAATACAGCAGTGCTACATCACTACAGACCAAAAGATAAGGCCATCACGTCAGCTCTCTGACTTTGCTGACATATGTAACCTAGAGCTTAGCGAGCTTTTCCTCAGTTGGCCTCAGGCATAGCTAGAGCTCTGAAAAAAAATGGAAAACTACTACGCTAAAAACTGGTCAAACCCAATTTGAATTACATTTGAATTACAAGGTTGAGCAAAAACATAAATCTGAAGTATGTTTTCAAAAGTAAGAAAAGCTAGGAGGGTAAATGATTGCATTTCTCTCCATTCTTTTTAATACCATTTTTCAACTTACCTCCAACAACACCTACACCAACACTACTTCTTCTTGTGTTCATTGGAGCTACATGAAACCACTCGTTAGTCTTTAAGTTGTAAACTTCGACTGATGACAAACCTATGAAGACAATATAACATTTTCTCTATAAATCTAGGTGCAACATACTGTCTAGCTTTCAGGAAACTCTTCATATCTGAAAATTCAAATGATTTCATTTTAAGGACTGTCAATTACTGAACAAAAAGCACAACTAATGTCCTAGAGACAGGCAATTACAGTCAAGCCATTCTTTGTGTCTGAAAATGGGCAAATTACTGAAAACTTTTGTGGAACTGTGAAAAATTCTTCCCTGGATTTTTTCCTTTCTTTTTAATTAAGTCACCCACCTTCTCCTACATATGCTTCTATAATAGTTACTCAGCAAAAGGATCACTTCTGCACAAATTGTTTAATTCATCTAAGTTGAGAATGAACAGTAGCGTACGTCTAAAGCCTTCTCACAGGTCAGAAAAAGCTGTTTATAATCTTATTTACACCTACATGAAAACACAGAAATAAATTTCCTATGCAAACAGGATAAAACAGAGCAGATAATTTTTCTCTCATATCTTCCACAAGTTAAAGACTCTGACTGTAGAAGGAATACTGGAAGGGAACTTGGCAAAAGTTCACTAGTCATTAAGCCTGAACTCTTAGGAGCAAACAGGCCATTTCTCAGGTAGGGGGATGTGACCACTTAAGCACATTCCACATCACAAGATGCCAGGCTACCCTCGTGCTTCGTTTCACCACAAGTACCAGCAAAAAGGGACGTTAAATTTGATACAATTATGTTAAGAGTAGTCAAAGCTATTCAGAAGTGTCTAAGGCAAACATACCTGTACTCCCATCAAACCCTCCCACAGCGTAAAGAAGGCCATTTAATACAGCTGCTCCCAGTGTGCTTCTCCTGTCTTGCATGTTAGCAACACTTGTCCACTGGTCCTTCACTGGATCGTAGGAATCGACTGTACGAACTCTCAAAGAGCCATTGAAACCACCAACAGCATAAACCATGCCTCCCATGTACACCATTCCTAGAGCAGGGAAAGGGGGAGGAAGGACGAGTGTTTCAGTCTTTCTGCCAATTAACTGCATTCTGGACTGTCCTAAGTATGCAGGTATGTGACACAAATTACAGAACTCACTACACTTGTCATGCTTTTGACAGTCTCCTAGAACCACACTTCATTCAGGTTAAGCCCTAGTATTTCTGACACTTTCTGTTATTAACAGCACACATTTCTGAATACCATGCTTGCTGAATTTCTTCTTGCTTATATCGCTCAGCTGCTTTAAGATCACATTTTCATGTTTTTAATAGTGGATAATCACTTCTTCCCATTCTTTATTTCATTTAATAATATTAGGGTATTTTAATAGCAAAATCAGTCATTATTACAATGCATTAATATTTAAATTTATTTATTCCTTGTTTCTATGGGAGGTAATAAAGCAGTTTATCCTACGGATTACAAACTGAAGCACAAATTAAGCACAATTCATCAAAGTTGTATCATTCCACATTAGCAAGTCATTCAAATGATCAGTGAATTCAAGGTTTAGCCCTTCTCAGATAAATATCTCAAGTACTGTTCCAAAGAACATACAATGCTTTACACAGATGCCTAAATTCTGAAGTATTACCAACCACAACAAAAAATTAGGCATCCTTACCTGCTCTACATCTTCTGGAAGGCAATTCAGCTACCTGATGCCAGCGTTCTTCTTTAAAATCATAGCATTCAACACTGCGAATTGCCTTTGGTGCCTGTCCCCCAACTACCATCATCAACTAACAGGGAGATAATAATAATTATTAGTAATTTACATATATGAGAGCACTTGAAAGTTCAAAGAGGTGTTAAAAAATAAAGCAAGCTTCTGTACAAGAAATATTTTAAGGATGGGTCTTCTAAATTAGAAATTGGAGTCTTGTGAACCAGGCAAAATTAATTTTTAGGTATTTTTTAAAATAAATTTAATTCGTAGTTACTTTGTCCAGGGGAAATAACACAGGTAGAAAAGCAGGAAGCAATTAGAATCTTGGTAAAGCTCCCACAAAAGAGGGATCTGAATCTTCACATCCTACTGTGATCTCAGATGTGAGAATTCAGTGTCTGTGATGTGTAATGGAACTGTGACCATCCATCACATAACAGCCTTATCTTGTTCTTCTAAAAAAATGTGCTAAATCTGCTGAATTGAATCTCCTATTCCATTATTGCAGTTGTCACAACAGTACTATGAGAAAACTTCTTTACTTCATTGTAAAGAAGAAAGTATCTAATGTTTATTTTTTGCTAAAATGAACTAAAGATTGAATAAAAAGTCTCAACGCAGAAGCTTCAGTCATTCTTTGTTTTGGTTTGGGGTTTTTTGGGGGTTTTTTGTTGGTTTTTTTTTTTAGCTGGCTTATTTCTCCATAATTGTATATTTCTCAAAAGCTGAAGCATTTATTAAAAATGTTTTCTGGAAGGGTAGGTAGTGGTGATGCTCTGTGTAGGTGGGAGGCTAAAACATCTATATCATAAGTAGTATGGAGTGTGAAGGCAATCACTTGTTACATCTTTATGATAAATCATTCTGGTACAAATTTTTTACAGGAATACCCCAAGAGACAGTCATGCTCTCATGAAAGCTTTTGAAGTTTGAAATAGTAAATGCATCAGAAAAATGAGGCTCTTACTTTTGGAAGGCTAGCGGGCGTTCTCAATTTTGTTCGCGTGCTTTTCATCAGTGCTCGTTGCTCAGTCGGTAGCAAGTGATACTTCATAGCTTCAATGAGGTAATCTTTGCAAGCACTGCTGTTCTTAACCAGTATTTCCTCTTCAACTCTCTGTTTATTAATAGAAGTTTAACAAGGTCTGAGCATGTTAAAGAAGTAAAACACAAATCACAATCCAATGTGTAATAAAGCCTATGATCTATCACACAAATGCAGCTTAATCTAATTTTTTAGATTATAATTTAACCAATGGGACAGAAATTTGTGTTGGAAATGTGCAGTCACTAAAAAAAAAAGTCAGAAGATACTGATTGTTAATTAGCAAGTGGAAGACACAGTGATAGGCAAGGTAAAACACTTTTCTTACAATTGGGTGCATTTCTTGATTTTTAAAATACAGACAGTACAGAACATTTTAAAGGGGGAGTAGTGGAGAATAATTTAAAAACTAGTAAGCCACCCCACAACAGAATAAAACAGCAAAAAAACCCCTAAATCATACCCAAAACAACCCACACAAAGTGGAGATTTGTATCACAAAACCAGAATTTTAAAAATAAACACCTACCAAGCTACTATTATACCTACTAACCAATCTTAACACTGAACTCATATTGTCAATCTTAAATATCTGACCTGACATCAAAATATCCAAATGAGCTTATAAAATTTGATTTTATCTGAACCAGGTAAAAGAATGTTTCCCTTGTCATTAATTCCTCATCAGTTTAAACGACAGATATAATTCTGAAGCTGAAAATTCACTTATGAAAACAAATCCTTTATCAAAGATTGCATTACAAATGAAACCTAACCTGTGAATTACATTGCTCAGATTCCTACTGTGGTATGACATGCAGTCAGCCAAACAGATAAATTACTTATGTAATTTATGACATCCTCTGCATGGCAATCCCTCACCTCACTGCGTGTATGCGCACATGAGTATGTGGTAGTGGCTGTTTGTTTACTTTTACTATCACTAACATACTACATGACACTGTTGTTTAAATTTTAAATTATCTATCTGGCATTAAAATAATGAACAGAAATGTTCACATGCAGAGTAATTAGTATTCCTTTTTGCTTACCTGAACTAAATACTCCCGGGAAAGCAAAGGCAGCCGAACATGCTCCATCAGACGTGCCATTAACTCCTGCCTTACATCTTTGTCATGGTTCACCCAGGCTATCACTGCTTCAAATACCTTCCAGAAAACAAACAAATCAAGTTCCTTGACTTACAAGTTCATAAGCATGAAAACATCAGTGTGCCTCCAAAAATAGTTTTGTTTATACTAAAACTCCTAATGTAAGAACAGATGACAGTGGTTACAGCTCATTATTTCCGTATTTATCAACTACAAAATTATGAAGGTGCATTATCCAGTCTCTTTTTATATCTACTCCTCTACTGGTGTTTCAGGGACAGCTGTGCTACATTGACAAAATGCACACAGTGACTTCACTGATACTGAAAACTAGGCGAACAAACAACACAGCAGCAGCAATATTACAGTCCTCATACTTTTCTTCCTGTCTTGGAGAATTGACCTGCCACATCACCGTTCAAATGACTTATCATCACTAAGTCTTACTGGGAGAAGTGATCCCAAGCCTGGTTTTGCCTCCTTTGCACAGTAGCTCATCATTCACTAAAGCATTAAAGCCTTAATTATACTCCACAAAAGCAGCATCATGTGTATCTAAGTGATAGATCCAGACCTTCAGGGTATTACAGGAACAACAGCATAGCTTTGCCGGTTGCTGTTTAAGCAGATAGTTCTTAGATTCAAAGTTTAAAAAATGTTTTAACATGGAACACTACCTAACTGCATAAATGAGTATTCAAACATGCTTTTGAACACAATTTAGCCTCATTTGAGTACAGCTATATATGCCTTGGAAAAAAGAAAAACAATGTATTTCAAATAGATCATAACTGAATTTTAAAAGCTCAAAATGAATACATCCACAACCTGAAAACCATTAGAGGTTTATAGAGATGCCCTGGGCTCACTGAAGAACACAGTATTTCAAAAATGGCTTTAAAAGATTGAGATCTAGGCTAAAGGTGAGCCAACACACATTAAACTCCGGTTAAGTAGTACCAAGCTGCCTAGTCATCTCTGCAACCCACATTTGTTCAGTTAGGCTAAACAGCTCACATATACATACAGAGCTTTAATACCTTTGTGGGACTGCTGATGTTAAAGTCAGTAAATGGCATATAATTGTTCTTCAAACTCTGAGTTATTTATCCCTTGGTAAACCAAACTCCTGTGGATGTGACTCAGCATGAGTTCTGGTTGTTCTTGAAGATGAGAAGGAATTTCCATTTAATGTAGTTTTGGTTTTTGGGTTTTTTCCCCAAAGAACAAAGAGTAATGTGATTTAATACAGTTTTAGGATTTTTAAGAGTTGAGAGTAATTTTCAACATCAGACTGACAACACTTTTGGGAAAAGCCCTTTAAACTTGAGCACAGTGCCTGCCTGATTTCACTAAGGAAACACAGAACACATCCAAAAAAGCGCACAAGATCAGTATGAGCAAGCTCGCTCTTTGACATAAAAGGATAAAAATAATAATGGGATACAGATTGTCTTACCTTCTCCTCTGAGGCAATTGTGAGTTTGTCACTGGATATAAGACTGCACACCTGCTCCACACCAAGATTGAGGTATTCTTCACTAAGTACAACATCGGAAAAGTGCTGTTCTGTTTGGAGAAAAAGAAACACGCTAACATAAGAGTGTGACACGTATCCACGTGCATAGCAAGCATTAACACAGCAGGAAAAAACAGAAGAAAAGGATTCAATATGCATGGTATTTTACCCTATCTAGAAGCAATACACTGACTTAAAACCTCTTCTATAGGTTAAAGCTTGGTCTCACAAACAGCTTTTATATTTAAAGATTCTTTAACTGAAATCCTAAAACGCATTATACTAAAAGTATTGTAGAAATTTTCAGATGCTTTCTTCATTTCAGTACTTGTCCTTGAGAATTACCTAAGTCTCATTTTGCTAAATTTGTACACAAAAATACAGAAAAAAGACTCCAGAGTCCGTATACTCGGTATGTTGTTGACAAGCATGTTTTAAACTTGTAGTTTTGCATGAACAGTGGCTGATTCTTTAGAACCAATCAGCAGTGTCAAGCAAGTCCTATTGCATCTCTCAGGGCTTCTCCAAGGTCATAAAAGTATTTCATATTGCAATCTCTACAACGTGCAGAAGGTATGTAATTTTTCCTAATTTTTTTTAAACCTCAACTTAAATAATACTGAAAAAATTTAATGTCCCTTCCTTAAAATTGCTTTTTATGGCATTCTTTTGCTTGAAAAGTAGTTCCATTCAGTTAAATTATTTTTTCCCTTCTTCTGCTATTCTTAACAGAAGTTAGAAGGCACAACTGTTACTAAAAACTTAAGAATTCTCTCCAAATTAGAATAAATTAAAAAGAGGCCAGCAAACATACTTAAACCAAAGAACATTCTATAGCCTTTTCTATCACTCTACTAGTACTACTATAACTTAAGAGTCCATACTTGAGAAACTTGTCTAAGCTGTTAAAAAAAGTTAAAGATCATTGAATGCTTAAGCTCAAGAAGTCTAATTTTTCTGTTCAACTTTGCAGGGTACAACAGCTTTTTCAGATGCAATCATCGTCTGTACAAGTCCCTCTAATTCTGCAGCATTCTCTTATGATGGACAGGTAGTATTTTCTGCAGTACTTCAGGCAACGGCAAAGAAAGGATGAGAAGAAATACTATTGATTTTTATAACATCCCCATTACTTTTCCATTCTTTACAAATCTTTTTGTATCTGTTCGCTTTTCAGACAAGTATGCAGTTTCTCAAGCTGAGATAAGTATCTGATGAGTTTTACTGTTTGCAAATAGAAATTGAGAAAGGTAATTTGTATAGATTAGTTTTATGATCAGCTCCAAATTTCAGGTGACAGTGACACAAACCAGTATGCCTGAGTGTACTGAGAAGCTGAGTTTGGAAGCAAGCAAAAAGGGGAAGCAAAACACATCCAAATCTCCAACAAAGCTGAGGTTCTGAAGCATTGTTCATCCTTCCTTGAGAAATATGATGCAACAGTGGATCACATCCAACAGGGTATCTTTCATAAATTACAAATACCTGGTTGATTTTATAGACTCATATATAAAAGCCTTGCTTTTTAAAAGTTGATTTAGATTTATGTCATGCACTACGTAGGAAGAGATCCAGGAGAGGTAAAAGTTGAGAATTTTCAAAGCAATACAATGAATGTGAGGCTGTCTCCTGTTTTCATGCTAGAAAGAGAACCATAGAAGAGAATCCAAAAAAATAAACAGTTCTTGAACAACAACTGTTTTACTGGATGTCAGCCTCTTAAAGCATAAAACAAGAGAAGAGTGAAAAACAGGAGAAACACTAAACCAAACTACTCAATCAACAGCTACAGATCCTCAAGTGAATGAATTACAGACAAAAGAGAAATAGAGATTTCTACATAAATTTTAGTCATCAAAAGAGAGGTAAGGTGAAATAACTTGTCTCGTAAGAATCAGATCGCTTGTTGTCTAGGAGACCATCGTAGCTGATTGACAGATAACATTTGGGCAGAAGCCAATTTCAATTACAGCTACACAGATTATTTAAAATAATTAAAAACTGAAAAAGAACAAGGAAATGTAAAAATCAATTAAATCCACCAATGGTAATTTATGTAATGCTGGTTCAAGTGTTGAAGACAGAAGGCTTCATTATATATAAAAATTATGCTTATGAAATTCAAACTTTTTGCATCCTTTCAGCAAGAAGGAGATCAGCATCTTCGAAATAACATGATTCAGTACTAAAATTTCAAGAAATCACACTTAGATCCTCTTTTCCCAATAACGATGAAAAATAGTACTGGAGGTGTGTGGATTTTTTCGCCTTCTGGGTTAGGATTTGTATTATCTCACATTACTGTTCACATCCTGAAAGCTTCGATAATCTGAAGATACTAACATCAAACATATGATTAAATGATTAAATTTTTCATGCATCTGTCCCCTGTAAAATCTCAAATTATCTTGTTTTTTATTTATTGCATTAGGGAACACACTTCTTTCTTTATGAACACCTCTTAGAGAAGCAAAGAGAGAACTACCCAGATAGAAGTTTCCATGAGAGAATAAAATAATTATTTTTTCCCAAATCAGAATTTCCCACACAGTATGCAACTTTGACAAATTTGTACTGGAATCCTGCCCCATTTCTTGCCTCTTTACCCAGAAATTGAAGCCAGCTGGCTCCAGAGTCTGGCAGCCTGGAAACAAGCTGGCTTAGGAGCTGCAGAGGCTTGGCTTCTAAATTCCCACTTCCTAAGCAAGTAGAGTCCTACTTCTTTATTATCAAGACTAAACTCTGTCTTAAAAAAAAAAAAAAATCCATTTTAGGCCATTTCTAAAATATCTGTTCCAATTGCATATGAAAAACAGATTTTCACATTTTTGCAACTGAGTCAGTTTCTATCTGAATAGCTAAAGATCTGTCCTTGTCTGCCCTGTGCCAGTAGGGTGGGACAAACCAAAAGGAAGTCTCTAACAACGCCAAGGGGGCTAGTAACAAAATGTCTGGAAGTACAATAAACAATGCCAGTGTGGTGAGCATAGAAAGAAAATGGGAGCTGTAAATGTACCAGTTTTTGGTATTTGTTATTATGAGTCTGGAGCTATGTATTATGCACACACATGAAGCAAAAAGCACTTGACACCTCTTCTATCCAAAAGGCACACAGTCTGTCCATACAGATATTGACATTAACTTTACATTTTTCAATTGCATAGGAAGGAAAGCTACATCTGAAAGCTGCACAGGACATTTTGTGCTTTAAACCTTTATGGATTAATTCACAAACACTTTTTCACTCATTTGTATATGTACAGTCAGAACAGATCTTCCCAAAGCCACATTAACGTGTATGGGAAAAAAACTGCCACAGCTTATCCGTGCCAGAGTCTGCAGCTGGAAAAAGGGAAAACCAGCTCATATTCCCTAGATCTTTTCATGACAGTAATTGAACATACATTCATATGTGAAACAAAATATCACAACCAAATATATGGAGTCTTGTAAGTGTCCTTTGTCAGTTTAGTCCTACGAGTCGTATTCTACAAAACAAATGATGCTATTTTTTAAAAACTAAATGGAGTACCTGCACCTTTCAATGTGACAATGCTACAAAACCAGCTGCAGCATCCCAGCACTTTCTGTTTCCAGTTCCTTCTGAACTGATAACCTATTGTTTTAGAGCAATGCACAGCATGGGAGCTCCGAAAGATCTAAGCCTTATGGTCACTTAAAATAAAAACGACAGTTTCTCAAGCAGATGAAACAAACACATTAGAAAGGATTAGGGTTTTTAAAATCACTGCTTAAATTCACAATGTCACATTTGATTTTTTTTGGCTTGGGACAAAAGGCCTTTGCTAATGGCCTATTTTAAGGCTCTGGTCAAACAGGAACCCCAGCTTTGTTGCAGAGGGATAGACGCAAGCTCTGCCATTGGAGAACCAGCAGAAGCTAAAACTGCAGAATCACATTTTTTCAAAAAAGTCTGATTTATTTGTCAATTTGATGCTTAAAAAACTGGCTTTTAGAACACCATGAAATTCACAACAGCCAAGGCAACAGCAGCATAGCAACAGACTTTGCTACTCAGAATAGAATTGTAGGAACGATTCTGACAACGACATCCTTTCCATGCCAGGCATATGGATGTACATAAGAACAGTCTACAGAAGACATGCAAGCTTCCAAGTCTTCCCAGGGCTCAAATTTTAGACTAAGAGCTCCAGAATCAAAAATGCTGTTATCCCACAGTCAAATACAATGCAGCAATCCCTGCACCACAACACACGCCAGGAGTCCCTAACAAAAGAATCTTCAACATCTCAGCACAATGCTAAAAGCCAAAAAGGTTCACTGTGCCAAGCCCCAAAGGACACCTCTGCCACAGGTCATCCAAAGTTTCCAAAGCCTGTACTGCCCTACACAGTGAGTGAAATATATTATTCTTCTTTGGTTAAAACTAAGAAATGTGTCAGGACATCCACACTGAGCAAGGGTCTCTCTATCCAAGATGGCACACTCCTCTTCATTAAAAGGCTTTACCAATTTATCTTCAGGTTGTACATAACATTACAACACCTACATAATGCACCGCTTTCTCAGGAAAAATTGCTGTTTTGTGAACATCCTTTAACACTACATAAGACATATCCCAGACTAAAACTGAGGACAGACTAGCAGTGCTCATGCCACATATTCTTCCTAGGAATCCTGCCAAAAGAAGGATGAGAGGCCTCAGCTGTACGTAGTCTCTGACTGTGCAAGTGTAACAAGACCCAGAGCAGGATTGCTTTCTGGAACATCATGAGAACAGGTGGCATCTCCAAGTTCAATTGCAACAGAAGCTCATTCCAAGTAACCTGTATCAATTGTCCACTATTTTCAGATCTCTCCATAGGCATCACAGGTGCATATAAATGACTCCTAGAAATCCTGCTCTCTGCTACAAGGGACCATAGGAATATGAAACTCCAATTTTAATGGAAGTTGTGTTTTCATTCTCACTGGAAGGAAGTTCTAGAGTTTCACTTTTCTAATAACTTCTGATCCAATAGCATCCATTTGTTTTTATATTATCATTGTCTACTAGCAAAACTATCTCCCTGCCTCCTTTTTCTAAATCTAAAATAGCAAGTGTAACAAAATAAAGACTGGGAGAAGTTAAAAATCAAAATATTTTTCATTTTCTCTAGCAGGGAAATATTTTCACTGCCTTTTTCAATCTAATAATCCTTGTCTGTACTCATTCTAATTTCTGGAGCCTTAATCCAAAAATGTGTGCTCTGGGAGCTAAGCTGCCTGTGATACAAAGCTTAACTCTGAAATGGCACAGCCATGTATTTTTGGTTCAGACTTTTGAGAAAATTTTTTTCAGCTGTAAGAAAGCTGTGACAAAGTACAAAGAGCCATTTCAGATAAGAACAGGGGGAAAAAGAAGCTATGATGGCTGAGATACAGGCAGTTAGTAGCCTGAAAATTCAAGAGGAAAAACATTGACCTGAAAAGGTATAGAACTGTATGAAAGAAAATCAGGGAGTCAGCAAACAGAAATTCAGCAAGACTGATGATCAGCCAGTTCCAAGGAGAAATGAAGGCCAACGCTTCCTCTCTGGATCCTTTTATCAGGAGTACTGAGCATTCTGGTTCTCAGCCTAGCATCCTGCATGTCCCAATGAGGACCAACAAACAGCTTCCCTCCTCTTTTCACTTGCCTGTATTCTGCTTGCAGAGACTCTCTGAGCACAGCAAAGGATGCCTGAACAAAACGACCCAGGGAAGGAGAGTTAACAAGTGGACACAATTCCTGTGCTCTCAAAACACATTTAACCAATACTGCACTCAAGATCTTGCCAGGGTCTTAGAATTTATATTTCTAGAAAGCAATCTATACAAATATTAGCTTCAACTACTCAACTGAACAAAGATTGTTTAGAGGTAACTGAAGTAGTGTAGAGGTTTAGTTTAGAAGTAACTAAGGCCAAATCAGAAGTTGGAAAAAATAATTTAAAACTCAAAATTAAGCAACAGCCGTATCAAAATGTGTTCCCTAAAACATTAAATATCTGAACATTAACTCTAGGTAATAAATGTATGCCTTGCTTCCTATTGCACAAAAGGTCAAAAATATAATAGCTTTTTGGATTTGATTTGTATTACTGAAAGACAAAAGGATTTAATTAAAACTTTTTGCATAGGTGTCTAAATAGAAATATCACAAAGTCATTCAGTCATGTACACATCACTACTTCTTGAGTAAGGCATAGATTACAAAAGCTAGTACTTTCAAAAACAATCTGAAAAGCTTTTGAATTTTTTAATTGATATATCAATCATTCTTGATAGAAATACTATAATCTGTGAGTTTAAAAAAAAAATCTATACCAGAAAACAGAATTTCTAGGAATGAAGACAATTGAAAGCATTCATCAAAGTCCTTGCCCTTCTGAGGTTTAAATTTATTCAAGGCAATAAAAAGCCTATTACTTGGACCTGAGTTGAAGCACTTTGTGCTCTGTTTCAGGAAAATCTTCAATTTTAACTCTGTACTAATTGTTAATGATGCTAATTGGTCACTGTACATTTTAGGAAAGTTACGAAAAGCAATGCAGTCGTAAGTATTTTTTTTCTACAGCCTTATCAGGACATTTAATTTCTAATTCTCTTTTTTGTATTGCTCTTGTTCTAAGCCTGACAGTGCTAGGGATTAAGGAAGGCAGAGCAGAGAGTGGATCTGACAGTGCACCCTGACTATACACAGCATATTTATCTCAAGAGTAAGAACACAGTGTGCATTGCTTCAAAATCCACCCCACCGATAAAGCAAATACACAGTAGGAGTTGAGCTGGCAGCTTGTCATACAGGCCAGCAGTACTCCAAGAACATGATGACAATAAGGGAAGCTTTCAGAGGGGATTTTACAGAAATGGAAGGTGGTTTGATTACAGAGGAAAGAGAAGGTTAGTACCAAGCATGAAAACAGGAGAGCTAGACAGATTAAATACAAGATTCAAGTGAATGAGACTATAGGTACCTTTTATAATGCGAAATTTAAATTCTTGGGCTAGATGAGCAGGATTTTCAGAAGATAAGTTGATAACATAATACCCAACATTACTTTTCTGCCTTCTTCGCTACTGCAGTGCAGGGGCTACCCCTCCTCCCAATGCCTTTTTCTTATTTCTTCCTCCATGTAATTCCTACATACTTTGACTTGTGGTAGTTGTCAGAATTTTAATTCTTCTTTCCTGATTACCTCCCCTAAGTGACGGTGCAAAATTTTAAACAGGAAGCTAGCTTCTTTCTGGATTAGAAATGGCTTGGGCCCTGCAGACTCAGAATAGTCTGGGAAGACACTGTTCCATTCAGCTTAAATATAACTATGGTCCAGCCAACACATTTTATGTCTCTTGAAGACATTCATATCAAATGCAGTTTTCATCAGGAGATACATGACTGCAATATCCTGGATAAAACTCGGGTTCCTCTGGGTGAGGGTGGGTGGCACGGAACCCACCCACACAGACAGATACCAAGCTGTGTGCTCTGCTAATGATAACTTGCCTGCATATGTGTTGGCCTTGCTCAAGAGATCTGAGCATGCATGCATGTCAGCAAAAGCACGAATCCCCAGGCAGTTGATAGGATGAAGCTGGGATTCCAAAAATTCACAGCAAGTCCTTTTCACATCCTGCAGTTGCAAGAGACCAGCTGCTGGGAGCAGTACCTGAAAGGAGAAGCAACAGCTGGTTCATGTCCCAGTTCAGTTCTGAGCTTATACAAGAGTAATGTCCATATTAAGAAAACAAAATAAACCATCAAAAAAACAAGACTAAAACAAGAGAGGAAGATTTCAGCATTATGCAACTGAAGAAGTTAAAACCCAACATGAGCATGATTTTACCTCCCTACAGATACCATTTAAAATAACAAGCAACATCTCTACCATTGTATTCACTGGGGAAGTCATTCCACAAACTGTAACTCTCACACTTTATTTAAACTCTTTCCAATACTCATTCACAAGTTCGCTGCTTACATTTCCCAGCATTTCATAATTACATCTCATTTCCAAGCCTTCAATGTTAGGTATTCTTTAAAAGAAAGTTTTCTAGACCATGATAGAATATGTAAATCTTATTTGCATGCAAGCACTGGACACTGTGTACCATTTTTTTGTTAGCATCAAAAATAACCATCTTTATGCAAGTGATTCCAATAAGGACAGAATTCAGCTTCCACAGAAGTCTGTGACCTTCTTGGAACAACGATAATTCAGGCATGTCTGGCAATCAATATAGAGGGGAAAAATGAAGGATCATACATTTAACAAGACTTGGATTTGAATATCAACTGTTAATGAAAGAGAAATGAAGAAAAGACACAAATGTGATTGCACTGAGATACACAGACTATTACTTAGAAAAAAACCTTAAAAATTAGTTTAAATCTTAGATAATTCTTGAAAATATTAAATAAGTCTAACAAAGTAAGTGGAGAAGATCTGTAGGTAATAAGCATAAAAGTCAGTGTCACAGAATTTAAAACAAATTTAGTAAGCTTAAAGGTTGTTAATTACAAGGTTGAAACAGTACAGTGAACTCATTTTATTTTAGCATATGTTTATGTAAATGTTAAGATAATATTACCAATACAATTTATATTACCAGAACTACAGTATGATTAGTTATAACACTGAGGAGATAAATTCATTTCATCGTTAATTCTATGATAAGATATAATTATTGACTTACATAGCAAAAATCAATGCTAGAAATCTACTACAAGTATTTATTTACACAACTTGTCCCAATGAAGCAAACATTTCACACCTGCTCAAAAATTCAGTAACTAATTCAAGGACAGTCCTAGATAATTTTAGACATGTTATCAGCATAGTTGAGCAAATAATTCTGAGAACAATCCTTGACTGCATAAATGGATCCAGTAGAAAAATATGCAAAATCATCATCAAATCAGAATACAAAATGGAAAGGTGAAATTTGAGAATGGCATGGAGAAAATAATTTAATATTTGTATGCACAGTCACACTGGCATACTTATATGAACAGTACAGGAATGTTACAAGAACCAGATCACTCTTCATTACGGGAAATCCACATCAGTTCTTAAATCACTGTAACTGAGCTTGCAAAGTTAGAGATTTCAATACATTTTAGTTATCAGAAAACAAATCATTCAAATCTAAATGTATTTCATATTCTGCTGCTAAAAAGGAAAAGAGAGGCAAAGTGCATCAAATTTATCTCGTTGAATTACACATTGGGCTTTGGTTACTAGGCAACAAGAGCTGTGATAACATCTAGCTATTTTCATTTGTACCTATAGAACTGTTGGTCTGGAAGCCATAACAACCTGCGTTCAAACATACAGTTCCATCACAGTCAGATTCACTCCGCTGAAGCCAGGGACAGAACTAAAGGGGGAAGAAATACCAAAACAACCCAAACTCCTCACAAATCCATAAGAAAAAAAAGCAAAGAGAAGGTAAAAAAAAGACTACATTAAAACTGCAGTACAGATGAAGTTTAACTGCTGCTGACTCGAAACTGGTCAGTTTTAGCTCAGATTTATTTCCAAAAATAGCCAGTAGAGGGTATCATAACTTCCCTTTAAAGATCAAAAATACTGTAATGCGCATACTGCTTTGTACTGCAAGAATGCAGAGATGAAAAAAAAAATCTCCGATTGCTCGTTCTATGAAAACGTATTCTCATCATGGCTATTATATGTTTTTTATAATCAAAGTAAACTGAATAGATTATTATTACAGATGGCAAATAAGAAATTAGGTGTTCTTTTTCTTTGTGTCAAAATTGTGGTGATGAATCTCGGAATGACTGCTAGATTTCCTAGAGCAAATGCTTTAACCCTTACGAGCCTATGAAGACTCTTCCCTGCTTATTTCTCTTTGGTTCTCCTTCCTGCAGTGACATGCCTATTCCCCAAGCTCTGTGCACACACCACGCCAAATACATTTTTCCAGCCCCACTGAGACACAAAGGACTGTGACCAGGTACAAGTATTTGTTTTAAAATCCCCCTGCAAGGTCACCTGCATAGTCAGGAGGGATCCACTGAAGGCCCAGAACTTGGCTCCGTGTTTTCACTGGAGTAGATTCAAGCCCTTCACAGTAACTCAACTAGATCATCAACCTGTATCTGAGGCTGCTGCCCTCTCTTGTGGTACCCTCAGGTACCTGCCAGGAGTATGTCAGGGGCTGAGCGTACTAATGATGCCTGCAGCTTTTCTCCCTCTTTTTTTTCCTGACAGCATTATGACTCTGTTCATCTTTGTGCAGCTGGACACGTTCACCTCACATGACCTAAACAAGTGTTGAGCTCAGAGGTGAGGAGCAGCTGGTACAGGCAGGCACCTCTCCAGGTGCTCACAGGCCCATCAGCTCACAAGGAACACATTCACAACAGTCCCAAGGAGATAGAGCCTGCCTTACTGATGAACAAACCTCTACAAGGAAAGAAGGCTCAGAGGAGATGGGCAAGAGTGATGAACTCGGGGAAGAAATACCAGAATGAGCATCTAGTGGCAAAAAGAAAGTCAAACTTATCTCCACATAAGGGGGACTGGAGGGTGACTTTTGCTTTAGACATATGGCTTTTGACAGTAAGTCATCAGGTTATGCAAACAGCCTCTTCTAAAATAATTAGTAGCATGTAAGGCCTTGCCCAGCCAGCCAGGCCAGCAGGGGGAGAAGTATGTGTGTGACAGGGCTCAGTCCCACAAAAAGTGTAAAATTGAAAAACCAACAGAAGGAGCTCTCAAGACAGCAGTAGGCTTGGGAGGGCTTTAGCCCACATATTCCTTCCTGGTGAAGTAGAGATGCCCACCATCCTGACAGTGGGCATACGAAGATCAGTAATGGGAATCACTTTTTCACAGTGAGGCAAATGTATATTCCAACTGCTGTATCATGCTTGTGTTGTGATTTCAGCATATTGCAGTGTGTCTCTACTAAATCAAAACATAACACTACATAGTACCAAGTATCTTCAAAACAGTAAATTTCATGGCAAACATTTTAAACCCCTCTCACGGACTATCAGAAGAAGCTAGTCAGAGCAGCTGCCCTGGAGTGTCTCCATACCAGACAAAGGTGCTCATCCTCCCTGAGGGCTGCTAGATGACCTGACAGGCACAGCCCCTTGATTGGTACCACCTCTTGAACACACAAGGTTATAGTAACTGTCCTGCTGGTTGAGAATGGGGCAACAAATCCAGTGGAAGGAGCCACCAAGATGATCAGAAGGCTGGAGCATATGATAATACAAGGAGAACATAAGAAAACTGAGTTTGTTCAGCCATAAAAGAAAAAAAGGGAGATCTTATTACAGTCCACAGCTACCTAATGTGAGGGTCGAGAAGAGTGAGCCAGACTGTTCTTGAGGACAAACAGCAGTAGGAAAAGGAGAAGTAGGAACATAGGAAAATCTGACTGGAAAAAAAGGAGTTAGGTTGCTTTTTCTGTTTGGTGTTGTGTTTTGTTGGGTATTTTTTAAATCATGAGGCTGGTTAAGCCCCAGAACAGGTTGCCCCAACCAGCTGCAGAATCTCCATTCCTGGAGATATTAAAAATTCAGTGAACAGGCCTCTCAACCTGCTTTTTAAAAGCTCCATGAAAAGTAAAATCTGAATTGATTAAAGCTTTCTGCCTGTTAATTTAGATCAATTTTACCCAGTAATTTTGTATCTGTCCAAGCTGTCCTCTTAGCACTCCTTTTTGTACCATCAGGTTCTCCTAGACAGACCATATTGTGATATCTGACATAAGAGGATGCTTAAGACAATATTTTCATCTCTACTACTTTTAAATTTCTTGTAACCTTCTTAAAATTTCTGCCAGGAATATTTGCTCAAATTGATACCCACCAAAATCACATTAAGATCGGTATAATGTCAATAGGAAAGTAGTGAAAGATTATATTGCAGGTTTTGAAAACAAGATCCCACAACATAAACAAACCCAAAATTTCTCAAACACTGAAGCACATTTCAAGCAAATAAGCCAATAAAAATCAGAGCAGTGTATGCCAAGAGAATTGAATAATGTGCTGTCTAAAATAGAAAAATTCCATTCTTTACTGCACAGAAAGAAAACAAATCTGTAACATTAGGAAAGACACTAATCTAGGAAAGCAGATGCATGAGAATCCAAACACACTACAACATAGAAGCACACAGAACACCAAGTTACCTCCTTGCTAATCACAGATATTGCATAATATCAGATATGACATTAAAATGAAATAAATTTCAGAGAACAGCAGTTATGTTAATGCCTGTAATAGAAAAATCTTGAGGAAATAGATTAAAGTTTAACATTTATTCCTAGGTTTTAAATAACTATTTCAGCAAACTAAGCTCCTTCATTTGCTATTTACATTACCATAGCATAGGGAAGAAGGAAATTAACGTAACGGTTAAAGATAATCCAAATTATCTTATTTTTTTACTCTCATCTACGTGCATCTGTGCTGTAATTAAAACTGTGGTTTGTAACTGAAGTGTAGTCTAAATTCTAGTGAAATCATTCAGCACGGCATTGAAATTATGCTATTTGGGAGTATGCATACAAAAACACTAAAATAGACACAAATATTTTAAGGCATCTGTGGGATAAAATGTGGAAGTTTCAATTTTGGAAAAATCAACCCTGCTTCAATTTCTGTACGAACAACATGTGCATGTTAAGTGCAGTGTTCCAGTGTTAAAATACAAAAATAACAGGGTGCACTAGAGTTAAAGATGTGCATGAGCTGCAAGTTTAGAACATGATGTCATGTATATTATCAAGGATACCTTCTGGATATCTTAACATCCTCAAGGCTATTGCACAATGAAGACAGGGATGTATTAATTTTTTCTTTAGCCTAATTAGCCCCATATAAATAAAAATCAGGTGCAGGTGGCAGTTTCATAGTATCACAGGAAATAATCAGCCTGTTAATCATGAAGCAGTCCTGTTCTTTAACATTCCGTCTGTACTAGATACAAATTGGTAGAGCACCACTTCAGTAGAAAATAATTAAATAATCATGATAATGTAATATTTTAAATGATTGACATGATCTACAAAATACTAAGCAGCTCCCAACTTGGAAATCAGTGTGACAGATTAAAATGGAGTATCAGGAAAAAGTAACTGTTTTACATATCTGCTTTTTAATTTGCATCATAATCTGTACTTAAGAGTCCACTTCAGTTAGTGCCACACAATTGATAGGAAGTAACCAATATGCTCAAAAAGTAGCTTTTGAAGAGATACCACCTTAGAAGATTAGTCTGAATGAACTACTAATTATTAATTAAAACATTAAGTACAGAGGTGGGTTTTCTGGTTTTTTCTTGGGTTTTTTTTGAAGGGGATAGATGTGGAAGTTTTGGGAGGGATTTGGGATACAGTTTGTGGCTGCTGAAGTGCAGAAACAAGAATCATGAAGCAAATGAAATAACAGAAGAGTCACTTATTCAAGTATTACACTATAATGAGTGGTGTCCATCTGGTCTGCAAGGGAGAACCATGCAGTCTTGCTTGGCTTCAGGGTTCTCCTACACCTTCTCTACCAGAACAGTGTCTTAACCACCACGTTAAAGTGCATTTTGGCATAAGCTTTCATGCAAGAGGGACAGATTGATTTCCTAGTCTGATGGTTATTTTTTTTAACAGTCAGAAGCTTAGCCTTTCATATCCTTTTCTTCTCTTAAAAGATACTGGCGATAGAAATGAAACATTCTCTCACTTGAAGTAAACCATCTTGAACCTAAAATAATTTTAGTTAGAATTTTAGATTTTTCTTTCAGCGAAAAAAACTGTAGACGTTTTGATTTGATAGGAACAAGGTTCATGATTTGAAGTCTGGCCACTGAATTTAAGTATGTGTATAGTAAGCAATCTAAAATGAAAGCTCAGAATCTTCCATCATACTTTAATTAATTCAGTGTTTAGAAGATTACACAGCTGCATAAAAACACCTTCATATTTTCTTAAGGACAGCATAATTTAAACAAGACTAACTTGAGTCTGAACAAAGCCACTTCTGATATCGTGTCATTCAGGAGCTGGACAATCTGTTCGTTAATTATGGCAGCTGAAGTGCTACCCAGCCAAATAATATACACAGCTACCCTGCAAAAGGATTAGAAGAAGCTGAAAAGATTTAGCAGGCAGGATAACATAACTCGCACTGCATGGTCTCCTTTCTTCCTGTAAGGCTGACCCACATAAAGAATCGCTGCACCAGCTGATGCTCTGAGCTTTCAGGGAGCTCCAGCTGCAGGACTGACCTGCAGCATCTCTCCCCTCCAGCACTGGGCCACCCTCAGCCTCAGACCCCACTGACATACAGTCACCTTGGGTACAACGAAGATTACTAGGATAGAAACACTTTTAAAAGATTGCCTAAAACTGAAGATGTAAAGGGCTGACAAAAGACTAAAAATGTTCATTCGCTGTTTCCTACAGTATACAAAAAACCTTTGAAGAGGTGGGGAGAGGGAGTGGGGAAGGAAAGAATTGTTGGTTTGCTGGGGTTTTTTGTATGTTACAGACTGACTTGTGACAAACAAGGTTGGTTCTCCTAGCACAACTGAGCATTTTCTGGCAATTTTTAAATTGAAAGAGGGCTTGAAATGCCATTTGCAAAATCCTAAACCTGGGCAGGAAACAAACAGCAGCATAATTGGGATAGTAGATCGTCAACCTCTGCTTGCTCTATTATTTCATTCTCTGGTACAGAAGGTGCATCTATACCACCAAGTCTTAAAGTAATACAAAACCAAGAACTAAGGACAACAGAAAGAGCATGAAGTAGAAAGGATTTCTGTGCATGGTGCTTATCTTCAATACAAAAATTATATCAAGATTAACATCTAATATGCAGTAAATGGTCCTTCAGTGGACTCAAAACATATTTGATTACTTCAAGCCTTTACCATTTTAATTACGTTTTTGTCGTTTATTAAGATAATCTTTTACTTATCATTCAGTTTCCTACAACAAACCATAATTATATTCTAGAAATGTCACAGAGGATTTCCTCAAAAAAAAAAAAAAAAAAAGGCATTAGCCTTAGGGACAAATTTCATAAATGCTTTAATCTAGATATTGTGCTTAAAAAATTCAGGTATGTAGAGCCAAAATTCCCAAAGTAAACAGCATCTACAGCTTGCCATTTGATTTTTCTTTGCAGATGAAGGTTTAGTACATACATTTCATTATTTAAAGCACGGCCAATATCAAGAAAACAGAAGCATTTTCAAGGAACCCTTTATGCAGCTTCCAAAATTTCATCTCATGTGTCGCAGCGTACTCCTGAACCTACTTGCAAGTAGGAGAGGTCAACCGTGGAGTCTCTTTAAGGGACTTAATTTACTCATAATAAGCACCTGGAATTTTACAGGGAGGCAGACAAGCACACATGCATTCATTTGAGCAAACAAACTCTGCACTTTAAGTTGGAAAGGGCTGCTTTTCAGGCTTTGCCACAGGCAGCTTTATGGTCATACAGAGAAAGAGAGACATGGATGCCTACGGTAAAGGTCATATCTGAGACTAAAGTAGCTGCTTTCATCCAACTTGGCATGGAAGCATCTCCAGCACAGCCTAGCAGTGTGATGATTTTAGAGACTCGGAAAAGTTGTACAAACTTTCGGTCTGAGAGGGCAGTTTACACACCTTAATTATTAATGTTTAGCTAAAGGGCAACCACATCCTAGCAAGGCAAGATGAAGGCATCAGGTTTTAGAATCAGAAAACGTGTGATGTCAGTCCTGATCTACCCACTGGTCATCATATCTGATCCCCTTTTTTTTTTCTTTTCTTAAAAATCATAGAATGGCCTGGGTTGAAAGGGACCTTTAAGATCACCCAATTCCAACCCCCCTGCCACAGGCAGGGACACCTTCTATTAGACCCAGTTGCTCAGAGCCCCATCCAGCCTGGCCTTGAACACTTCCAGGGACAGAGCAGCCACAAGTTCTTTGGACAAACAGTCTATTCAAGTCAGTAAACTCTTTTAGGCCACACCATACTTAAGAGCTTGTTGTAATACCTCTCAATGGAACACCAATGCCAGCTGGCCCATAAAAACAAAGAGTTAAAAGTATTTTCCAGGCTAGTCTAGAACTTCACAGTTTTCCAGAAAAATGTTCAAATAATAGGTAAAATCCAGGCCTTCTAAAAAGAAAAACCAACACATCTCCCTAGTCAACTACACGAGAAAAAAAGAGAAATCTCAGTTTCCTTCTGCAGAAGGAAATGGCAAAAATTTTACCTTTGTTAGAACAGTTTTTGTCTAGCTCTGCTACAACCAGCTAGGGATCTTCTCCACAGTCTGAGTCACACTGGAAGCAATTTTGGTGTCTGGTTCGAGACAGAATCTGTTATGTCCTCCATCCTTCCCCAGTATGTGGTTAAACACAGTATTTACTGAAACAAAGCTTCAGAGCAGTGCTCTGCTTCCACCAGCACCATCCCTTCCCCTGACTTCCCCTCTTCTGAGGAAAAGGGGAAGAGGAAACCTAGGATGGAGAAGAGTAGAACAGGTGAACTCAGCCCAGATCTGGACCTCATATGGTGTCACCTAATTAGGGAGGTAAACCTCAAGAGGTGAAAATACCTGCTTTGAAACACAGTCTCTCTAATGGTAACACAGGTATCATTTCCAAGGTTCAGAGGTAATCATTTCCAAACCAACCAGAACAGCTAGAAAGCAGCACTGCTCACCTTGGGCATCCTAGGCAGCTGCACTCATGCATTTTGCAGCAATATGTTCTATTCATTTAGAATAAACAATAACAACTATGTGGATGCACATGTATGTTTTTGTGCACTTCTCTTTAGGTATTCTAAACAAAAGCTTATTACCTTTCAGCTTAAGTTAGCAACTCACCCTTTTACCCTTTACAAGTGTATGTGGAGTCTTTGAAACAAATACACACTGGCAGAAAAATAAGAGTCCTGTTTCAATCAACTCTCAGTCAATCTAGAAAAGGCCTGAATTCCCTTCCTCTCTCAAATGATAGCTTTTCCATGCCTTTAATGGCTTTAAGCCTTTCCCCAAAGCATGCTAATCTTGTCATATTTTAGACCATCCAACAGTGTTACAGGTGATAACGCAGATTTATACACTGACATACAGACACTGCTGTGCCATTTTTTATGCTCCTTTTCAAAGACACTATTTTACAACAGCAGAAGTTTTTCTAAGGTGACTACAGTATGTTATTCTATACTAGGAAAAGCTGTTAATGTAAAACATAGCAATACGTAGGAGTAATTCAATTTTTTTCTTTTCATGCATTACTTTACACTTTCCAACATTAATTTTGGTCTGTGATCATGCTAGCCTGACATCTAGCTTAGCTAGAAAGCAGTGAGATTTTCTATTTTTGTCTGATCTTGAAAAAAAATCCTTAAACCAGTTCATCACCTACATCTCTTGCTACCTACTTTTCAAAACTAAAGGAAATAGGTCCTTTGGAAGCCTGCGACACATTACAATCACTTTGATACAGTGAAACCCAACTATTTATTCCTATTTGTTCCTTTCCTCCCTAGGGACTTTTGATCTATTTATTGCTCATCATGTGACAATTTAGGAGGGACTATAACCAACTTGACTTTCAAAAGCCTTTGATATGGTTATTTCTGGACCACTCAAAGAATTACAGGAGGATTTTAGTAGCTATGCACAACTCATAAATAGAATTCTGAAACGTATGAGAAGTTTGAACTTTCCTTATCTCACCTGCCACTAACAAAAACCAAATCCTTGACAGTCTCTATAATGCTCAGGATCACTAATGACTTCGTGGTGATTTACTAAAACATGAGCTGAAATAGCAAGGAATAGCCCGCTAGAGAATGTAACATTTTCATACAGTCTCAGCCACCTCACTTTAAAAGTTTTTTTCCTGTGGGTATGCAAGGATTATTTTTACAAATATGTCTATAAAACCCTATTTGCTCTAGTGATCAGATGTTTTTATTCTTTGCATTTGTGCTTCATCTTTTGACCCTTTCTCTAAGCCTATCTTTGGTCTGTAAGAGGATGCACCTTGCACAGTCCGTTGGCGTAACTGGGACTTTCTACCTTAATTAGTTTTTGGCACCTTTCTCGTGCATGGCTCTGACAGCCCACACGCTCTCCTAAATCACTCATTAAAGAAACAATATGCAGGAAACCAACAGATGTTATATTTAGAGCTGCAGTGCTGAGTAAAAGTGTTTTATTCTTTTTATCATTTAAATTAAACATGCCTGTTTAAATCCCTTGGTGACTTCCCATTCACCTCCCACAGTAACCAGAATCACATGCTTCTGAAGTGCAGGATGACAGATCAGTATCTTCTGTAACACACTCCTGCCTCAACCCCACTTCTCTCTCACCCCATCACCTCCTCCAAGAGTCTCTGATTCATTCCTTGGCTCTTGCTTAGACCATACTGACACAGCCAAGCTGCAAGCCTCTTCACCGCCTTTGCCCACAAGTCTCTCTTCCAAATAAGCAGAAACAAGTGGTTTCATAAACCTCAGCCCACATTCCCCCTCCCACAAAAAAACAAACCAAAACCAAAACACGAAAACCAGAACACCCAAACATCTTCTGAAGGTACAAAGATTTTGAGACAGGGAAAATCTGTGATTCAGTCCACAAGACAACAGTCTCTCTCTGGAAGAAGTATGACTCTCTGCCTCCTACACACACTGGCACTTGATAGTCCAAGAGAGTCTTTTACAGCCTTGGGACAATTTTAATTCACTCTTCATACCTTTTGATCCACATTTTAGAATAATTTTCTCTCTGGTGCTCATTCTCAGTTCTGTTTCTCCCTAATGTATTTCTCTTTGGGACCTACAAGCCAGTGTACAACAGCTCAAATGTCCATTCAGGCATCTTTTCATTCTTACAAGGCTCATACCCTTCTGACTACTCAGTTTTCTTTGTGAATAAAAGTCCTGGGATCCCCATTCAGCCAGCCAAAAAAAAAAAAAAATAAAAGCATCATTTGGAGGTCAGAGAGAAATAGCAGTAAGATATCTGCAGAAGGGAAAGAAAAAAAAGGCAGGAACATAAAAATGTGAATACCTCAGGAGAGAGTATTTGCCATAACTATGCAACATCTGCTTCTCCTGGTTCTGGTGGTCTGGCCACCATTTTTCCCTCTGCCTTAACCACACCTACTGCTGTACAGACACAGAAGCTACTTTCTCTGCAAACTCCTTTTGCTACTTACCTCATGAACTTCACCATCCTCTATAATCCAGGGGAGGACACAGAAAAGAATTTAATCCCTAAATGAAGCAGTATGAATTGTATTTATTCAGTTTGGCTTAACAATACAAAAGATATTGAATAGACATGTCCAAGAGACTCTTTAGGAAGACAGCCCAGCCCAAGAGAGAATTGAGACATCAGGAGAACGCTTCTGCCTGCATTAATCTGTGGGGCTGGCAGTGTGTGCAGGTACTGCACACATGAGATTGTGCTGTACCTACTGCAAAGACACGCTCAGCCTCCCTACCAGGCTGGAGCTTGGAGACACAGAGCTGCAGCCACCTAGTTGTTATCAGGCTACCAGTTTCAGCAACCCTTAATGCTTTCCTCACGCTGAGCACACAGTGTGATTTCCTCCTGTCACATACCACCAAGCAAGCCAGATCAGAAACGGAAATCCTCTAAGAGAGCATCAACCATCTATCAAATAAGTGTGAGGCTTTGGAATACATCTTCAGCCACATCAAAACCCCAGTTTCTCAGTTAAAAACAAACATAGAAAGGGGAGTGACAATATAACAATCATAGCTGTTCTGCAGTGTACATGATAATATTGTGCCCCAAAAAACCAGGCAGTTCTACTTCCCACATACGTAATAGCTAAAATCACAAAAGATATGCTATGAAAAAATAGAGAAAAATACATTTTAAATGCATTTAAAAACTGTCAGACAACAAAATATTAAATTTCCCTGCAAAGCTGTTTGCTTAGTATTTTGGTCAGCAGCTCTTATGCGAAGCTTACTCATTTCAAGTGCAAATTAACGAAGCTTATATTTGTAATAAAATATGCCTGTAAAAAGATCGCGCTCCTCTTTTCCCTTCCCTCCTACACTCATTCTCCTGACAGGCCCAGCCATATAAGCAAATGAAGAATGCCTACTAGGATTATTTCACTGGAAAAATGAGATCATTTACTGTTGCCTGACATGTCTTACAATGCATATAAATTCAAGAAGTGTGCCACTGTCTCTCCTCCAGCTATGCCACATATTAGTTGTGCCCTCATATTATTAAAATCCTCAAAGCTGTTGTCATAAATGCAAAAATAGGTCAAAAGGAGGTAACCAGATGGTTGCTTGAAGCCTTAAGTATAAAATACATACGATAGCAGAACACAGCGGTAGTCTTTCAGCACACAGTCAAAGAGCACACTGTAAGGCTGTTTAGTCCAACATTAAGTTCTTGCCCAGTAAGACCTAAACATGTTTCTATGAATAGGGTTCGTAATGAAACTCATGTCAGCTTGGATTTAAGTATCTCTCTGCAGCGTCAGCAAGCCCCTAACATTATTAGAACTGTGCTGTCATAAAAGAATAAAAGCGAAAGTTTGGATTACCATGTAAAGAGTGGTTTCAACACACATCAGAATTTAAAAACATCAGTTAATCCTGTTTTAATCATGAAGTCATCAGGAAGAGCCAGTTTTACAAAACATTTTAACCTGAATGACTCTGAATACAACTTCAGAATTTGCCAAAGCTTTCATAATTCAGTATCTATGCCACAGCAGCCATGATGGAGATGAGCAGAAAGGCCAAAGGCTTGTTTATTTTTAAGGCTCTATAAGATGATCCAATAAAGAACTCCATCTCCTCCTAACGTTTTAATAATATCTGTGTCAGGGAAATAATATCACCAACCACCAATACTTTTGACAATCTAATAGCTCGATTACATAAAACATTTTTTGGAAAAGAAAATGCTTTCAATAACTTGTGCAGTTGCCTGAAACCTATTAAGAAAGAAAAAAGTGAGTTTATGGACAGAACATTTTACGTTTTCATGAAGACGAAGGAAAAGTGATGGTAAAATGAAATATGGTGACGGAAATATGGTGGTTTCAAGATTAATCTGAGTCTAGAAAAAGCCAGGATATGGAAGATAAGGGAATCAAAGGCATGATATACACTTTAATTATCTCAGAAACAAGCAGGATTGTAACCTGTCACCTCAGGTGACAGGTTAATTAGCACCTTACTCAAGATATATTGAAGGCAGGAAGCCAAATCTGTCCAAAATGTGAAGTTTATAGAAGGTTATTTGGGAATCAGAACTCAGTATTAGCTCAGAAAAATAAAACTACATGAACAGCTGAAAAGATAGCTGTACAGTTTTAATGAAGATTTGGCCTACCAGTCTGTCTAAACATGTGCTGCACTGGGATACTTCGCTGAGAGTTTCTGGCAAGTTAAAGTCACAGGAAATAGAAAATCACAGATTTCACCTCTAAAGATGCTATCAACAAAGTTTACATTAAAGTCAAAGCTATTTTCATTTTTTGAAAAAATCAACTGCAGCTATTGACAAGGAAATCACTGCAATACTGCTCCACTTTTTTAGGGACAGTAAGAGAAACAACTTACACTCATTTATTTTCAAAAATTTATCTCTAGAAAGAAAAAAAAAAAACCCGTAACAAAATAAGTATCACTGTTATCTTCAATAGGATTGGTATTACCTGACCTAACTGCATTCTTCTTTAGAAGCATGCAGACTTTAGCAATAAACCAGCTCAGAGGAATATTCACACGGTCCAATTCTGTGTGTCTAGCACCTAACATGTAAGCAGTCATGTACTGCAGGAAGCTAAACCAAGATGAAGTGACTGTCTAGGCACTGTGGAGATGCAAGAGGAAATCTGTACAAAGAACCAGTGGGGAGAGGGGGGACAGGACAGGGACAGCCATAATGACAATCCACTGGCTTAAAACATACCTCAAAATTCTATTCAGTTAATGAATAATATAGTGATGATTTTTAAATGCTTTCATCAGGAAATTGTGGTTAGTAAATAGAGGCAAATACAAGTAAATAGAAGGCCTTTATCAACAACCAGTCAGCAAACTTCACAGATGCCAACATTAACCTGTGGTACAGCAGTAATAGTTTTATTAAGTTAGTTGCATCTGCTAGAATGCTGTGACTGCTTCTAGCTAGAAAAGCTGCAATCATGACCTGTGCTGTCATCACCAAACTGCACTGTCTAGAACTTCATCATATATTTGAAAACCATTCAGCAATTGCTGCTAATTTAGAATAAATCCCTCTTTAGGAGCCCTGCATCTCAGTACAGTGCATGACTGGGGAGGTACTGGACCTATATTAAGTACCTGTTGGTCTCTTGGTGACATGCAAGGTGTTAATAATGACCAGTAGGGATGTAATTGCCTAGATCCAGCCTACCTAGCTCTTCTCAAGATATCCTTCTATTTAGGCAGTTTCATTTTCCCTGATTATCAAAAGGTTTTTAAAGAAGAGGTGGCTAGAGTCACATCTGTCAATGCATCAAGATCAGACTTATTCCCTTCCTGCCCCTTTTAGGTTTCTAAGTGTGGCATTTTTTTCCACACATCTCTTTCTTAGGTTCTCTGAAGGAGAACAGCCAATTCCCGTAGAAGCAATTTCAGCACTACCTTCTCTCAAACCAGTTTAATATATAAAATATGTATTTTATATTTCAAACAGAACCTACTGTATTATAAGATTCAGTGAAAGCTTCACAGGATTCAGTTCAGTTGAATAAATATTTCTTTTATCTCTCTCACCCACTTACACAGCAGCAGGCACGCTTCCAGGACACAGAATGCATGTCTCTGTTCAAGTACTGAATTCAACTCCCTCCTCTTAAAATGCCCAATCACACATTTGTAAAGAACCTTTGTAAAGTCAGTGTTGGATTCTAAAAAGGAAAAATCTACCCCAATTAACACAGAAAACCTCCTATATTCATAAAGAAAAGACACTCCTTTGGATATACCCCTTTGAATGGAGAGGGACATTTTGGGATCCAATAAGGGAAAAGAGAAGTTCTGTAGTGCTCGAAGATATACTGTATTGGCAAGCCTCACAAACTCTTGAAAAACACTCCATGTTAGATATCTAAAATGAAACTAGTTCCAAAACACATGCTATATGCTCTTCACACATCACAGCGTTGCTAACTCATATAAAGACACTTTGTTTAGTCATCTCTTCATACACACAAAACACTTGTTTTCAAGGATAAAGCTTGACAAGCATCATGATATTCCTAGGAGTATTTTGACTCTCAGCTCAGATACAAAGATAGCATGGCTCTGAAGATTACTGGAACGTAACCTCTATTAATTTGATCACATAAGTGCTCGAATACTGTGGCAAATATTAAGTAAAGAGATCAGTCTTATAAACTGGCTTGTATTAAGTCACTGTGTATTTTCTCCAAACTAAAAGCACACACAACTAGCTGCTGTTCTTCAGTTGATGTGCAATATTAAGTTGTAAAAATGGATATTCCATCATGATCCTGAACTCCAGTCCTGTGAACTGGTATACCTGACCCTTAGTGGAAAGGGTACTGAAAGAGGGAATCTGAGAACATCATGAGACACAGGTGTGAGGAAAAAAACAACTCTATTACCAAATCTGACATTCAGGTAATACAAGTTTTAGAACAAACTGGTAGCCCCTAAACAGGTTATTTCATGTCCCACCCACATAAAACTGCACGGGGTTCATCATAAGCACACCAAATCTAAGTACAATACAACAACTTATTTTGAATATTTTTATCTGAGTTTATTCTAGTGCTTAGCAGAAGAGCAAATAAGGAATGTTTCATGCGGTATAGATTTTTATTTTTGCCTTTAAATTAGTATCCAGTGAAGATTAGGCATGATAAATGCAGACCCCATGTTTACATGGACTTCATTTTATTGATCATACATAGTTTTACTACATTTTATTGAAATTAGTATCTACTCCTTGCTGGTTTGTTGGGGGTTTTTGCCCTCCTCAACATACACAAGTCTGGACTGCTCATTATTTTGCATTCTATTTTGTGTAATTCTCTCTTCAATAGATATTCTATACTTTTCTTTCAGTTTTAAAATGACTTGTACACATCTTTCTTCTCTCCTGCCCTCCCACCCCTAAATCAGATACTATTTTACAAGATTTTCAGTAGGCCATTTTTTTGTGAATTTTAAAATATAATTGAACATTTCTCAAAAATGAAAATACATAATTTCTTTACATTTTTTATCAAAACCAATTTTAACATGTGGTTATACTCTGGAAACAGACTTGCACATTGGCATCTCTTCCTAGCAGATAATTCCTGGTGTGAACTTGAAGTCTTCCCCACTAAACTTCCTAAAAGACACTCAACTACTATTAAATCAGATAATGACTTCACTGGTTGCAGTTTTGGTTCATTAGAAGTATTACACTAATAAGCATAAATACTTAAAGCAACAAATCCCTCAAAATGGCTTTTACCAAAATGAAGAGGTGCCACAATTTCTTTCTCCCACTGTATGATGACTACTTTCACGTTGTCAGTCTCCCTACCAGCATAAACATATAGTGACTTCTAGAATCAGTGTTGTGTTACCAGAAAAATCAATGACAAAGAATCAAACACTCTATTTTTTATTCACAAGACAATAGTTACACCCTTGTCTGCAGTAACAAGGCCTTAATGGACCCATTTTGGCCATTGCATGTTAAATATGTAGATATAGGTAAAATGGAAAGAGTCTAGAAAAGCAATAAGAACGGTAAAAGATTTAGAAACTACTGTCTCCAAAGTCTCTGATGTTTAGACTAAAGGAAAAAAATTAAGTATATGAATAAGAACATAAGATTGATACAGCAAAACCAGCAATAAGTTGCTTTACAAGACAACAGAAGGAAGTACCACTAATTAGTCTAATATAGACCAGGAACATTTAAGTCAGATACTGCCTACCTTTTGAACTAGAAAAACTATTAAAGCAACTGGAATAAACCACCTAAGGATTATTATCAAGTTTCCACTGTTAGATTAAATATGTTCTGCCAAGTCTAGATACATTCAGTCACCGTTCCACTTTACAGAGTTCAGTAGCAACTATCTTTTATGCTATTCCCTGTAACATCACATTCCTTCTTCTTCATGCTCCTTTAACATAGCTTCAGTCCAGCTTATGGCATGACACAATGCTTGTGGGTCATGCCACAAACATAATTCGGAAGCTGACCATCTTAAAAAGCACACATCTGTTTTCTTAAGCTGTGGGACTTCTCTGGGTTTCGGTGTGAAGTATCTGTTCATTTTCAACCTAGAGGATTTTTCAGCATCCAACAACCTGCAAAGTTGATCAACCAGTAGACTCTAGAGGTGATGAGATGCGGCATGAATAGTCAAAGCCTGTACTACCAAACATGGTACTGTAGAATGTCTACCTAAGTAATAGCTGGGACAACATGAGGATCTTTTTTGAGGATTTCTTGGGGAAATCAGCTGCTTTTTTGGACCTTGTTTTGACAGCACCTTAAATCACATGTGCTGTCAACTCTTATGCCCACACCCCATGACACCATACAAATAGAAGCATCTCTGTTGTACTTTTTATGGCAATCTGAGTGAACAGTAAGAGTTACAAAGAAAAAACACATACATATTACTGTTCATAATATGCTTATTACTATGCAAGCGTTGTTCTTGAATAATTTCAGAAAATGAGCACAAAAAGTGATACATCTTGAAAACGACCCTATTCAGGATTCTGGAATTCAAGTTTGTTGTACCTAACAGAATTCTTTAAAGGAAAAAATATGCTAGGACAGAGTTACGCCATTGTACAGATACAATTTTTTGTGATTTTCTCTTCTACTATCTCTCACGCACTCATCATGTTCAAAAGCAAGATAGCAGTAGCAGCAAAGTGAAGCTACATGTAATGCTTTCCCCAGGCTACAGGAAATCATCTACTCCCAACATTGGTGTATATTCCTACACTTCAATACACTAACCCTAATTATTAGGAGAAAACAACTGACAGGGCCATGATCCAAGTTAAGAATAACTCAAAAAAACCCCAAAAAATCCATGCAGCCTGGAAGTGGAGATACCGAGTGCTAAGCTGTTGGAAGTTTTTTTAAGTTCAGTGATCTGCTTTATAAAACAGTCCAGCAAACAGTTGTATCAGCACAATTAAAGGAACAGAGAACTGTAGCAGGGACTCAGAAAGGAACCCAACCAATGAACGTGTGTTTATTCAAATCACATTCCGGTCAGCCTGTATCAGGCTGACCTCTAAAGCCCATGACAAATCCACAGCCCGCCAACAACTGCAGGAATTTCTCCTCCAATATATTTGTGCTCAGGAGAGGCCCGAGGTGTACAGCTGACTAAAAAGGGGCTGCAATGCATAGGCATAGCGTGGGAGAGTTACTCACGCATGAGCCTCTTATAGTAACCAACTCTCCCACATTGTGCACTGCATGTAGTTAATACCTATACGGATATCAAAAAGATTTGATATGCAAGAAGGTTGATTTGCCTTCTGAAAACATTAACTTGGATGTTCTCTTCTTAAAATATGAAGAATGAGATATCGCATTAAATCTGACATTTAATTTTGTTCCTAAAAAAAAAAAAATAAGGGAAGAGCAAAGAGTTAAGAATGCAGAAAAATGTGACTTAATATGTAAATACAGCAGAAACATTGGCATGGCATTATGCAAAGTGAGTGCCACTGGAGATGAATTATAAAATAACTTGTTCTAAATGAAGGACAAACACTAAAAGAATGTACACATTCATATACCAGCTGTCTTATTGTTGCAGGCTGGGGGGAATCTATTGAACCAAGAACTGAAGAAAAGAACAAATGTTCTTTTGTATTTAACTAATGTAGTGATAACAGCCAATGATGAGGGCCTCCCGTTTTGATAGTTTATGGGCTAAATGAATGTGGTTTTCTCCTCAGTCACTGACTTACACCTGATTTTTCTGCCTTCACACCTGTCCAAAAACATACATAAGTGAGAACTTAATGAGGGAGGACAGTGGGGAGAAAAAAATCGACAGCTTTCACTGAGAAGCTGTGAAGGCACGGTCAGGAAGCACCCTCCTGTCCACATCTAGATCAAGTAAGATTCTAAGGAAAGCAGCTCAGCGTTAACTTGCCCCTTGAGAAGGACCAGTGAGCTGGACTACATTTATGTATTCCTTTATAATTAGTTTTCATAAATATACAATGCAGCTATTTTAATACCAAGAACTACTCAGCAATTCGACATTACTTAAACATGAAGCTTGCACATCCTCTTCAAACACTGTATCAAGTATTAGAAATTAATTTAGTACCTATTCTTACTATGTATGACCTGAAGAGGTGGAATGATACACTTGAAATTCCACAAGGGGTATCAGAATAAGAATCACACCCAGCTACCTAGAACCTGACACTCCAGTTCAGCACACTAGTCCAAATACCAAATAATGTAAGACAAAATTACGTGGCATCTTAGGTTTTCATGGTTCTGTATTCCTACAAGATAAATTCCTAACCACTACCAAAATTTCACAATACCTTCTAGGTCATATAGACAAGAAACTGAGAGCTAGAATTAATCTTAAGACCATGCAACATGCTTATGCAGAGAACACATTTTTAACTAAGGCCTGACAATCTGCAGTAGGTTTCTAGGTTTCCAGAAAGTCACACTAACAATTTTTGCATCTTGGCTTTCAAACTTAAGGAAAAGAAGTTGCATCAGCATATTTATTTTTATCCATAGTGTTTATTTCTGCTGTAATGCAAATAAACACTACATATCTAGTAATAATACTGCAAAAAGAATGAAAGTGACAAAAGTAAGAAAAAGTTTACATTCAATACCAGTCACATTACAAGTATATTCACCATCAACATTAAATTGCAACTATATTGGAAAAAAATCAAAACCAACTTAGAAGCACAACTTTCTTCTCAGTACTCAAGTAACCACAAACCTGTAATATCACTCACCAAGCCATATTATTTATACTGACATCCCTGAGATCATCAGATATCTATCTTCAGACAGATAACCTGGAGCCATGAAAATTAAAGCCCTATCAGACTCACGAGCGTTAAACCCGTGGATTTCTGGCCTTCAATGACTCCTGCAGGAGGAAGAAACGTAACACTTTTCCTCCCCATTTACATAGAAGAGTCAGCATTGCCAAGGATGGGTGATAATGCCTCCTCCTAGGCAGCACCTACAGCCAAAATACAGCAGGGCTGCCTGTTAAGTCCACTCTGATGTTACGGATGGAATGTACAAGATTAGGGCCATTAAGCTCTGTCAGCAAGACAGAATATTCTACTTTAAGGATGAAAAGCCAGCATGATCGAGCAGCAAGAGGTCTGTTAGGGAATCTCTGACAGCTCTGGATTTGCTCAGGGTCTTCCACAGTGATACAGAGATTTGGGCAACCACCAGATTGGTAAAATACAGCAGAATTTTAGTCATTTTTTTCATTACATACATTCCTCATCAGACCAGAACAATTCCTTAAAAAGGAGGAATCTTAATAAATAAGTCCTTAAGAACGACAAGAAATGAATGTTGAAGAATTAAATGACCTATGATATGACCTAAGATATGGAAGGCTTAGTAGTAGGATATTTTGTTTCAAGACGGCAGAATTTCTTATTTTGAGAAATATTCAATCAAACATGGTTAAAACAAGCAGTGTGTCCATCAGATTCAGCAGCCAATAAAAAGCTAATAATTTCAGCCTAATGCCCAGTAAAAGCAATTAATTTCACAATACATAATTGCAACAGAAGTTTTCAATGCCAAATACAGCAACATGGTTTTGCACTCTGCTAAAGCAGTAAAATAACTGCTAATAACCAGTTATTTAGAATTGGCCAAGAGTAGAAAGAAGAGCACAGGAGTACGAAGAAAAACATGAGAATTAAATGTATCACCCCTTATGCAACTGGTTTTAAACTTACCAAACCTCTACAACCAAATCTCAAAAGATACTGGAAGGAAAATCTACTCTGCCCGTCTTAAGTCCATCTGCATCTAGAAAATATTAAATGCAGGAGGTTATGTTTTCTAAGCTTGTGTTTGTTTTACTCTAATTGAAGCTTCATCTTAAGGTACAGCCAATTGGAAAAACTGATTAGCTCTGTGTGGGATGGACAAAACCTTCATGATAGATATCGGTTGATTTAATTTAAAAAAAAAAAAGCAGGAGCTAAAAATTTCTGCACAGTTGGCCACTGGCAAGTTACAGAGATTGAGCAGGAAAAAGTACTTTATTGTGCAGGCTAAAAGGAAAAAAAAAATAAACAGGACAGCTTAATTGGACAACATGGTTTCACATTTACGAATAAGTCCATGTTGTTTATGTAAATTGCACTCAAGTATTAGAGAAGGGGTGGCACAGAGGTGGCTGACAGCATTAATTTTAGGCAGAGTAGACCATCTATTTCATTGCATTACATAAGGTTTGGTTGCAAAGCCCATTAAAGTCAACTAACTCTTCATTTACGTGAATTGTCTTTGAATTTGACCCAGAATTTAAACATCATGACTACTTGCTTTGTAAGCACAAGGTCTGAAAAAATTCCAGTTTGCAGATGAGATTTCCCATGTCGGACTTGAACCACACTGACAAAATAAATGACTCTGCACATTGCATCTCATTTGTTGCAGAAAATATTCTTACTCTTACCTGCACATTTTCTTCTGTAACTTGAATTTCAGCAGTGTAAATATAATCAATAAGCATCCTTAGAGTCCAGCCATCAACTTCCTTTATTCGAACTTTTTTTGCTCGGCTTTCACTCATCTCACCTACAAACACAGTTTATTAGTCAAGTAAGTAAGATAAAAATACAGCACAAATGTAGAAGTGTAATAGCAGCAGAAATTTTGTGTGTGAACACTTGTGATAGAAAAAAACTTCAATAATAATAATTTAATTTCTTTCTCTCCTTCCTTCCTCCAGTGAGAAAGGAAGATTTGGTTGTTACCATCATGCAAATACCACCTGGGTTAATACTTCTAGTGCAGGTGGCCTATTTTTTTCCAGTGTACGGTATCAGGAAAATATTGTTATCAGACCTAAATAAGACATTTCAAATGCATACAAAAACATTTTGCTGGGAAAGGAAGCTATTAAAATACTCTAGCTTGATTAACTTCTTAATTGAAGGAGCATACCAAACATGGTCTGGAGTAAATTTATTTAAATAAGAAAAGTTATATCCCCGCAGAAGAATTAACATACATATTTCTTTGCTTGCCTATTTATTATTCCCTTAGCAATTTCACCTCTTTTACAGATCCAATTTAACAGCTCAAACTCAAGCTAAGATAAAATGGTAAGCAAGGGAAAACTTGTTGGATCTCATTTTGTGGAGGCTGACATGTTGGCCATATGCCACAACCGATCTTCATAGAAAGGCCTGCATAATAACTTCCACCTTCCAAAATATGATGTTTCTCAAAGTGCAGTATTTTCTTTATGGCTGAAATAATTATCCAAAAATATATTTTGAAGTAATGGCTATAACCTTCTTCATGACTTCCAGATCAGGTCATCTCAGACCTTCAAACCCTCTTGCACTGACTTTCACTGAGAAACAAAACATGAACTACAAAAGTTGTGTTGGAAGATATATAAAATTTGACTTTGGAAGAGTATATCCCAATCTCTGAATACATTAGTTTCTTATTCTTCTCTGTCGGATATTATTTCTTTCCCTTAGGCACAGGCATCTAGAGATAAGGGTATTGGTGATACAATAAATTTGATATATACAACAAGAAAAGCAGACAGGATGGGGAAGTGAACAAGATCATGCTAACCATTGCTGATATTTTCTTATGAAGTCATACACATTTTCATTGTTTGTTACCCTCTCATCTCTAGGGTTGGTGTCAAACAATGCATTTGAAACCCAGTGCTTTCAGCAAAGGGACCACCATTGAGGAAATCTGTTACCATTATTCGTGCATTTTTTTGAGCTGAAGGGTAACGAATAGCATTGCAAATCAAACCTTTAAGTGGCAGGAAGTTCAAAAGACCATCTACCCACATAAAAACCAGCAAAATCCAGCCCCAACAGAACTTCCTCCTTTCACCTGCACTTCTGAAACATTCCCCTACACCTTTGAAGGATGACTGCAGCATGTTCCCTGCAGGGCCCTGTATTCCAAGTTTCTACTTCTAGTTTGACACAGATTAAACCTATTGATCTTCAGAGCATGTAAGCTGCAACTTATTTATTATGCAAGCTGCTGTGGAGGTGGTCCTTTGGGAAAATTGTGTGTGTGGGAGAGCAGATTTTGATATTCTGCAAGCACATTAGGTTTGTTTTCAGATTTTGTGCCAAGGCTTTTAGAGTCATGGATAGGCACCTTCTCTGTTTAAAAACCAAGCCCAGAATATAAAAATAAAAAACTCTAAACAAGAAAAAAAACCTCAAAACAAAACAGAAAGCCCACACCCAAACAACAACAACAAAAAACCACACACCAAAAATAGCCCCAAAAATACTTGCTTCCAAGTTGCATGTGAAACAGACATGCAATCTGACACCATTCTAGATCAATTCATATCTGTTTGATAGATCATATAGAGGAAACCATAGATGCACTCGGTAGGCAGTCTGAGTCCAGAATTCAACCTGCTGAAGAACTCAGTTTATGACTGGGAAGCAGCACCACCATGTCTCCACAGAGTTCTTCATGACAGGAAAGTATATTGTGAACAGAAAGAAAGCACTGAGCCAATCCAACCTCCCAAGCAGCAGCAGCAGCAGCAAAGCACCTGCTGAGCTGAAGATATTAAAGGGGCTACCTAAAAAGCTTACGTGGTTCCTCACAAAGTAATGCAAAGAAGGCTTTCTTCTTTTTTGTTTTTTTACCCAAGAATTTTACAAATGGAGAATGGAAGCAAAGGTAGCAGGTAAATCCCTAAGGATAACTGTCATGGCAGAAAAGAAAACTAAACTCAGGTCACCCTTGTCTGAAGTCAGGCCCTACAGCCACCGAGAGTCCCTTCTCTGATGTTCCATAATCAATTCCTCTAAACATTTAAGTAGATTTAAACCATATTTCTAAATAATTCCACTGTACAAGAACAAAGAAATATTCCTAGTAACATACATTAAACAGCAGGGACTTTCTTCCCCCCTCTCCCCATCGGATAATTGTTACTAACTTACTATATTTTGCAACTTTAAAAGACAGTACCTTTTCTTTCCTGATATTTGTTAGGGCTACCATTACAAGTACAAGCGGGGAAAAGGGAAAAAAAAAAGGCAGAGAGTTTGAACCCAGTTAATGCAATTTCCCAGCCTGCACTGCAGTAATACTTAATGACTCAGAGAATGATGGAATCAACTTGAACACACATACCTAAATATAAGTTTCTAATTTCTAGTCAAGAAGTAACCCTAAAGCATAAGAGTGCAATTTTTTTTACTGTCTTTTCAGTCTGTGTTTTATTCTGGATGGAAGAAGATACTTTTCCATTTGGTTGTGGTTGGTTAAGGGATCAAATTTGCTTATTTGAACTTGCAGATTACTGAATGAGAATAAAAATCCACCTAAGAAGTGTGAATTCCAGGCTTCATGGAGAGAACAATCACAATGAACTTCAGGATTTTTTGTTGTGGGGAATGGCTGAAATGCACCAATACCACAGCTGGGCCGTGCTGTAAGCAACCCATAAGCCTAGTATAAAATCTGTTGGTAATTCCTAAAGCCACAGCTGAATTCTATTTAAGCTCCTACCAATTTGGTTCACTAACTACACAAACCTTGCCACAGATACATTAGTTAAACACTTCACACCCATTACTCAAGTGAATGTTCCCACCTCCTGCACCACTGGGGTTAAAGGACACCGACATTTAAAAACATGTAACAAGTTACAAATTTTAAAAGGGACTGAAGCAAGGGAAGAGAAGATTTCAGTAATTCTATCTGGAGAGCAGCTACAGACACTGCTGCACTGGCACTCTGAATGGGTAATAAACTTCTTCACAGAAAGGGCAGTCAGGGCAAGCAGAAATGTCTTAATCACAGAAAGCATAATAAAAAGCTATACTCTGAGTAAAGAGCATATTCAATGTGATAGTCAACAACAGTTAATCTTTAATACAGAACTAACATAAGAGGCTCGCATTTCTCTGCTACTAAGGTGATAAAAAGGAACTGTAGAAGCAGCTTTTTTCATTCTAATTTTATAGACAGCAGTAAAAATTAGGAAAGAATTTATCAGTAACCCAGAATGTTTGTCTCAACCACAAATGCCGACTTAAAGAACTACCTGAGGAAGATATTTAATTTTACAAGCAACTTCAAAGCATTGTTGTATAAGTGACTCCACTTCTAGCCTTGATTATGTCAAAATATTTGCACATAAAATCAAGACTTATCAGCTGCTTCCCCAGAACACAACAGTATTTCAAATTTCATCCATCTTGTTGCATACAATTAAAATTATTAAAACACCAATCTGTTTGCATATGGGCAGGCCAAGAGTTACATTTCTACCTCCATCTGAGCTGGTGGTCAGAAGCAATGCATTACAGAGAAGTCTTTTAATTTCAGACAGTTGACATTAACTACAAAGCTGGCACAAGACTTGAGGAGGAATAGACAAAACCTCAGAAGTTAATTTAAACATGCATTTAGTAGCATTCTTACTTGGACACTGAATTTCACATTACATCAGTGTGATTTGTAACCACGATGGAATTAAACCCACAGCACAGGAATTTCAGCTGGAGGCTCCTATGAACCTGAAACCATCTTAGCCTTGCAAGCCCTCAGCATTCCTGCTCTAGCAGTAAAGCAGTAACTTGGCCAGCATGGAGTGAGCAGAAGTAGAATCAAGCCTGTACAGAAAAGTAGTGGCAATGATGCAGAGTACATATGTCATGGAGAATTACCCTAAAAATACTGAAACATGCACTCCAGCTACAGGCTGCCAAAGCCACAGAAAGCTTTCATATCTACTAACAGCCTAGAGTGCTCATGGTCTGAAGAACGTAGCAGCAAGTAGTTGTTAAAGAGCATAATTTACTCCGAAATTCACATGAAAGTTATTTTAACCTTCTTTTGGACAAGTGAGATTACTAGAGGCTTAAAGGGTATAACAACTTGACTATTCCTGGCTTACTTAACATCTAATTTGTTTTTTAATTAAGGAGACCTTAAAGCATTCATCATGCTAACAAAGACGAAGTTGACATTATGTCCCTAGATTGCAAAAAAAAAGAAAATCATTAAGAATCCCAAATGTTCCTATTGGCTCATTGAAAAATCAAATTCAATCCTAAAAAGTAGAAGTCATGAAATATTATGCTTTATACAGTTAGACTGGATTACAACATAGTAAGTATTGAAACATTTGGTACCTGTAAACATGGCATGGAAGTAGGGGCTGCAGGCGGCTAACACAACTCTATGCGCTGCAATTTCCATGTCTTCAGCTACTATCGTCACATCACACAGCAAGTTTTGACTATTTAGAAATATCAGAGAAGGCAATTTCACGTAAGTGAACTACAACAGAAAAGTATACCACATCACACACAGTTTCTTTTCCCATGCCATCAAAAGAGGCAGGCAGACAATGTTGACGAAGCATTGTTTTTAAATGTGTTACACAACCACATGGCTATTACTCAATCAGATTACGGATGGTGCTTGGGTACACAAAACTATCTAAAAATCAAACAACTGAATTGTGATTCATTGCACAGAAGTTTTCTGCATTGAATAACCATAATTTGTATCAGCCCAATTTATAAACATTCCCTCTGGAAGTCTGGGCCCCTTTGAACAACTATGATAGAAAAAACAGAATTTAATATACATAAGCACTAAAAAAAATTACATAAGAAACAAGGCTTTACAGACAACAAAGAATCCAAACTTCAACTGAGATGCCTGTGTCACATTACACTGGCAACTCATGCCTACTTAATTGTTCAAATCCGCGACTCAATCTTCTCTATATTTACTGTTTTCCAAGCATTTTTCATATTCAGCCCATGCACACAATAGCAATTATTTTTTCCAGTCTGAGCAGTGTAGAATTTATTATGGTTAACTTCATATCTTGCCTGACTTCGTATCTTCATTACATTCATTTGCATTCTTGTCCTTTGTGACTGTAATACATATTTCCTCCCTGTTCAGTTGCAATAAAGTAACATCTCATTTATAACCATTCCTAACACAGGTGTTTCTAACGCAGTTTACAGCTATTGGCTATATCTCTTCCACTTAAACCCATAATGTGTGTACTCTTTATAACCCAATTTTCTAGACTGAAAGAGGAGAGGGAAGGAAAAAAAGAAAACACACCACAAGATCAAAAGGCTGCAATTTCACAGCATCTACATAGCCATAGTTACAGTTGCCTTTTATTTCCTGCTCATGCTAGCACTGTCCCTGGGGAGGTAGTACACAATCCACAAAACCCAGAGCCACTGCAACAGAGGGAAGAGGGAAAAGTATGACTTAACAAAACATATTCCTTAGGGATGGAGCTACAGCTGTACACCAATCCTGTGATTTCTATTCTCAGTACTTTCAAAAAGATAAATTTACACCTTTCCTGAATACATATTAGAGTAAAGATTTTTAGATAGTTTGCAACTACCACACTGAGTTGTAGCAAAGACAGGCGAGTGGGTGCATTTTGCTTGGACAGAACTAGAGCTCTCAGCCAAACTGCTCAGATATTCACCTCAGTCCAAAAGAAAACTGTGATCTCTCAGTTCTGCAATCATCCAATTTTTACAAGACCAGACACAAGTAAGGTAGCTTTGTGGAGGTCACACACCAAAAATTTTGGTGGCCACAGCTAACCTTTGGGGCCATATTGCAATCCTGGCATAATATTATCTTTCTGCTTTCAACTTTTAATACCCACAGCAACTATCTAAATCTCATAAGTTTAGCCTGCAATATGGTTGTTATCAAAAAATATGTACAATATAAGGTAATGACCATACCAGATGAAACACACAATTCAGAGGACCTTGAAACAACCATTACACTTATTATAAAAAAATGGAAACACAAAGCTACACATAAAAGGGCATCACATACCCAGCTTTATCACACACCTGCACTTATCCTGACAACAGGAACAAAAAGTTTTGTACTTAGTCGCACAGAAATACTAAAAACAACAATGAAGCCAGAAGCAACAGAATTACTACACAACTAGGGTTAACTAATTACATTGCACATATATAGACATAGTAACATCTCTAAGCTGGAACTGCATTAGGTGAATGAATAAGCCCTGCATTACTACAAAGCTGACAAGCTAAAGAAACTACTGGAGAAACGAGCTTATAAACTTAATCATGTACTCTGCTGCAAGCATCTTGTGGCTTCCAAAGGAACCTTCATTTCATGAGTGCACATCAATTTATTTTAGAAAAGGTTGTGTTCTGAAGTGGTATTGTACAAATTTGCTTGTATAGAGTGACTGAATGAACACAGCTGTGAGGGATACACCATAATGGTACAGAAAATGAGAAATCGGGGCAAGAAAGTAAGCATTTAAGAGTAACTGAGTAACTGTTTACCAGCTTGCAGGCTATTCTTCACAGGGTCATACAGAGAAAGTTCATTACCTCCATCTTCAAAAGGTTTTGGTAAAGTCTTGTTTGTAAGAATGAAAATTTTAACAAATATAGGTAACATCAAATTCCATTGTGATAAAAGCAAATTATAATAAAGTGAAAAGATAGGCATCAAAGTGTAATTTTGTCATATGTCAAGAACTAATTAGCTATCCTAATGAGCTCTGTACTCAGTGTTGAGGTGATGGTGAGCAATGAAACAACAAAAAATACAAAGGACAAAATTGCTCAAATTTGTCAAAATCTGAAGGCACATAAGAACTCATTAAGAAGCTACTAGAGCCAGGCAACTTGACAGCAGCCCAAAATTTCATATAAACACACAGACTTAAGCATTCAAAACCAAATGTATTTAGATGCTCAAGCAAATGATTTTTTCACTAGCTATTCACTTCCTGGAGAGTATACCTCTGGCAAATACCTGTTTGTGCCACACTAACGAAAAGAACTGAGATTGGCTACATTTTTAAAGTTGTTTCTAAATCAAAAATATCATTTACTTAATTAATATTAGATCTTTGTTTAGGGCAATGAAATCTGAAACATTTTTAAGATATTTCTGCTTATTATTTCAAACAAATGAACGCAACTAGAAATGTTTACAATTTCATTTAATTACCATCTTAAAAGCTGTACTGATCTTAAATAGTAAACACTGTCGCATCAACTACCTTAAATGAGAACCAGTTAAGGTTATATGGTACAGCTCCTGTTCAAACTTTAAGTATTTATACATGCAAGGCAAAATTGCTCAAATTGCTTCTACAGCAATTTGAATTTAGGTAACCATGGAAACTAAGGTATATTCTGAAAATAATCCGTGGGCTTGAAATATGCGCTTTGCTGGAAGACGGCGAATCTTTTACTTGCAACACAGCAAAATGCAGGTAAGGCTTCTGACTTCTGAAACTATCCTAACATTCATTCTGGGAAACTTCCTCCATGTAAACTCCTGCTCATCCTTACAAAGTCATTGCTACTGACTCTAGCCAGGATCTATTATGCTCCTTGAGACACCGAATCTGGTTACTGGGGCACTTGAAAAAGCCAAGGGCACAATGTAGGTGAAGCAACAAGTGTCAGTCTATCCAGCACATAGTTTTAAAGATTTACCTATATGGAACAGCAAAGATCAAAGGCAGAGGCATACTTTAAAAGGGTATCAGTTGCTGTGTTTCTTTTTGGTGAAGCCTCTCCAATTTTTAATTTTATATGGGAAAATAACAAAGAACTACAGGATTTTCACAGCCTACAATACTGTCTCTGCTAGAGAAGTATTTTTATTTATTTAATTTCTCCATTGTTGCTGTTATAGTGCCGAATTACTGTCAGTGATAGCTGTGAGTTCTGATTTCCAGAGCTCAGTTGTGAGCTCTAATTACCAGCTGTCACAGTTTTCAACATCACTTCACCTACTCATATGTAAAATAAAAATCAATATGGATGCTAAGAACACCATCAGCACCAGCCTCCCAGTTTTGCTGAAACTGATGGTAGTATCCCTCGATGTCTTACAAAACTTTATTGAGAAAAGTTCCTTTCAACATTTGATTTGGGAGTTCATTAATTTCTCTCAGGGGGCAAGCAAATGATAACTACGAAAATGTACATTCAGTTGGTTTATACTGTGACCTATGTCTCCAGACTAGAAAATTTTAACACTTTTCTGGTTCACAGCCTACCACGAAAAACAACAACAGGCACACAAAGAGCCTAAGGCTCAACGAGAGTCACTTTTCATCTATCCAGGATCAACTACATACAAGAGAAGATCAGCAGCTGTAACTCCTTAAATACAACCTGTAAGTATTTTTCAAGTCTCATAAATCTAGTTTTGACTAACTTATCAGGTGCAACAATGTACTGCATACATTACAGCTATCATCACATAGCTATCATTCAGCTATCACTTCATTGTATATTTAATCCTTCTCATCAGCTATACGTCTGAAATTGCATACTCTTAATAAACAGACTTATTATTAACTTAACAAATGCAAATGAAAGTAAAAGTGGACTATGGACTCCAGGAAGATGCATATAGCCAAGTAATACCTTCTTAATTCATTCATAACTTTAAAAGCTTTCTTCATGTGCCATGGATTTACTGTAATAGGACAGTGAATTTCAGTGTTATCATCTTTCAGATCCAAGGGCTTCTGATGGCAAAGTTTGGTACATCTGGAAAAAAAGAGGAGAAAAATAAAGTTAATATTTCTGTCTAATCTCCAGTGCTGTCACTTCTTATTTAGTTCACCTTCATCTCGGGGAGAAGAAGAAGATTTGCACTTGAAACTACATCTTTACTCCAAGCAATTTTGGTTTCCCTATTACCAAAGGTGTAGAGGAATAGGTAGAATTCCTGTGGAGGAAATAAGTTGGTGACTAACACTAGTGGCATTGACAGAGGCTAACAATAATCTCCACTAAAGAAAACATAAGGATGTTTTCCGGTTTCATGAATATTATTTTATTTAGTGGAGAAATACTGTAGAATATTTCAAATAAACTCTGAAGTGAGGGCAGAATGAGAGTTTTGGGAACTTTTCACCTAGTGCCCATACAGAACAATGGCAGAATGCCACAACCATCACCCCCATCTCTTAATGCCTTTGCTGCCTGTAAGGTAAGAGCTCCTCTCTGCACTTCTACCAGGACTTCACTCACTGTTTCACACAGCTCCTAGTTCACCTCTGAGAGGAAGACCACACAATGACTACTGTAACTATCCAGTCTTTCCTTAGCAGCAGCATAGACATGGGTGACTGAGAAAAATCGGGTAGTTTTGTACATACACTCAATGTTTTGAAAAGCATAATGTATGTAAGTGACCAGCCTCTTAATTTTTCTTACTCTCAAAACCCCACTCCAAATAGTAAGAGAAGAACTAAGCAGTATGAAAAATCATTAACTCTAGCTACAATTAATTCTTTCTGTAAGATATACCCAAGTTCTACAGATACAAACTTCTGTAGAAAAGTTATTATACACACTCCTCAGTCACTCAGACTGTCCAAACAGCAAGTGGGCTTTTCATGCCAAACCAAACCAATGAGTCTCCTGTTTACAATCACAAAGTTGCTCTTACAAAGCAATCTGTGTTCTTGCAGCACTTAGAAAATGCTTAGCATCTTTATTCTACAGTATTATAACTGATTCCTGAACCTCTACGCTGGAAATAAGCAAAGGCACTGAAGTCACTTGGCAGGGCCACAAACCCTGGTACATCAAAGATCTGATTTCAAATGAAAATTCAACCTTACTAGCATTAGGTAAGCACAGTCAAACAAAGCATACTCAGTGACTCACATAATTGCAACCTCTCTTCTACTATACCTGAAACTTTTTAACCGGGCATGTCTAAAGAAGCTTAAAAGAAAAATCCAACAATAATTTAAGATTTTAACCTAGAACTCTATGTTCTGTGCACTACAATAGTGCAGAGCCAAGTAGATGGCTTTATTTTTCATTATCCCAAAACTAGCTACAAAACTTTGGAGCAAAACAATACAAAATTGCATCAAGCAACAAAGGAATGTAAAAAGTCTCTGTAAAACATTGACTAACCAAGTAATATCCATCCACAGAACTCTAACTACTACCAACTTACTATAGCTTACCATGAAACTGATATGAATTAGAAGTTTCATACTCAATTTTGAAAATTATACAATTCGTTACCGAAAAGGGATAAATAACAGGCAGGAATTCTGCATCAATCAAAAAAAAACCCACACAAGTTACACGCTATTCAGCCCATACAAATGCTACTTCACAGAGGTAAAAAAAGAAAGACACTCTATCTAGCAAACTCCTTTAGACTGAATGTTACTTTTCCAGATTATATGACATATGCTGTGATCAGAATCCCAAAAATTTATAGACAGAAATCAGTGACTGCAGAAAGCATTCAAAACACCAAAGACCTATAAGGAAGAGACCCAGCTTTTAATTATGCCACTGACTTATCAAGTCCAAGATAGAACACTTTCATTGCAACTTTCTACATCCCAAAGCAATGCATCAGATACTGAAGTCTATTTATCTGCATACGAATACAGGCTATGTACACATCAAATACAGCTATGCAAGGAAAAGAAAAGTGATCGCAGTTGTCCATAAAGAGCTGCCAAGCAACCTGGATTAGATGAAGGAGTTCCCATGAAACATAAATTAATTTGCTGAAGTTTCATTAGTTTGTCACAAAGGATGACTTTGTTTCAAGGTAATGAAGCCTACAAAACCATCAGTCATACGCCTTCTGTTTTGGAAGTGCCAGTCCGCCTGGAGTCTCTCTTACCATTTCACCAGTTGGGTCAGAGCTCTCTGCAACTGGTTTCCTTCGGTTTGTTCTCATGAACCTCACCCACAGCGCGCCTGAAATCTGCCTCCCGAAGGCACAGGATGAAGTTGCACTGAACCGGAGCCTGTGAAAGGACTGAGCCCAGCTGAGGTGCAGCTGGAGATGGCTGCCTGAAGTGCATTGCCTGGGCACTGCCATTAAAAAAGATGCTTAACTAAATAACCAGAAAACCGGGAGCGAGATAAGCACGACTGCTGAGTCAAACAAGGAGTAATTTGGGACCACATATGGAGGAAGCAGAAGGAGTGAGGGGGAGGAGGGAGAAAAAGCCCGCCTGTCCCCACAAGCTGGAAGGCACACGGGCAGGCGGCGGGGCGGGGGTGCCGGCAGCGCTGCCCGCCCG